>JAYESA010000020.1:20484637-20898888 GCA_036927795.1 Iris macrosiphon | reverse complement strand
GTGCGTCCGCGGGCATAAATCTTTGCTTTCTTTTTGGGCTATTTCTGATCGTACACCCTAGTTCACCGATCTTCGCTAATTTTCGGCCATCTATGGTCATGCTTCATCATGCATGCGCCGATCTCCAAGCTTGTTAAGATGGCATGTGGCAGCAAGGCGGCAAATCCCTGAAAGACCTAGGTAGAGTCTCAAGGTGGCGAGACGAAGGCCTCAAAACAAAAAAAAATGTGATGTGCATTAGATAGACAAACATATAGTTTATGTTTGAGACTTTGAGTTGTGTGTGACCTTGTGGGGTTCTAATCCTTTTGGTACTTGATGTAATCTTTCGGAGTACATTGTTTGTGCGTTGTTACATTTTTCTCTCAATGCTACATAGAAGTAGAATTATCTCTCTCCTATGAGCAGAATTAAAGTAGAAGCACTGAAAAGAGGAGTAAATTTGGAGTGCACGAGAGGAAGAGGGAGAGAGAGAGAATTTAGGGTTCTAACATTCTCTCGTTGCTATTTTACTTCTCATAAAACTATAGGAGAGTAATTAAGCAAAGATTAAGAAAAGAGACTATAATTTCATAGAATCAATTTGTTTTTATGCCAAAGAGATCTACCGTGGAAGCCATTTACTTATTAAGAAGGTTAATGGAAAGATGTCGAGAGAAAATGATATATTTACATATGTAGAAGCATAAAAAAAATCACTAAAAGCAAGTAGTTCGCGAGAAGCCATTAGAAGAGGGAATATCAGAAAGATATGGTTACCTCGTGAAAGTATTCCTTCCCGTGGGGGCTTTTGCTCCACACAACAGTCAAATCACATTTAATATGTCTTAACCGCAGAATTCGAAATGACAGTCGACAGCGAATCACGGAGAATCTGATGTGACAGTTGACAAATGGAGGATGACACAGAATTCGAAACAGACAATCAAATCAATTATAAAAATCAAGCCCATGCTTCTTGCACATGCTTCATGTAATCTTGCTTCCTGCAGATTCAGCTTCAAGCAAACTATGTTTCTTGCAGTCTAGCTTCCTGCAGATTTTGCTCTACGCACATTTGTTTCGCGAGGATGTTGCTTCCTGCGAGGCTCTATAATTTGACATTTTCACATGTCAATACAAGACAAACGTGTAGATTATCACAGAGATCGAGATGACTCTTCGACAACTATCAGAGATCGTGTGTATGTGGTGCGTGCAGCCGCAGTAGCAGCAAGCCACATGGCAAAACGTGCCTTCGACTGCGCAAAAGCGTGCCCCACTCCTCGTGTAACCGCTGCCATGCAGTAGCATCTCTTTTCAGTCAGTGCGAACGTGCATTCACATTGCAAAATCTCCTTTAACCACTCTGCATGAAGTGTATGCTCACATGACAGTGCTTCCTACGAGCAGTGTTTTTCCAAAGGACAGAGCTTCCCGCAAAGCTTCAACGGTAACCGTTTTTAGACTTTTTCGCTATAAATAGTCTTGATTTTTGCAGCATTCAGCCACCTCATAATTAGCAACCTAACATTTTCCATTCGAGAACTCTCTTCCCAACGGTGCTTGTGCGCAATGAGAAGCTTCTGAAAGTTCGTGGGATCGTCAACGGAGTAAAAAAATCATGTGATAATTCGATCTCCACCGCTACTCTCTATAATCTTAACTTGTACTTAGAATTTCTTGCATTCGTTGTAATCAGAATTCTTTGTAATAAACAAGTTATAAAAGTTCTCTCTGAGAAGAATAGTACTTTTTTGTTCGAAAACAAGATGACGCTCTGTTTGGGACTTCCTTTTCCAGTGACGAGAAGGTCGTGGCACAAATAGACATCAAAATGCTAGGTCTACCACCGAGTCTTTGGTCATTTAATTTGACCAATAACGGTTTGAGAAGACGCTTTCCAAGGGCTCTGCTAGTCAATCTCACACAGTCCAAGGAAAATCTCCAACCATTCGAACTGTGTTGCTCGCATAACCGCTTCCACCACTCGCAACATATGGCTACCCAAAATCCGCATAGTGTACTCCGCTGCCATCATCAATGACAGCAAGGCTGCCCTCTGTGCTGAAGAGGGAGTCACGCCCTTGGTAGCCTCCAAGGACGACTCCAACGTTCACAAATCGATGGACGATATTCTGAACAAGGCCAAGTTCACATCTCGCGTACCCAAGATATTGCGACGCAACAACATGCTTCAGAACGTTGTTGCATGTGAGGCTTGCCTCACCGTATCGATATTCGTATACATATCTGCGAGTATTTATCCTATATTGTATTTGATTTGGTAGTTTCGATATCTTAATCGAGGATAATGGATTTTTACGAGACGAGTCCTTGATTATTGGTATCATGTCATGATGACATTTACTGGATTTGAATATTAATGATTTTTGTACTTATTTTCAATATTTTCTCGTTTTGCGTGCAATGAGGATCGTACGAGAAGTCTTGTGTGATATTCTAGTCTTCAAGAAAATTAATTAACGACTTATGCAACTTAATATATTCCTGAGTTTATTGAGAACCGTGTTGACCCGCAGACTTTCTGAGACTTGTAGAGACCCATGTCATGTTCATGTATCCCAGCTATGACCCGCACGTAGAATCGAAACAACGAGATTGGACTTTTTTCCAAAAATTTCTAATGGACTATATTGTCCCGTATATTGTCTCCGCTGTGAAGAATGGAAAAGGGACCATTTTGGGCTATTGGATTTTATCCAATGGTTGGGATTAGATTTGGGGGGCTTACATAACCCTTCACCCGCATCCATTTCTTTCATATCTCTCTCTCTCTCTCTCTCGGTTTCCTCTTGAGAGTGAAGAAAGAGAGCTCCCATTCTCCTCTCTTCCACGCACTCTTCTCCACTTTCCGCAAGCTCACGAGTTGAGGGAGTGAGGCTTGTGCTTTTGAGCCGGCTTGGTGGAGGACTTGACATGAGCACACATCCTAGGCCCCGTATCAATCACATTGTCCGTCCGTAGGCAAGTACACTTGCTCTTGACAATGAAATTGGTTTTAATTAGGTTTTGATATGGTATTCATGGTTTCAGTTGGGTTTTGATATGGTTTCCAAGTGAGCACTTGGATTTTCTTTTTAATTTCGACTTGCAATTGTTTGGAATAGGAAGTACTCGCCGTATCGAGCAGAATTTTCCAGGTGATTTAAAGTTTAATCAAGTAAACATAATCAATCAATTGAAGCTTCGAAGCACATGTAATCTACTACCAAAGAACATACTAACAACAAACATACCCTTTTTTTGGGGTTTTCCTCCATTATTAACTCTGATTCACTTCAAGAATAATATATCAAGAAAACCCTTTTCTGGGCTTTCCTCCATTATTAACTCTGATTCACTTCAAGAATAATTTATCAAGAAAACCATTTTTCTGGGTTTTCCTCCATTATTAACTCTGATTCACTTCAAGAATAATATATCAAGAAAACCATTTTTCTGGGTTTTCCTCCATTATTAACTCTGGATTCACTTCAAGAATAATTTATCAAGAAAACCATTTTTCTGGGTTTTCCTCCATTATTAACTCTGGATTCACTTCAAGAATAATTTATCAAGAAATAACGTAAAGGATGTCATGCAAATTAGGATTGCCCCAATAGTGTGTGTGTACGCTTGCCAATTAAGTACATTCAAGATTCTATGACCATTATAGAGAGCATGACAAAATCCAACCAACAAACATACTAATGCGGCAAACATACCAGTATGGCGAATGTAGAATGGCAGCCAGTAGAGAAAAGTATACGCGACGAGCTTCGAAAAGAACAGACAGAAGGCAAACGGCGCCACTCCTGGCAGCTTCCACGCCTCCAAGAACCCAATCGCTCCCTCCGCTGCCGCTGCCACCACCACCTCCCGATTCCCCTCATTCGATCCAAGAAGCCCTGCACCCTCCCCATCCCCCTCCCCATCCCTCTCCTCCCTCCTCTCCACGCCTACCTCGTCCCTCATCTCTCGATTCTGCTCATTCGGCACCACCTGCAACCCAACCTCACTCGGATGAACCTTGAGGAACGCATAAACCACCAGCCCGACGGCCGCGAGCAAGACCGCCGGCAAAGCGAAAGACCAGCCCCACCCGAAGTCCAGGACGGACGCGGCGAGGACGGAGCCGAGGATGTTGCCAACCGAAGTGTGCGAGTTCCATGCCCCCATGATCACCCCTCTCTCGTGGGACTCCCCGTGCCAGTTGGTTACGACGGAGACGACGCAGGGCCAGGCGAGAGACTGGACGAAGCCGCCGGCGACGTTGACGATCAAGAAGAAGGACAGGGAGTGGAAGGAGAGGAAGTAGGCGAGGGAGAGGAGGATGAGGGAGAGGGAGGAGAGGAGGGAGGAGAGGAGGAGCAGCTTGCGGGGGGAGTAGGTGTCGGCGAGGCGGCCGGAGACGAACATGGAGAGGGAGTAGGAGAGGAGGAATGCGAGGTCGATCTCACCGAGGCGGTGGGCGCCGCCGGGGGAGGAGAAGGGGGGGAAGGTGGAGAGGAGGACGGACTTGACGACGGAGGGAGGCTTCCGGGAGGCGTGGAAAGAGGCGTAGGCGGCGAAGGTCAGGATCAGGGCGGAGATCCGGTAGGGGATCGCCGGAAAAGTTAGGGTTTCCAATATGGTCATCGTCGGAGGAGGAGGAGGAGAGGGAACTGACCAACCAACTGCTGATGTTGTTATGGATCTTGGAGAGGCGGTCCAGTCCATTTGAAGGAAATCTTCCCTCTGTTTCTAGTCATGGATTGCTTATCATGGCTGGTGCTTCTGCTTCTGCTTCTGCTTCTGCTTCTGCTTCTGCTTAATTTTCTTAAAAAGCATTTACAAAAGTTGATTGGTATGTTCAATTTTGAGGTAGCTTTTGAAAGCGGTTAGGAGGCCGGTGTTAAGATCTATTATAACTCATTGTTGATTTGGACCAAGATACAATGCATCCACGTTCAACGTAAAAATTTCGTATACAATGCGTCGAGATTAAGCATAAAAATCTCGGTCACATCGGATCAATTCATTATAATTTGAAGAAAAAATAAGTAAACCCCTTGTACGTCAACGTATTAATTATGTTTACTTACCATCCAGACTTTCAAAAATTTTTGTATATCGAAAAATTGAATTTCTCCTTTTTTTTCAGATGATGAAAACTTATTGCTTTCATGTGTACAAAAACACACGTGAGAGGGACGAAGTAAACTCTCGGTTTACAACAATTGTAGAAGATAAGGTCGGCTTTAGCTTATAACATTCTTCTTCTCCACCTCTTCTGTTTTTTTCACGAGTTGTGGGTTAGAGTCAGATACTACAGCATTGGAAGAAGAGTTACTTGAATGAGTGAATATTTTGGTAGTTTGTTTAGGAGAACAAGAGATAGGTGATGGCTTGTGTGAATGTATAACAAGGGATAACAGTAGTAGTTGTTGTTGGAGACACCTTATGTAGTACAGTTAGAATGGACAACTGACTTTTGAACGACTGCATAATTGTCAGATTGATCAAAACTCAATATATGAAAGAAGATAAGATATGAATTCACTAATGACACCACTAAAATAGGTATAAATGGAAAGTTACATAAAATACTTGACACAAATGCGCAAAAAGTAAGACAACTAATCTACACATTAACACTTCAAAAAAATCTGGAACTTGGTGAAAGCAAGTTCAATTTGGAGAGTGAAAAAAAAAGAGGCTAAATTACAACTTGATACCCTCAACTATTCGAGTTTTTCAACTTAATACCCCAACTTTTATAGGTACTAGCTCAATACCATCAACTATTGTAAAAATTTATTTTGATACCCTCCGTCACTCAAACTTAAATTTTTCGTATTAAAAAAAAACCTAGAATACCCCCTCTCCTTCCCCCTCCCCATTCCACCCTCCCTCCCCAACCTACTCAACCCCCCCCCCCCTCCGGCAGCTGCTCCCGTACCCCCCCCCCCACCCCCGCGCTCTCTCCGCCCCTGCGCCGCCCCACGACCACCCGCACTCCCTGCCACCGTACAACTGATATGCCTGTCATGCCCCGGTCCCCCAAGGCCGTTCGTCCTTGCTTTGGTTCCTACGGAACCGATCGTCCTCGCACGGACGTGATGCCGTACAATCCTAAAGTGCGCTTGCACAAGGCCAAAGCTTTGAACAAGGGCAAGTAAGCTATTCAATACTGAAGCAGCGGCACATAAATTGCAGAAAAGTAAAGAACACAATGGCATATGAAAATATGCTCTTTATTGATAATCGAAAGTGTTACAAGCGGCGCATGGCCGAGGTTACAAATCGCTCAAGCACTCTTTCTCTCGATTACAATGACACTGTTCCATACATTATGTCCCTCTATATAAAAGTAGCTCAAACTCGATACGGCTTAAGGCATCGACTCCAGATTTTTGGTTCCTTGGGACGAGGCACGCCTATCGCTTCCTCGGACAAATTAAGCGCCTGAGAACAAGCAAACTGTTGATAGGTCAACACTTTTATAAGTACTGGTGAGTATAAAATAACTGAACAGAAGCTACACCCTCTGAAACCCACACTAAGTAAGCATGTGGCAAAATATTACATTACTAGTGATCTTGTTAGTTTTTACCTAAGTTCATTTCATGCAGCTCAGGATTATAGTCAGATTACATCTTTTTGAAAATATAACTTGAAAACAGTTTTGCATATTCAAAATAATAAGCATACGATCGGGGCAGTGTTCTATCGTGCAGTGTGCAGCATGTATTGTGCATCATAATCTAACTCTTTGGGGGCAAAGTTCTATAGTGGACTAAATTATCTCAAATCAAAGCAAACATTTAGTGGATTATCATACTTTCAAGCACACAAGCAGAACTATCTATATGATTTTGGTCCCCGAGAAACTCAGGATCGGTAGTGGTAATCTAGCTAACCAATGACTCACATTCTGATGCTATTAGCAGCTGTGACCAAGGTTCAGCTCTGCACTAATAGTCATTGTCCGACCAATGCGAATGCATGAAGCACTATCAGATAAACTCTACGATACAGACAAAATGAACGAACAAGCTATATGTATACTCTCTTATGTATCTTACCCCTTGTCGAACGGTTATCCTTGCAGCAGACACACAAGTTAGCTACAATTTGCATATTCATAACTCAAGAATCAGTCTAGGCATCAGATGTTAGGTATGCAAGAAGGTTAGCCTAGCATGTGTCCTAACTTATATGATGGTCCATGGGTAGCCCCATGATTAGCAGCAGTTGCCCAAGGTTCAGCTCTTCACTAGCACACATGGGTGTCGGCAGCTGTGACTTATGGTTCAGCTCTTCACCAACAAACCCGAGTGCTAGCAACTGTGACATCATGGGTTCCGCACAACACTAATAGAAAAATACCGCCCCACTAGACTCCAGCGAGCCGTATCCTCAGGGCAATCCAAAAATCTATTCCGGACCGAGTAGTTCCCAGTGTCCCAGGAACCGTTCGAGAGACAAGACCTTGTGCACAAGTTAGTCCGAGACCAATGCAATGACATGAAGCATCTATAATGCCAAGCAAAATAAATGATCAGGCAAAACATATACGATCTAACAAAACACATCTTATCAAACAAAGCACATCTCTCACATATCTAATAGCACACCCCACTAGACCCCTGCGGGCCGTATTCTCAGGGCGCACTATTAGTCTATGCTTATACGAATCAAAGACTTATAGCAGTTCGATATAGGAAACAGACAAGCGAAACATATAATGGCAAGCACGATTGATTTTATATCTAACATGCAATAACTATCTCTTTCTTAGCATATTACAAAGGGACTTACTCAAGCAATTCATTTACTTATCTTCTTAGCATGGCAAAGGTTCGTTTAATAGCTGTGTCGGTGTGTAAACCTCCACACCCAAAATTAGGTCTACTTTGCTTCGATAGTGAAACTAGGTCTAGTTTGAACCCAATTAGAATTAGAACACAGCATTTTATTTAATTATGCAATATTTTATATCGCTTAGCGCACCTTAACGTTGCTTCGATACTTGGAGCACTACACTAGTCATTGCCTATCTACAAATTTCATAACCTTGTCCTAGACGTGCCCGCCTATCATTCTGACCTTTGTGTAACTTATAATTATGCTCTCTTGTGCTACATTTTAGTCGCACAATATTCGTCGCGGACGTTTATATTTAATTCTAAATAATTCTAACTTTGTACCCCTGTGCGTTCCAGTCGAAATTGGAGACACAATCTTGACCCGTTTTGTGCAACCCAAATTTTACTAATATTTTGCACTGAATCCTCTATGTCCATGACACTTGTGTCCCACCTAATTTTAGCCCCATGTACTTCTAATTAATTCCAGAACACCTTGTGCGATAATTTAATTAATTAAATCTAATTTCTATCTTTGTGCAATTTTCCAATTATTGGGCACTTTTATGCAAAAATGTATTAAGGTGTCCACACCATTAGACAATACATGAAGAAATCCAACTTTTTTCTTCATAGGAATTTTCTCATAATTTTTGGAATGTGCAAACGCACAACATCGCCCCCTCATTTAAACCCCATCCTTGCATTTTAAACCATGTAATTTATAGCCCCAACATCCTCATGTAAGACCAAGGCCCACTCCAAGGAGAGTTGACCAAGCCCACATTGTCCTAGGTCAAACCCCCCAACCCAAATTTCATGTATATAAACAACTTTTTCCCTTCCTTTCTTTATTTTCCCCAAACACCTAAACCTAACTACACCCCAGCCGACCTTCCATGTTCTTCTTCTTCCTCCTCCTTCCTGCCGCCGGAACTCCAGTCACCCCGACCTCCCTCCGGTGAGCCACCCGCCGGATCCTCCTCCCTGCTATCTCCATCTTCCTCGCCTCGTCCTCGACTCCACAACCCCGAGCCGCTGTGCACCGCCAGCAGCCACCAGGCCAACATGACCACACCACCATTGCTATCCGACCCCGCTCGACTCTCCTCCGGCCACTTCCCCAGCCATTCACCATTACTCCAGCTCAGCCTCCCTGACGACCATCTCCTTCCTGTCCCCTCCTCCGCTCCTCGACGCCACAACCTCCGCCGACAGCACCCCACACCACCAGCACCACCACGAACCCCTTCTCCTCCGTTCTCCTCCCCGAGCCTCCTCCTTCTTCCTCCCCGAGCAGCGCCACACCACCATTACGACCACCAGCACTTCACCTCCACCATTCCCTGTCTCCTCTCCTTCCTCGCCATAACGGGAACGTCACCACCATCGTTCCCACGATCATCGCCCCCTCGCCTGAATGCCGCCGGCACCACAACCACACCACCAGCACATCACCACCACCCTTCCCTGAACTCTTCTCCTTCCTTCTATCGACCTCCACCTCTCCCTTCACTGAACCCGAGCGACCTCCTCCTGCTCCCTGTCCTCCTCCTCCTTCTGGCCGGACCCCCTTACTGGCCGGAGTTCAGCAGTCATCACTATCATCATTAGCATTATCACTATCATCACCATCTCCAAATCATTTCGACACTCCGAAGAGCGTAGTATCTGTACATGTAACGTCCATCATTCCGAAGAACGAGGTATCTGCATATATATATATTATATATATATATATATATATATATATATATATATATATATATATATATATATATATATATACGTTTGTAACGCTCTGAAGAACGCGGTATCTGAATAAAGGAAGTCATTGGATCCGTGGCTCCTCTGGACACTACGGATTCCAATGTGTGTATCCCATACGCCTACCAGTTGTCCTTTCCGCCCAATACAAATATATAAGTCGAATACACGACGTGCATACTACGTAACTACATGCCAGGTCTCAAATAACTAGACCAACCTGACTACGCACTAAACCGTGATGCATGTCACACGCACCGATAGCTAGTCGGGTACGTGTCACGCCCCAGTCCTAAAATACCGTGGGACTAGACACGTGGCAATGGCCAGCAGTACGCACCGATGGACCAACCCAATATAATGGATCCATCAGGGCATACTTAAGCTGTAAAACAAGTCTACGACAATCATGGCACAACTAATCTCATCCACACAAGATATAAAATATGATCCACATAATAAATAAGGTATGTAAATCATCAGCAAGTCTCACAAGGTACTCCGGGGAACAACCCGATAAATATCTAGTACAATGGTTCTACAGACCAGAAAAGAAAAGACTGAAATAATAAATAAAAACTGAGCATGAACATGGATGCTCAAGAGAAGTCTTCAGCTAAGACCTCGCCATCAGATGGTGGTACAGCTCCTGGATCGGCTCCTCCTGCTGCAGTCCCGTAAACCTCGGGGTAAACCTGTTCTGCAAAATCTGGGGACAAAATCCATATCCAGGTCCTCAGGGGACATAGCAAGGTACAGGAAATAAAACAAGCCAGAATATAAACAGTGCAGCAATAATGAGGTAAGCAGGGTAAGTATGTAACATCTGTATAATGCAAGAGAGAATATCAATAGTACTCAGGTTGAACCTCTACAAGCTCTGTGTAGGGGAGCCTGTAGCAGGGGTATCATGGGGTGGTCTAGCTCAGCGGGAGACTGAGTAGCCGACATAATAATATCAACCTGTAGCCTGTGAATCTATCCAGCAATAGATGAAACAATAAGGGAATACTAAGATAACCAGCTAAGTGATATGCAAGATAAGAGCAGCACTAGAACTCAGGCTGAAGCATACTACAAGCTCTGTGTAGGGGAGCCGGTAGCAGCAGTAAATATGAGTAATGGGCCAAGCTCGGCTATAGAGTCTTGTGCCTCACGGTAATAGGGGTGTATATATATAATCAGCCTGTAGTCTGTGTGTCTCTCCCCACCCAATGTAACCACACAAATCATGAACATAACGTCTCACGTCCATGTCCGCGGGGTCATAACTAATGCACAAGTCATAATGTATCTAGAATATAGTATCTCTATAAGTCCTGCAACCTATACAGGATCACCACGAATATCTCGGGAAGATCCTGTCTCATGATCAGTGTCCAGTGTCCTGGGTCAAGTGTACTTGGTATGACCAATACGAGAAGATAAAGTGTCACGTATGTCCATATCTAGATGACATTACCCAACACCGCGTACGATGTTGGCACCCGACTGATAATCGGACGCTAAGTATGTCAAACGGTCCTAGGTTGAGCATGCACAGTAATATATATATAGCAAGGAAAATAAATAACTAAGCTGCAGAGTTTGGCAAGGTACACTTGCCTGATGTCCGAATATCAACTGTCGTCCTGGGATCTGTGGAACCGGTAGGGGCTACTCCAGATGCTGTAATAAATATCATCAACAGTCTCAGAAGGTATCAAACTGCTAGAAATGCCTGTCCTTACGTCCAATTTGGACACAGGGGCAAAATGGTCATTTCCGGACCAAAGCGGGTTCCACTTGTGGGCCACTTTGCACCGAAAAGCGTGTCAGGGTCAAAGGTCTCCAAATTAGTCAAACTCAGTGCCTACAAGTCAGGAACGATGATACGAACCCAACGGAACTTCCAGAATTGGATTCCGATGAGCCGATCACAAAATCACCGGTCAAGTGGAGCCTGTGGGGCCCACGATACGTGGTTTTGTCAACGTCCTCAGAATCGAACCAAACTTGGCTCACAGGACCAGCGTATTGCTACGAGTCCGATGGCGCAAGTTTCGTCTCGATCCGACGTGTGTACACGAAGTTACAGCGTGTTCCAGAAAGGACGGATACGGTGTGTCGTCGGCGGATACGCGTTGATTCCGGGGTGCACACACCTCCGAATCGACTTCTGCGAAATCCTACACGACCGTATCAACGTCGCGCACAGTTCGGTAAAGACCGCGTGCGACCAAGTCGTCCCGATTGGCGGGGCGGACTCAGTTCCGAGGTGAAACAGGGCGTTGTTTTTCCTGTTTTTGGATCGCAGTGTACGACCACTACAAGACGCGATGCACCGAGCGAATTGCACGGGCACCGAGAGGGGTATACAGTCTACGCATAGCAGCTGGCGGAATTGAAAACGGAGTCACGATGAGGAAGAAACCGGTACCTGAACAGAGCCTCGCGAGTCTGAATTCCCTTGTGTCCGAGGATCAACTCGACACTGCTGAGTTGTGTCCGCTGAGTACTGGCTCTCGCCTAGGGTTCTTCTGCGTCTGAGTCAGCATTTGGCCTTCGCCGGAGGGGTCGTCTCGAGGCAGCGGGGAGGCGCTCGGGAGACGTCGGGGTGGACTGGGCGGATGAACTGTCGGCTCGGTGGGCGAGGGCAGCGGGATCAACGGCTCGGCGGGGGTCGCGGTCAGGTGCTGGGTCGTGGAGTCGCTCGTGGAGTCGAGCGGCGGTGCTTGCTGGTCGAAGTCGCCGGCGACCTAGGGCTCCGATGGGTGGGTCAACGGTTCAGCGGCTAGGTCGGCCGCAGTGGACGGCGGCGGGAGGTTAGGGTTTAGGGGTTGCTCGTTCGTGAGGGATGGATGAAGTCGGCGGCGGGGGATGAAACTAGGGTTTCGGTGGCGGCTGGTAGTTGGGGATGAGGGCCACACGGATGTCGAGGCAGCCCCTTTATAGCTGCTACAGGAACTCCGGTAGCTAGGGTTTCCCTGCGGGTTTTGGGTTGGTGGGTTTGGGTTTGGTTCGTTTGGGTTCGGTTTACAATCCAATTGCTTTTGGTCCTCGATACGTTGCTCCGGTGTCCGATTAATTCACCGAAAAATGCCATGCGTCCGGTTCTCCATCATACACAATAAATTTTTACTTCCAGAATATTTTAACCCCATCTAGCCACACTTAAAATTATTTCTTTAAATCACACTCATCCTGGTTTTAAGTTTCCAAAAATTCCCAAAACGAAATATCTTCATTTAAAATTATTCTCAAAAATTTAGGGTGTTTACAATCTTCCCTCCTTAAAAGGATTGCGTCCTCGCAATCAAAGAATAAGTTACTAAAGAAGGGTTATGGAAATACAAGGTGACCTAGTTTACAACTGTCTCCTCGAACAAATGGGGATATCGTTGACGCATACTATCTTCTCGTTCCCAAGTCGATTCGCCTGGTGAATGATGTTTCCATGCTACTCGGACCAGTCTGATTGTCTGTCCCCGCAATGTCTTCTCACTGACGTCGAGGATGCCAACTGGTTGTTCCTCATACCTCAAGCTCGGGCCTACTGCGATCTCTGAATGATCGACTACGTGACTTGGGTCGGTCACGTACCTTCGCAGCTGTGAGACGTGGAATACGTCATGCACTCCCTCTAAGGATGGAGGTAATGCAAGACGATAAGCCACCTCACCAACGCGCTCTAGAATGTCGAATGGCCCAATATACCTTGGGCTCAGCTTGCCTCTGCTCCCGAATCTGATAGTACCCCGAGTGGGCGAAATCCTCAAGAATACGTGATCCCCTTCTTTGAACTCTAGGGGACGTCTGTGCGTGTCTGCCCAATGCTTCTGTCGGTCCTGAGCTGCCCGTAGATGATTCTGTATCTGCTTTACCTTCTCCACCGTCTGCGTTACCAATTCTGGACCTAGTATTTGACGTTCACCAACGTCACTCCAACACACAGGTGATCTGCACTTTCTTCCGTATAAAGCTTCGAATGGCGCCATCTGGATGCTGGCCTGATAACTGTTATTGTAGGAGAACTCTACTAAGTGCAAATGATCTTCCCAAGATCCTCCAAAGTCTAGCATACATGATCGCAACATGTCCTCCAATATCTGAATGGTGCGTTCCGATTGGCCATCTGTCTGCGGGTGGTATGCCGTGCTGAATTTGAGTCTGGTGCCGAGACTCTCTTGCATGCTTCTCCAGAAATGAGATGTAAATCTCGAATCTCGATCCGATACAATACTAACAGGTACTCCATGTAATTTGACGATTTGTCGCATATACATGTCAGCTAGTACCTCTGTGGATTGTCCAACTCTAAATGGCAAGAAGTGTGCCGATTTAGTGAGTCGATCCACGATCACCCATACTGCGTCTCTTCCGCTGGGGCTCTTCGGAAATCCTGTGACAAAGTCCATCGTGATGTGCTCCCACTTCCATTCCGGTATCGGAAGCGGTTGTAACATACCTGCAGTTCTCTGATGCTCCGCCTTCACTTGCTGACATACTAAACATTTGGCCACAAATCTCGCGATCTCTCTCTTCATTCCATGCCACCAGTAATACTGTCTCAAGTCCCGATACATCTTGGTTCCTCCTGGGTGAACAGAGTACATAGAGCTATGCGCTTCAGTCATTAACTCCTGTCTCAATTCTCCATTTGGAACATACAAGCGGTTTCCAAACCTCAAGGTCCCGTCTTCGTGGATGCGAAGTCCTGTCTGAATGCCGGCTTCTGTCCTTTCTTTGAGTCTTCGGAATCTAGCATCGGTGGGCAATGCCTCCTTAATCTTCTCCACGAGGGATGACTGAATCTCAAGATTAGCCATCAATCCATTCTGTCCCGGTAAGACGACCTCTATCTGTAACTCCTGGTCCTTCCGTGTCAGCTTCGTCATTGGTTCTGCAATCCTTGAGAAATTTTCTACGAACCTTTGGTAATATCCCGCAAGTCCGAGAAAACTTCTCACCTCTGCGACTGATGTGGGTGTAGGCCAAGTCTCTATTGCTGCCACCTTCTCTGGATCTACGGAAAGTCCTTCTCCTGATATGATGTGTCCCAAGAAAGGTACTTTGTCCATACAGAACTCACACTTACTAAGCTTGGCATATAACTTCTCCTGTCTCAAGGTCTCTAACACGATTCTAAGATGTTCCTCGTGCTCTTCAGGGCTCTTGGAATATATGAGGATGTCGTCAATGAATACCACTACGAATTTATCCAAGAACTGATGAAAGACCCTGTTCATTAAGCTCATAAACACTGCTGGTGCGTTGGTTAAGCCAAACGGCATCACCAAGAACTCCTAATGCCCATACTTTGTCCTGAAAGCTGTCTTCGGGATGTCTTCCTTCCTTACCTTGATCTGATGATAGCCGGATCGAAGGTCAATCTTCGAAAATACCCTTGCACCACTCAATTGATCGAATAGATCATCAATGCGGGGTAGGGGATACCTGTTCTTGATGGTTACAGCATTGAGTGCCCGGTAATCAATGCATAACCGTACTGTTCCATCCTTCTTCGGCACAAATAATATGGGTGCCCCCCAAGGTGAAACACTGGGCCGAATGAAACCCTTCTCCAAAAGATCATCAACCTGTGCTTTCAACTCAACTAACTCCTTGGGTGCTAGTCGATAAACTGTTGAAGTGATTGGCTCCGCTCCTGGAGTTAAGTCGATTGTGAATTCTATTTCCCGATCAGGCGGCAAACCTGGAAGATCGTCGGGAAATACATCCACAAATTCTGATATGACTCTTGGGTAACCTGTCTCCTCTTCTACAGATAATACCCTAAGAGTAGGCTGAACTCCTTGCTCTACTGCTCCGCGGAGAAACTCAAATTCTGGGTGTCCAGGCGGTCTAAATATAACCCGCCCAATTCGGCAATCAAGAGTCGCATGGTACTGACTTAACCAGTCCATACCAAGTACGACGTCATAATCCGGCATAGAAAATATCAGAAACTGTGCTCGCATTTCTCGGCCACATACGACTACAGAACATGATCTACAGACATCACTAACTGGAATAATACCGCCTCCCGTAAGAATCCTCTTCATCTTCGGGAGGGGTGCGGTAGCTACTCTATGGGTGGCTACAAAGCTAGCTGCTATAAATGAATGTGATGCTCCAGAATCAAATAATGCTACTGCAGGTAATGAAGCTACTAAAATAGTACCTGCGATGACCTCGCCTGCTGTAGCCTCCTCCTCAACAGCTAAGGTGAATGCCTGTCCTCGGCCCTGGGCTTGGCCTCGCTGCTGCTGAGCCTGCTGAAATAAAGCTGCCTGCGGCGCTAGGGGTGGTCTCTGCTGATTCCCTCCTGGGGCTGGTGGTCTGACTCCACCAACTCCTGCCTGCTGTGCTCCTACGGCTGGATGCGCTGGTCGTGGTGCAGGCAAAGCTAATCTCGGTGCTCCCTCTCTTCGCTCGGTGCAGTCTCTGGTCTGATGCTGGTTGGACCCGCAAGCTAGGCAGAGTCCCAACTTGCGTCGGCATTCTCTCTCAATGTGTCCTACCTTGCCGCAGTGATGACAAGTAGGAAGGGATATGGCCCTGTGCGCTGCTCTATCTGGCGTACTCCTCTGGAATCGTTTTGCAGAATCTCCATGTGCTGCCTTGGTTGGTGCGGAGGTGTTTGGCCTCTTCAGATTCGATTCCCTTCTAGTGACGCGCTCCATGCGTCGTGCTGCTGCTAGAACATCAGTATAATTTGTAGGTGCCACTGAGCCAATCAATCTTTGGAGTTCGAACTTCAACCCGTCAAAGAACTTTTCCGCTTTCTCCTCCTCTGTCGAAATCAATGTTGGAGCAAAGCGGCTCAGGCGAATAAATTCAGAATTGTATTCTTCTACTGTCATGCTGCCCTGGATGAGGCGGTTGAACTTGTCCCTGAGCTCTGACCTTGCAACTGCCGGGATGTACATCTCTTGGAAGAGTCTGGAGAACTCTTCCCATGTGACTCTGTCCTGTCCAAGTCTCCTTTCTTCTGCTAACCACCAGTGGTGCGCATTATCAGTTAACTGCATTCTGACTGCAGTCATCCATCTCTCTCTTGGAAGTTCAGCGGCTTCCAGCTGATGCTGAATGTTTGTGAGCCACTCATGAACTTCCGTTGGTCCTTCTTTACCAGAAAATGTGCGAGGCTTGAGATGACGGAAGTCGGTGATAGATCCCGTCGATGTTCGCCTCGCTGCTGGATTAGCCTGCTCCAATGCGGATACCAGGCTGGTCCTCAGATACTCGGCCTCCTGCCGATGGGCCTCTTGCTGAATCTGCTGCTGTGCTTGCATCATAGCATACATCATCTGAAACATTTGTTGCCCATCCATGGCTTGTCCTGGTGGGAAAGCTGGCATCTGGGGAGTGAACTGTGGTGGAGGTGGGATGTCATCTCTCCGGAACCTTGGATTAGGCTGACCGGTTTGATCGCTCTGCGATGCTTGTCCTCCACTTCCAGGGGTCACTCCATCTCCATAAGTAATCACAGCGTCGTGTGGTGTCTCCAAAGGAATATCATCTCTGTTCTCGGAATCCATTGCTCTGAAATCAAAAGATAAACTATGAGAACGCTCAGAGGAATCAATACAGGATGCAGTTCAAGTAAAAATTTCGAGTTCGATATAGAGTTCAACAAATGGTTAAATGATGGATGAGATCCTATAGTTTATACTATCCTTAGGGCAGGCTGGTCCGGTCCCTAAGTTGAAACCGAACTATTTAGTCGTCGACCTGTATGGGCCACCACAAAAACCATGTCACGCCCCAGTCTCAAAATACCGTGGGACTAGACACGTGGCAATGGCCAGCAGTACGCACCGATGGACCAACCCAATATAATGGATCCATCAGGGCATACTTAAGCTGTAAAACAAGTCTACGACAATCATGGCACAACTAATCTCATCCACACAAGATATAAAATATGATCCACATAATAAATAAGGTATGTAAATCATCAGCAAGTCTCACAAGGTACTCCGGGGAACAACCCGATAAATATCTAGTACAATGGTTCTACAGACCAGAAAAGAAAAGACTGAAATAATAAATAAAAACTGAGCATGAACATGGATGCTCAAGAGAAGTCTTCAGCTAAGACCTCGCCATCAGATGGTGGTACAGCTCCTGGATCGGCTCCTCCTGCTGCAGTCCCGTAAACCTCGGGGTAAACCTGTTCTGCAAAATCTGGGGACAAAATCCATATCCAGGTCCTCAGGGGACATAGCAAGGTACAGGAAATAAAACAAGCCAGAATATAAACAGTGCAGCAATAATGAGGTAAGCAGGGTAAGTATGTAACATCTGTATAATGCAAGAGAGAATATCAATAGTACTCAGGTTGAACCTCTACAAGCTCTGTGTAGGGGAGCCTGTAGCAGGGGTATCATGGGGTGGTCTAGCTCAGCGGGAGACTGAGTAGCCGACATAATAATATCAACCTGTAGCCTGTGAATCTATCCAGCAATAGATGAAACAATAAGGGAATACTAAGATAACCAGCTAAGTGATATGCAAGATAAGAGCAGCACTAGAACTCAGGCTGAAGCATACTACAAGCTCTGTGTAGGGGAGCCGGTAGCAGCAGTAAATATGAGTAATGGGCCAAGCTCGGCTATAGAGTCTTGTGCCTCACGGTAATAGGGGTGTATATATATAATCAGCCTGTAGTCTGTGTGTCTCTCCCCACCCAATGTAACCACACAAATCATGAACATAACGTCTCACGTCCATGTCCGCGGGGTCATAACTAATGCACAAGTCATAATGTATCTAGAATATAGTATCTCTATAAGTCCTGCAACCTATACAGGATCACCACGAATATCTCGGGAAGATCCTGTCTCATGATCAGTGTCCAGTGTCCTGGGTCAAGTGTACTTGGTATGACCAATACGAGAAGATAAAGTGTCACGTATGTCCATATCTAGATGACATTACCCAACACCGCGTACGATGTTGGCACCCGACTGATAATCGGACGCTAAGTATGTCAAACGGTCCTAGGTTGAGCATGCACAGTAATATATATATAGCAAGGAAAATAAATAACTAAGCTGCAGAGTTTGGCAAGGTACACTTGCCTGATGTCCGAATATCAACTGTCGTCCTGGGATCTGTGGAACCGGTAGGGGCTACTCCAGATGCTGTAATAAATATCATCAACAGTCTCAGAAGGTATCAAACTGCTAGAAATGCCTGTCCTTACGTCCAATTTGGACACAGGGGCAAAATGGTCATTTCCGGACCAAAGCGGGTTCCACTTGTGGGCCACTTTGCACCGAAAAGCGTGTCAGGGTCAAAGGTCTCCAAATTAGTCAAACTCAGTGCCTACAAGTCAGGAACGATGATACGAACCCAACGGAACTTCCAGAATTGGATTCCGATGAGCCGATCACAAAATCACCGGTCAAGTGGAGCCTGTGGGGCCCACGATACGTGGTTTTGTCAACGTCCTCAGAATCGAACCAAACTTGGCTCACAGGACCAGCGTATTGCTACGAGTCCGATGGCGCAAGTTTCGTCTCGATCCGACGTGTGTACACGAAGTTACAGCGTGTTCCAGAAAGGACGGATACGGTGTGTCGTCGGCGGATACGCGTTGATTCCGGGGTGCACACACCTCCGAATCGACTTCTGCGAAATCCTACACGACCGTATCAACGTCGCGCACAGTTCGGTAAAGACCGCGTGCGACCAAGTCGTCCCGATTGGCGGGGCGGACTCAGTTCCGAGGTGAAACAGGGCGTTGTTTTTCCTGTTTTTGGATCGCAGTGTACGACCACTACAAGACGCGATGCACCGAGCGAATTGCACGGGCACCGAGAGGGGTATACAGTCTACGCATAGCAGCTGGCGGAATTGAAAACGGAGTCACGATGAGGAAGAAACCGGTACCTGAACAGAGCCTCGCGAGTCTGAATTCCCTTGTGTCCGAGGATCAACTCGACACTGCTGAGTTGTGTCCGCTGAGTACTGGCTCTCGCCTAGGGTTCTTCTGCGTCTGAGTCAGCGTTTGGCCTTCGCCGGAGGGGTCGTCTCGAGGCAGCGGGGAGGCGCTCGGGAGACGTCGGGGTGGACTGGGCGGATGAACTGTCGGCTCGGTGGGCGAGGGCAGCGGGATCAACGGCTCGGCGGGGGTCGCGGTCAGGTGCTGGGTCGTGGAGTCGCTCGTGGAGTCGAGCGGCGGTGCTTGCTGGTCGAAGTCGTCGGCGACCTAGGGCTCCGATGGGTGGGTCAACGGTTCAGCGGCTAGGTCGGCCGCAGTGGACGGCGGCGGGAGGTTAGGGTTTAGGGGTTGCTCGTTCGTGAGGGATGGATGAAGTCGGCGGCGGGGGATGAAACTAGGGTTTCGGTGGCGGCTGGTAGTTGGGGATGAGGGCCACACGGATGTCGAGGCAGCCCCTTTATAGCTGCTACAGGAACTCCGGTAGCTAGGGTTTCCCTGCGGGTTTCGGGTTGGTGGGTTTGGGTTTGGTTCGTTTGGGTTCGGTTTACAATCCAATTGCTTTTGGTCCTCGATACGTTGCTCCGGTGTCCGATTAATTCACCGAAAAATGCCATGCGTCCGGTTCTCCATCATACACAATAAATTTTTACTTCCAGAATATTTTAACCCCATCTAGCCACACTTAAAATTATTTCTTTAAATCACACTCATCCTGGTTTTAAGTTTCCAAAAATTCCCAAAACGAAATATCTTCATTTAAAATTATTCTCAAAAATTTAGGGTGTTTACAGTACGCTAACTCGCATCCCAACATGAGTTTATCATCGTGATGAGTGTAAAAAGTGTCAGGGTCTTGGAAGATATCAGAATATCCTCACAATAGTAGGCGAGTCTGCTAGTGACTAAGTCAATACACTACACATCGACGCATTCGTCGACTACACCCGAGTCATTCTCGGACGCGCACAGTTATATGTAATATTTGCAACAATATCTCATGCAATATTTAATAACTTGAATTAAACAGTAAATAAGGTAAGGTATACTTGCCTAGATCCTCAAGCTGCGAATACCAAAATTCTGCTCTCGAAGTCTCGCCCGAACGGTCCAACGATCTTATATATATAATATAATATAATAATCATCAGTCATTACACTAGTACGCACAGATATACAATTACACTGCACTTAGAAACTATCGCAAGTAGGGGTTATAACCGGTCAACTAGCAGGGTCGAGTGTGCACGTAGCTAAAATGCACAAATGTCATATCCCTCTAAACGTACATTCTCAAATATTACAACCAAGATTAACTAAGATTCAAGTAGGCACTAAGCTGCTATCCAAGACAAGTTGGTAGTGTGAATCATCTAGGTCTCCATGTACGAGTATGTCATGTCCTCAAATATTGTGCACAACAAGACAGTTAACTACCAAATACATTACAACTCCAAATATCGTATAACACTAACTTGTGTCCTAGCTAATATGTTAGAGTGCACAAATGGTACTTTAGTCAAGCACCTAGGGACTACACAATTATATGCCATACTAACAACCACATTTCCATGAAGTATTTAGTAACACTAACCATTATTCCAATACATGCACATATATACACTAGGTAATAGGGCTCACTAACAACATTGGTCCATGCAACACAACAACAAAAAGGAGGAGGAGTAAAAATGCAAACCTAGGGGTGCTCTTAAACTGGGGGGGGTGCTCGGTCCGCTGCTCGAGGGTGGCCGGTCTCCGGCGGGTGGAGGAACTCCGGCGGATGTACAGTAGCAGTAGCAACAACAATGGCAGCAGTTGTAGGGTGGTGGTGACGAGGTGACGGTGGTGGTGGGATGGTTGTGGTCGGATGAGGGTGAGGCTGATGGTGGCGGTAGCCGTGGCGGTTGGAGGTGGTGATGGTGGAGAGAAGGTGGTGGCGGTCGAGGTGATGAGAAGAGGTTGCAGGTGGTGGCTGTGGTCGTGGCGGTTGGAGGTGGTGATGGTGGAGAGAAGGTGGTGGAGGAGGTCGGCGGGAATGGTGAGTAGTGGAGGTGGTGGTGTGCTATGGTGGCGGGATGATATGGTGGTTGTCGTGGGGATGATGATGGAGATGTCGAAGGTGAGGGAGGAGGTCGGGAGGAAGAAGTGGTGGTAGTTAAGGTGGTGGACGTGTTGGCGGTGGTTGCTCGGAGGAGAGGGAGGAGGAAGGTGGCGAGATGGTGATGGTGTTGGTCTAGATGATGATGGAAGAGGTGGTGACGGTGGAGAGGCGGTGGTGGTTGCTGTCGTGGAGGAAGAAGGTCGACATGAGGAAGGTCGGAGGAGGAAGGTCGGAGGAGGAAGGTTGGCAGTAACTGTGGTGGCGGGGTGGTGATGGCCGGGGAGTTGGAAGAGGAAGTCGGGGAGGAAGAAGAAGGAGGAGGAGTTTTAGGGTTCGGGTGTGGTTAGAATAGGTGGTTGTGGATAAAAATAGAGAGAGGAGGAGGAGGTGTTTATGTAGGAGAGAGAGTGGAGGATGGCATTGTGATTAGGGCCGGTCACAAGGCATTTCTAGGGATGGAGGGGAGGTTCTTCATGAAGAATTGGAGGGCTAGGATGGGCTTGATTTTGAATGGACGGTGTGGATGAGGTAGGTGAAAAAGTGGTGTGTTGTACACACAAAATGGGGGGAAAAACCTAGGGGACTCGTCAACAATGGAGGGAGGGTTTCTTCATGGCTTGGCTCCAATGGGAGGTGGACACCTAATTGCCTATTTGCACAAAAGCCCCTAACAATTGGGAAATTGCACAACCAATGGAGTTTGAGATTGGATAAGAAAAAACATCATGTTTGGTATGATGTAGTAGGTTAAAATGGTGTGTGGTGTTTAGTATGAACCTTGAGGGTGTGAGTGAGGATTTGGGTTAGGTTGGGTCCTTACACCAATTTAATTAAAATTAGTGTCAAAGGTGTTCTTTAATTAATTGGAAGTGTATAGGATTAAAATTGGGTGGGACACAAGTATCATGGACGTAGTAGACTCAGAATAGAATGTTGTCATAAATTAGGTTGCACAAAATGGATCGAGATTGTGTCTCCAATTTTGATTGGAACGGACAAAAATGCAAAGTTGGATTTATTTGGATTTAAGAATAGACGTTTGTAACGAATATTGTGCGACTAAAATGAAGCACAAGAGAGCTTATTTATGAGTTACACAAAGGTCAGAATGGAAGGTTGGCATGTCTAGGAAAAGTGTATAAAATTTGTTTGAAAGCAAATGCTAGTGTAGCGCTCCAAATATCGAAGCAACGGTAAGGTGCACAAAGTGATACGAATATTATACATTAATCTAAAATACTATGTTCTAATTCTAATTGGCTCAAAACTAACCCTAGTCTCTCTATCTAAGCCAGGTAGACCTAAATTTGGTCGAGGGGGTTTACAGAATCCATGTTATTATCTCGTACACGAGTTGTCCGTGACCATGCAAGTCTCTAGTTTTGCTGATTCATGACATGACATGTTCAATCTTGATTCACTTAGCCACTGGATGATGCGTAGTCTCTTGGGCGGAGATGGGTGTAGCAATAGGTACTCGAGGCGTATACACCATCTTGCCCGCTCGAGAGAGACTACCAAGGATCCGAATACTTGAATGAGTCTTGCTCCATGAGCTGAGATTCTTGCTTCCTTGACATGATTCTCGTTCAGAGTTTAACTTAACTTGATGCATTCTCCTAGTTCGGGAACTGCCTTGGCAACCTAACGGTCCCGAATACTTGTAGGTTCATATTGCATAGAAAGACTATTTGATAGTCTTCTGGCTAACTAGATGCATGTACGATATAGATAGTGTTACATGATCGCGACATAAAATTATATGACAAGCATTGAAACGAGGCAAACGAGTACAAGTTAGAATGTAAGCAGACAAGCATTACATTTGTTTGAAACATAAATGTAAAACCCCTATTCCTAAAAACCGTATATGGCCTTTTTAATTAATTATTAATTTAATTGTAATAATTAGTGGCTAATTAGGAGAAATAGATTTTTATTAATTTTTATTTTAGGTATTGGTGCACTTAGGGGATTTATTGGGCCATTAGGAATTTTTTCGAATTTATTTCATGTAGGAGACCCCTTGAACAGTTGCTAGCTTAATGGTGTGTATTAATATAATTCTAGATTTTTCCTATGAGTATATACGTATATATAAATATATATATATATACACATATATATTTTAAAGGAATTTATAAAAAGAAAAGAAATGGAAAAAGGATTAGATTAGAAAAGAAAAGAACTATTCCTATTGGATCTTAACAACTATTCCTACCCAATAACAAACCCACCTACCCATTTCCCTATCTACCAACCAGCTGCCCTTGTGAGCCCTCTTGCTAGCAGCAAACCCACGCCCCTTTGTAGCAGTGAACCCAAACACCCCCTCCCTTTAGTAACCCGCGAACGTGCACACCCCCCTCTCTTTTCTCTCTTATATATTCTTATATATATACCTATTTTAACTAAAATCCTAAACCTAGATCATCCAAACCCTTCCTCTTCCCATCTAGACCTAGAGAGCACCGCCACCGCAGCCGGAGAACCCTGTCAGGCCGTCCAAACCGATCCCGACGACTGCGACCCCGCGCACCCCGTACACTGCAGAATTCCGCAGCGAGGTACCTGTGTTCCAGAGTCGTTTCCCGTCGCCTCGCTCAACCAAATGCCATCCCGTCTTCACCGGTATGCTCACCCCTTAACCCTCTTCCATATCCATATGATAGTAAACCTTGAACAACGCGTAACCATAGGCAAAAATAGCGCCAAATTTGGCAGAAAAAGACCAATTTCTGGGATCGCAGAAAACTGCGGTGATCACCTATGTTCCCGAGTTCGTATCTTCCACCACAAAGATCCGAATTCGATGATTCTTTTTGGTATGCGTAGACCACTTGACCTAGTTTAATTTCTATTAAATAACCCTAGATTATTAACTGCTGTAGACAGAATTAAATTCGTTGGAAAACTCTGCGAACACACTTTTCCAGATTTCTAAAAGTTGTGAAACGGAGCGCGCCACGCCAAACGGGACCGCCCTGCCGTGTACCAAGTGTACCAAACGGTGTGCACTGCATAAGAACACGTGAGAGTTCGCAAAAACTGATTCGGACGGGTGTGCGCGCCGAAATCAGCCCGTATCCGCGGAAAAATCCCGTATCGCAACTTTTGCGAAAGTCGCGCGCATTTTGTGCACGCTCGTTAGATTGCGACAAAACTTGTGCCACTGGACTCGTGATAACACTCTGGTCCTGTGACCCAATTTTTATGCAATTCTGAGACAGTTGACCAAGTCGCCAATTGGCGGGTTCTACGATTGACTTTTTGGGCAAAATTGTGTTCGGTCCATCGGAATCCACATTTGGACATACCATTGGGTTCGTATTGATATCTAGAGTTGTTTGACCTATAATTTGTCCTATTTAGAGACTGTTACCCTTGGCATATTTTTCGGTGCAAAGTGGGCCACACGTGGACCCCACTTTTATCCGAAATTACCATTTTGCCCATGTGTCCAAATTGGACGAAAGGGAAGTATTTTCTAGCTATTTTGCTTATTCCGGAAACGTTGGTGATGTTTATTTCAGCATCCGGAGACGTTTGTTCGGAGGCCTTAGTTCCAGATTCCGTGTCCTTGACATTTGGGCGCGTACACTTTACAGATTCTTGCCAGGCAAGTATACCTTGCCATTGTACTGTTATTTATATTCCATATATTACATGCATCTTTATTTTCTGTCTTTAGTTCATATATTTTTACTGTTATATAAAATGCGCGCGACGGTGTCGTCGCGATATGTTTTTAGTTATGTATTTGCATTGACCTTGTTTATGAGACTGTCCCATTTTCATGTAGCATCATTAGGTTTTATTTGACTGTGACACATTTTTACACGAGTTGTGAGTCTCATATAGATCACGTACGTATTGACTGATCATCGGTACGTGTAGGCCGTGCGTTAGGGATGACTGCTGATAGAAACTTTGTATTCTAGAAGACTTATCAATTATTAGAGGTCTATGGACATAGTCTATTGTAGTACGGTGGTCCCATCATTGTCCTTGTTTGATTGCAGGATTGGGCTAGGGTACTAAAAATAGGCTATGAACCAAATTATGTCATGGATGTGACATGCTTAGAGCATGGGGTGGGAAGAACAACAAGTACATCATTTGGGCTCCTTTGCACTTTTTCTTTTGTAACCCGGAAGCTCCGCTGGAGATACGGGCGGTGATGACCCCTATACTACTTGGCGGCCTCTGCCGTTCAAAAGACGACATGCTTTGAGGCCCCTGATTCTCCGAGAGAATCATGCCAATCCTACTTATGGCCAGATCGCCCACTTGCTAGAAAGTTATTTTTAAACTGCATTCACTTAGACGGTTAGGCGACCAATTGGATATTTATTTCAGTACTTTATTGGCATGCTTTTATGTATCTTGTTATTTCCCTCTGAGGACCTGGCCCTTCCAGGTGTATCTGTTCTTGAGTTTCGTAGGAGCGCAGATTTGGATGGTTACATATGTTTCGAGGATGTCTTCTCTTCGAGCTCCATGGTCGTTAGCTGGTATTCTTATATTGTGTTTGTTGTGTTATACTTTTTCATTCGAGTTGGTAGTGGATTTGTTTCCATCCAACTATCCTTTTTAGATACTTCTTATTGAGATCTAGTTATGTAGATATTGGTTATTTATTTATATTAATTTTCTGTGGATGAGATTTAGATTGTACCATGTGACTTGTGATACATTTTATACCACTTGTGGATTTAATATTCATATTACAGCGTACGTATGGATTATGGTTTCCATATATTGGAGTTGCCATATCCATGCAGCTGGCATGCTTACGTGTCCTAGTCCTATGTATTTTGGGACTGGGGCGTGATAATAAGCATAAGGAAACATATTGTATATCTAATTTAGAACATAAGCCTTTACGTTAGCACGGGTCTAAGGGGTAGTGCGAGGAGTGAAACCGTACATTAACATATCGGGCAGCATAATCTATGAGACGAGCCATATAAACATGTGAAGCAGTGTACTACGAAGAGTATATAATGATCTACTCGAAGCATTAGTGAACTCTACTAGCACGAAGCTAAGGTAGCATGCGAGGGTCCAACTTTAAGCCAAGTTCATCTTCATGTTCTAACACAAGCAATACAAGATGGGATTATTCCCTTAGCTAGGTGCGTTGTATTATTTATTAGCATGCAAGGGGTGATTCACCTAGCGACTAGCATATATCGTCCATATTTTATGTGTGCAGGCTAAGCAAAGACAAGTTCATCGTAGCCACCCACCTTGACAATGATTCGTCTTGGTCGAGCGATACACCGAGCGCGCCTTTGAAAGTTTAAGTCTGAACTCCTGAAGGGCCAAGTCTGAAATCCTTTGCCTCAAGCGAGTCTTCTCATTGAGCAAGACGGATCGGGTCGCCGCACTAGCCCCATTTGAATCGGCTCTCCGCTTGAGCAGAATGGGTCATTACATTCACCGTCTGCGGAGAGAGATTTTTGATGTACATCCTACCAATCATGCGCGTTCAGACGAAGTTGGATTTGGACATAGGCGACTCGCTTGATCTCGAGTACTTCTAGCAGTTTAAAGTGATCTTCATTCTTGGCTAGTGTCGCGACCCGCACCCGGTGTAAGGGTACTAGTCGAAAACAACGTCCAGCCTACGCCGCAGAATCGACGGTAGAACGCTGTCTAGATAATCTATCTAACAATATAATGAACCACCAATAATGGTAGTATACTCAATCACAGAACTAAGATAGAAATGAGCACGAATCAGATAAAGAATAGAATAGTCACAATACAACTCATGAGTCTAAAATAATACATCAATGAGTCTGAAGAAGTAACAAAATAAGCTGGAGACAAATCCAGTACAAAGAATACTACGAAGCTACAACTCCAGGGTCAACTGTCTCAGTTAGGATAAGTCCCTCTTGAGCCAGGGTCTCAGAATCTAAACCCACAACATCCTGGGGTCCATAATAGGTAGGGTACCACTCCTCAGTGTCATCTGGAAAAATATATCCAGTCAGGAAAGGAGCAGAGTACATCTCTAACAGCAGTTCTAATTAATGATAAAAACTATGTAACAGTAAATAGCTGTGGATAAACAAGATGCACAATAGATACAAGAGATATATATACAATAAGAAAATACTGGAAATAAATACAATAATGAACAATATGCCAATGAAACAATAATACTAATGACTAAGTGTGTGAGTACTAGCTTAACATATGATCGGCTTGGGCAAGATGTAATGCGGCATAGCTAATCATACGTGCGGTGTATGATCAACACTATTCAGTAATCTATACTTTATACAATAGGAATATTGATCACATATCTATACTAATACTCCCCACCTCCGACTGGTATAATAGATCCAACCACGGTATGTTATGGCACGAGATTCCCCAAGAAGATAGCTAGTCTTCCCGAGAATCGGTGTCTGTACATGTACAAGATAACCAATGAAACAATACTTGCACCATATACACCATATACCAAGGAATAACATCTCATGACGAGATCCAGATATACCAATCCGTGTAACCATAGTGTCAAGAGAACATGGATATCTACACTAGATACAATGAACATAGAGGATATCATAAATGAGAAACTATCAGAGAATGTACTCGTCTGAAGTCCAAAGAATAGTCTCGAAGACCTAGATATGGAATACAACATCAATACAAGGTCCCGAAAAGAGAATAAGTTAAACTAGTCAACTTCTAGGTCAATAAGTCAATTCTAAGTCAAAAGTCAACTATGGTCAACTCTAGGTCAACTATGGTCAAACTAAGGTCAACTATCTATTTCTAGGTTGCACAAGTCTAACACAAAAATCTTGGATCAAAATACTAAAATCTAAGTCATAGAAAGCACATCCTAAAATATTAGGATACCGTATATTCGGATACGTGAATCCAAGGTAAACCTCACAATACATATATATCAACAATAATGTATAATAATATAGAATATTAATTACAAACAAATAGGAACCATGGTTTTGAACCAACTTGGTATCCCCACAAAGTCACAAACTTGATACCCAAACCCCGTATCTTGAGTATCCCACTTACCTTGGTTTCCACAAGGTAATACTCAATACCTTGATATAGTAATTACCCTCATCAATAATATAATATAATATATATATATATATATATATATATATATATATATATATATATATATATATATATATATATATATACTAATATTATACAAATAAGAAATATAGCAATACTAGTATTATATCTCAATATTAATACATATATATATATATATACATATATATATATATAAGATATAAACAATATACTAATAAACTGCCTAATTGTCACTGAAAGCAGTGTTAAAAAACACTAATTTTCAGTTAACAGACTTTCAGTGACAGTTCAGGCTGTCACTGAATCGCCGTCGCTACTGCTGCCGCGTTTTTGCACTGCTGTCTCCCCTTTGGTGACAGTTTTCAACTGTCACCATAGCCTCTGTCGCAACTGCTACGAATTCCCACTGCTGCATGCGTTCTTTAATGACAGTGGCGGCTCTGTCATTAATTTCCGCCGCCACTGTTACAGCGGCTGCTGCTGTAACCGCCTCCAATAATGACAGTTCTCTGTCATTAATTGCTGTTGTAACTAAAACAATATATATATATATATATAAATCAAATAACTAATTATATATATATCTATATATATAATCCAAATACATATATAATGTATATATCTATATAAATAAATAGCAATAGCTATAATACACATCATATATACTAATGTACATATTACAATATGGTTAAGAGCACACATACATAAATATGTTTAATAAATATACATCCATTCATATATATAAATAATCACATAATAACTATAAATAATCTAATTACTTAATTAAACATACATATATATTTTATAAAATATTTTCATATATTTTATATTCCTAACATATTTTATAACATGTATTAATGCATGTAGAAGAAAGCTACATATATATTTATACATTCTATAGTACATATATAATACATAGATCTATGCTACAATAAATATCATAATAAATACACTATAATAAATATATAATATCTATATATATATACTAAATTATAATTCAAGAATTAAAGCACAAATAATTAAATCTACACATAAACACACCACAAATAGAGAGTATCACACCGTATCCCACTAGATCTAGGATACGCATGCGACACGTCCACCACACATCCAATTGCACCCCGAAGGACACAAACAAGTCACATATATTATTTATGAACAAAACAAAGTGTCAAATATAGATCTATGTGTCAGTGTCAAAATACGACATGTACAAAGTCCCGTGTCGGAGAAAAAACCCCCAAAACAATACGTATCACCAAATTGTTGGAATATGACCTACACGTACCCAATTATGGACACGACACTAGCCCCAAACACATAAACATATGCCAAAGTGATCTATAGGATCAATTGACACACACAACAAAAATTATTTTCGAAATTCCCCCAAAATTGACACAAAAAGCACCATAACTTTCTCCATGGGTCTCCTATGAACACAAAACCAAGTCCTATGGGTAGTACATACATATGGGTTGATTTTTCATGATTAAATCTCAGATTTAGAAGCTATTTTAAGGGAAAAAACTGAATTATACCTATTGGGAGATGGATTCCCAATGAAACATCCAATTGAGATAAAATTGCCTCCAAATTGTAGATCATTGCTCCTCTTTGTAGATCCTTGCTTCCTCCTTCTAGATCCTTGCTTCTCAAGTCTCTAATGGTGAATTGGGAAGGAATTGGAATAAATTTGGTAGGAAAATAAAATGGGAATGAAGGAAATTTGGTAGTGAAAAATTCTAGATCTAGATTTGGAATGAAAAAGAGAGGAGAGAGAATTTCCCCCCTCTTTTAATAGGCCGGCCCTTACCTCTCCCTCAAGTAATTATAAAATATCTAATATACCCCTTGGGGCCTCTCATGAAGAAATAATTAAGGAAGGAAGCTTCTAGTCTAATGATTTAATTAATTTAATTCATTTCCTTAACAATGGACTTTCTAAATGGGCTAAGTCTAACTAATTAATTCATGTTGGTCCATGGGTCCAAACTAAACTAGTTAGGTCCACTAATACAAGTCCAAATTAAATAAATAATATCTAACAATAATTAAATAATACAATAAATAATTATTTACCATGCACAATATTTAATTAAATAGGAAAAGACTAAAATACCCTTTCCTAGAAAATGTGGTAGTGACAGCTAGCCAATCTAGAGCCACGACGGGGTCCTCGGTTCCTCAAAAAGGCGTGTTACAGACCTTCTTGAAGTCAGCAAAATCGAAGGTAGTCACGTCCTTCTTCTTTGGGGTTTGAGGCGTCTCGACTTCAAGTGTTGGTTGTTCTACTGGTACCGCTGTCGTTGTAGAATGGTTGGAGGCAATGGTCCGAACGATCTGTTGCAAGGCATCTACCTGCTTCTGTTGGACCGCGAACCGGGCTTCTAGATTCTTCTTAAATTTGTCATGTCGATCATCGTCCCTTCACTGTTGCACCTCAAGCATTTGCATTATCGCTCAACTGGATCGACGGGGGGCGCAGGTCGTTGGCTCTCGGAACTTGCCGAAGTGCCGGAACTACTTGCATGCACTTGCGCTCTACTTGTGCTTGTGCGGTTCCTTGTGCTTGAGCCATTCATGTTAAAATAAAGAAACTTACATCAATCTCATAGAGTATTATGAACTCACTGTATGGAATACATCTCATTTTGGCCAACGATTTCAAGAGTTCAACTAGGAGGGACATTGTCGTTTCAAGAAAACTTTTCTAGCACGAGGTCAAAGGATATGAAGTCGTGCTCTGATACAATATGTCATGCCCTGACTCCACAGAATCACTATTCGTCCCTTGGGCGTGATATCGTACGAGCGTAAGGCACGTCCGTACAAGGCCTAGCATAATGATATAAATAGAAACACAACAGCAGAGTGCACCAGTTAAAGAACACACATTGAGGCAAAAAAAAGTTCTTTTATTGATAATATACATCTTTGTTACAAACTCTTGACTCAAAAGTAAATGGGTGTCGCGCGGGCTTACAAGATTGACGCAAAATGAGATAGTCGTTCCATACATTATATCCCATACTAGAACTTCAAAAGATAATAGATCTGCGGGTGAAGCTATCGCCTTGCCTCGGAACTGCATAAAGAGTGTGCACGAGCTCCGGGAGATTTGTACAAGCGCTCCAAAATCACGAACACGAGCGCGTCAAAGTTGGTGGACTTGTCGGGGGAAAGCTTCAGCTTCTCGCCACGTTGCCTTGGCTCGGAGAACCTGCTGCAACGAGGGTCAGTACTTCAAAAAGTACCGGTGAGGGCAAGCTAACCCAACTCACCAAATCGACACAGTATTCATGTCATGAAGCATACAAATTATTATTATGGTCTTTCTATCTTGCCTTAGTTCAAGCTACAACATGCAATAAATATGAAATGACTAAAATAAATATGCCACCATTCGGTGACTTTACCTGCCCGTCTGAACCACCTGTACAAAACTTACCATGTTCTTTCCTACCACAAAGACATAGTTAGCTTGCACAGTTTAAATATACATGGGGTCAATGGCGTTATAAGCCATTATGGACTATAGTTCGGGTAGACGACGATGGTTGTAGACGCAGGTAGCTAGCCCGCTACAAGCCATCGCGCCTCCCGTGCTAGGCCATTAGCACGACTATACTGACGTCCCGCCTAGGACGAATAGGCTCCGGTGTCCCGGCGACCGTTCGCAGGAACCCTACACCTTGTGCATAAGTTGTCCGTGACCATGCGACGTCTAAAACTAAGTTATCAAATGAAGCATTTCAAAACAACATGAACAAAACAATAAGGATTCAACATAATTCCATAGCATAGTTTACATGCTCAAGTGATCACATTGCAGGTTATGCACTACTCATTTCACAGTTATAGATAAATAAATTCTAACTACAACTGAAACATAAAACTAAATACATACATAGCGGATAAGCACACAACAATACGATCGTTCGGTGAAGTTTTGTGACAAGCATAAGTGTTCAAAGTTTACTTATTATTATCTTGACTCAGTTATTATTATTATGGTATCGTTGATCGGAATGCACAAACAAGTCAGATTATTAGGAGTAAAGACTTGGAAGAAGGGAGCTAATCGATGGTAAGGCCACTCACCAGTTGGTGAATCGGGGAAGATAAAGGGGAGATCTTCAAGGCTTCTTTCGCGCGTCGCCTACACGATCATCTGCACACATCAACAGATGATCAATATTTTCTGTCACGATCTCCCAGAGTTCGATACGAATTACAAAGTTCAAGGAGCTAAGACAATAAAATCCAACGAAACCGTTCAAGAAAACGCAAGTCACAAAAACAACAAGAAAGCATCCAAGCCGCATCAAAAACGGACAAAGAAACCATCGCAACGAAAAGGCCCATCGTGACTCTGTCGCCGAGTCATTCCTCGAGGCACGATCCACTGAATGTGGGACTTGATTCCGAAGAAACCAATACATTACGAGAGAAGGATCTTGATACGATATGTTCTGATCGAACGATACCAAGTATTTCTTAGCCGTGCTCCCTTAAAAGGAGAAACGGGGCACTGCACCCCCCTCCAAATTGAAATATATTCTATATTTAAATTATATTTAAACCAACTATACGGTATTATCTAAACATATATTCAAAGTTCTACAAACATATCTATAACGAATTTTAATTAAAATATATTCAAATTTTATTTAAAATATTTTAATATAATTTAAATTTAAATTTTATTTTTCAACAATATTATTTTATTTTTGATACATGCATCGCACATGAACATGACTAGTATATATAACTTCACAATTTTTTTTTGTGAATTATGATTATTACTTCGGAGAATGGAAAGTGAATTTTGTTTGTTTTGTCATAGTGACGTTAATGTTGAAATTATGTTTTTTTTTCATGAACATCACGTCTTAGTGGGGATGCTATTTTCTTTCAATGTATACACCTAAAAGCATCCACGGTAGGAGAGGTTTAAAGTGCTACATTTTGACCTTAGTCAAATTTTGTAGCACTTGAATGCTGCAGTGGACACTTGTACATACTTAAAAATTGCTAGAAAATCTACAAAACACTATAAATTTGGAGCGTATTTTAGCTCCTCTATATTAATTGTTGGGTCCACCAAGAGTAACCAGACAAGAAAGAAAAATAAATAAAAAATAAAAAATAAAAAGATAGAGGAAAAATCTGACCCAAAAAAAAAGAAAAAAAAAAGAAAAAAAAAAGAAAATAATTTGAAATATTTATTTGGAGTGTATCATTGTGTGCCAATATCATTAAGACACTCCAAAAAAAATAATTTACACAAATTTTAATAATTTAGAATATGTATTTAAAATGTCCCCACAGCGGTTGCCCTAACTGGCCTAAAGTAGGGTCTCTTGTAAAACTCTTCAAAAACTCTAACTCGCCGTAGGTCATCTTTAGTTGAGTTGTAAACCTACTCCTACAAGTAGCTGGGGAAAGAAAAAAAGGTGGTACACTTGTCCCGGATACATACATCGTAGGATCCGCTGCAGACCAAGGTTTTCATGAGGGAACGCAGAAATGGACTGAGGCAACATCTGAGTCGAGTCGCCTTCATTGACTAGAAATATTGTATTGACAAATACTTCAAGAAATTGAAGTACATATTCTAATATTTAAAGAAACAGTACAGAATTTCAAATAACATATTTCTTAAGAAAACAAAAGGTAATTAATTACACACAAGTTATTTCCCCCATCTGATAAATACATACACTTAACAACAAAATCAGTGGTCAGATTGCCATGACAACAATGTACACATTTTATCAGCCAAGTATCAAGGGTGAGTTGCAAGCCGGACAAACACACACTTCCTCTGTAGTTTCCAGGATGCCTCTGAACTGCAGTGCATTATGCATCAACCACCAAGCAGCCATCAGCCTCGTAATCTCAATCATCAAGAGTAGAAACTAACCGTGAATTTTCAGTTTGTCTACGACTGTACCCCTATGCTTCCGGTCAAGAATGTTGAACACCGTAAGCTTCCCAGTCGGGAATATTGGCGGTTGCTTCATTCACCATTTTAACCAAGGTTGCCTGCACATTGATGCTTTAGAATCAAAGAGCCATGCAAATCTAGAACATGTAAAAAAAAGGAATAGCTAATGTTAGAGTTAAATCCATTGGAATGTGCAATATTTATGTATATGGGTTTACTTATGGGGTTGCATATGATCATACAACATAAAAGCCTTTAGCACGAAAATTTTAGGAGTCAGCTGTTTGAATCTTTTTATGGCGTGTTGCCTGTCCTATAAAGGCATCAAGTTTGTGTTGGGTGTTTCTGTTGATCTTTCAGGGAGTAATAATTAGTTTTTTTGGGACATGTCGAGGCTTCTAGTATTTTGCAAAATTAAATGTATGCCAATACAGATTAATTAATTCTAATTTTATACACGGCAAGACTGACACTCAAATTTTCCGGCAGAGTTGCATGCAATGCACGACGCACATTAAACAAGTGGTTACCTACAGATTAAAAGATACAAAATCGCCAACCGAACAATTTGACCAGAATATAGTGCATAAAATTGTGATAACTGGTCTTTGGTGCAAACTTGGGAGGCTTCACTAGTAAACTAATATATATGTAGAGCTGTAGAGGTAGTATGGATGCCTTATACTCCGGTTTAAAATGATACCAGACATTTTAGTTCACTTGAAGTTTTGGCAACTTAAAAAAAATATTTGATGTGGTTATGAACATATTACATATCCTGAGCAGATTGAGGAATAGAGTTGAGCATTATTCGGTTTTGGACGAACTAGTAAGGTTCGGTTTGAAAAAAATTCAGTTTGGTTCCGGTTTTGAACATAATAAATTCTTTATTCGGGTTTGGATTTCGGTTTCAGTCCAAAACCGAACCGAATAAGACTTACACAATTATGTAAATACCCTCAATTTTATGCATATTTTATAATTAAATTAAAAATGTGTTTTTTTTTTAAAACAACAATTCTATGTATGTGTTTTAAAGTCCAACTTTGATAATTTAACAACCATACCAACTTTGGGCCCAACTTTGAAATACAACGAACGCATGTATAAAAATTGTATTTTTTTAATATAATTTAACCACAACCAAACATTGGGTCTGGTCCATTAAACAATAAAAATAGTCCAACCGAATAAACCGAATCGATTATCGGTTCAATACGGTTTCGGCTACACGGCTAATTCCTTTTCGGTTTTTTATTTTTAGAAGTTCAGTTTATTCGGTTTTGACTATTTCAATTCGGCTGACGCCTATTGATGAAAGTGTCATCCAACGTCACAATTCATATTGAGATACAGATAATGGGTACTAAAGATTTTTAAGATTAAGCACAGTTGATTTCTCAACAGCCCACTATTTTGAAACATCAGGATGGACGAAAGCCCTTTTACTACTAAAATCAAAATGATTCAAACAAGCTATTGACGATTATTAGCAAGACAAGAACAAAGGATCATATGACATGTAAGAGTGAGGTTTTGCTTCCTAAAATCATCATCCAAGACTTCTTTCATCGGAATGGGGTCAGGTATGGAGTATAAGAAAGCTCCATAAAAAAATTGACATTTTTATGACCTATTGTTGACTTGAAGTCAACCCTTTATATGTAGCTATGAACATAAAAGGGCCATGCCATAAAACCTAGGTGACACCTACTTTTTGGATTGTAGTTTAAGCACATGCAACCAATGAACACCCTCCAAGTTCCCATAGACTATAAATAGACTAGATGAAGAGGTAAGATGATACAATTTTCTATAGAAAATTGAATTCATCTATGTGACACTATCCCAAAGAGTGAAGGAATAACAATCCCACAGGTTTTTCTTAAGAGCCTGCCTCCTAATCTCACATAAAGGCACCCATAATCCAAATCACAAATTTATTTAATTGGACTACGGAAAAAAAAAAGTAGCAACACCAACTGGAGCAATATAAGAAAAAAGAAGGTTCAAATGTTCCAAGATGCTCCTAAAATCAACATGACTGAATCTCTCACCACGAATTTTAGCCTTTTGCTTAAGACATGTTATGAAATTGCTTAATGATATATAATCTGGCAATAGCCACCTCATTAGGCTCACAAGAGTGATAGTTTGGTTATGGTTCAAGATCAACATACATCATCAGATAAAGCACATTGGATGCATTCTACTGTTCCCAGTGTTCTAAATGGCGGCCGCCTCGACCGGCTAGATGGTAGACGGTCTCTCTCCGCACCGCTTTTCGGTAGGCGGTGGAGTAGGCGGCCAACGGAGCTTTGACGGCGTAGACGGCGTAGGTGGGGGCCTAGGCGGAGCAATATCTAATAAGATGTTTTGGCCAAACAGTTTTACAAGCATTATAGGCCTATGGTCCACTTTTATATTACTAAAACTTAATAAATCTTTGTTCTACAATATAGTTATATATAAAATATCCTTAAAATATGTATATAATACAAAAAACTGTGGTAAAATAGTAAAAAATATCCAAAATGTATCAACCGTCTAAGCGGCCTATGAGGCAGGCGGACTCTTCCCGCCGCGAACCCGCCTACCGCCGTTTAGAAGCTTGACTGTTCCCAAGAGAAGATAAATCTCTGTTATGGATGAGGCAGAGAAATGCTTGATTACGACAAGAAAGAACAAGAGGAATATGTTGATGCCTATCGTGCAAGAGGCATATGTTAATTGTCAAATCGAGATACGTATTGTGTATCGGTTCACTCAATTATCATATTATGTATCTTACCCGGTTTTGTAAGATACAGTTTCCATATAAAATTAGAATGGGAATATAGATAACCCTACATATATTGATAAATTGAAAACATTCTGCAATAATAAAATACTAAGAAGCATTGTCAAGCAATAAGTTACAAGTTTATTATAAAGATGATAATTAAGAGTGAAAAATTATAAAATCAATATTACATGATGGTATTATTCATAAGTAGAATATTATTGCATCAATTACAATCAATAAGAACTTGATTATTAAAAGCCTGTGTTGAAATACAAATAATATTTCGTTATATATTCTAGTTTATAAAATATATGTAACATGTAAAAAGCCTAGAGAACTTAGACGGAATAGCCCTCTAAGAAGAATCCAAAACATAATAAGGAAGATTCAAGGAAGCTTAAAGAAGACGTAAGAACATTAGAAAAGCGAAAAAAACTATTTTTTTTTGAAAGACCAATCATCTGAAATATGCTAGATGTCATCCTTGAAGATGTTATATGTTGTTGTTGGAGATGTTGAAAGTCGATGAAGGGAGACACGTTCACAGCATAGTTATCAAAAGTGACAAGCGCACTTACACGCCAAGGTTCCTTGGGGCCTGGGTGCAAAAGTGAGGTTTGCTCATGAACAAAGCAAGGGGCATGTATAATTAAAAGAAATATATTGGTCCCCATGAATAATTAGAAGAAAAATAGAAGTCGCCGATCTCAAATATTTTGTATTGCTGTGTTTTCTGTCAAGCTTGTTTTTCACAAAATAAGGAAGCTTCAACATTGCTTGAACTGCAAATGGAAGGGTTGATATGCTATTGGAAACTACCCCCCCCCCCCCCCCCCCCCCCTTCCTCCTCCTCCTCCTCCTCCTCCCACCCCCATAAGACCGCACATGTTTGCAACAAAAGCAAGACATGCGGCTTAGCTTAAGTGAGACACAAGATCCTTTGGTGTTGAGCTTTTTGCCTAGGCGCACTTTTGAAAACTATGGTTCATAAAGTTAAACGAGAAGAAAGTCTTGAACAAAAAAGTTGTGATGAATTTAAAGGGCTATATGGTATTTTGGTCAAGATTTAAAGTTATAGAGTCGGTTAAAAAATTAATCTCTTTAAAACAGTTTAATTTCAGTTTAAACCGCTTATTGGCTTAAAACAGTTTAATTTCAGGTTAACTTAATAGCTTTGATGATATATGATATTGGGTGATATGTATTGTATCATTCGATAGTGAAAGTGTATCGTAAGACAATTATCCATCTCGTATCGTCAAATAAATCATATTGTTTACAGGCTGTATCGTGTTGTATCGTGAGATGCTAACAACATAATGTAGTCTCGTTTTTATAAATGGTATCAGAGCCTGCCTTACGTTCTAGCTCTAGGATCTCACCTCATCCCAATTGCCACTCTTTTCCTTTCTTCCAAAACATAATCCAGCCTCATCAAAACCTAACACATGCTTCTCAATCCTTAGCCTTCAAAGTTCACTAGCCTCCATCAATGCTCAAACCCTAACATTAGCTCCTCTACAAATCCCAAGCCACCATCCCTCCAATCCCAGATCCAGAATCCTAGAGCCTTCTTTATCCTAGATCTAGCCTTCGTAAGAAACCGAAGACCTATCATTTTTCCCCAAGCCCTAACTTAACCCCAGATCTCCACACAGAAAAACAAACCCAGATCTCTCTCTACATTTGAGCTCGTTAACAGCAATACACGGTAACAAGAGATAAAGAAGATGAAGATTAGCTCCCTCTCTCTCTGAGCTCGTTGAGATCAATCCATAGTAATAACTAATAAGAGATATAGAAGATGAAGGTAAGCTATTAAAGATCTAGCCTTCTTGAGAAACCCAAGCCCTAGCTTTTTCCCCCAAGCCCTAGCTTTATCCCCCAAGCACCATCTTAACCCCAGATCTCCACACACACAAAAAACCCCATATCTCTCTCTACATTTGTGCTCGTCGACAGCATCCCTAGTAACAAGAAATGGAAGATGAAGATAAGCTATTAAAGATGACAAACCTGACAACATCATCTTCCACGATTGCAGGTCATCTCCCTCATCCTCGGCCTACAATGACGGTGATCCTTCTACTTGGGCAACCTCCTCTCATCTACAACAAAGTCTCTGATGCTTTTGTGATTCTCCAGTGTTAACAGTAGGCACCTCCAACCTCCTCGCCTCTCCGGTAGGATCTCGGTCCAGTAGAGAGAACGAAGTCTCTCTCCCTCTTCGAAAGCAACGTTTTTCTCCCTCTTTGAGAAGCCAATTTAAGTCAACTACTAAGTTGACGTGGTTGCTTATCAGCCACATCCCTCCATGCTTACGTGGTTGCTCCCAGGCCACATACGTGTTGGCCCACTCATCGGTAGAAGTCAGGTAGCAGCCATAGACTTGTTGGCCCACTCGTCAACATTTGTGTTCTCTTGGGTGTTGGGCCCAACCCCTTCTAATACATGGCAGTGCAGCCCACTTGTCAACTGTCATTGTGAAACTCTCCTCCCTACTTGCCATGTACTAGTCTGCAACTCTCTTCATACACTTTACCCCATTGTCAGCAGCACTGGGCATACTGTCTGTTCCACTTATCAACAGTTATGGCCTAGGCCTACTAGTCGGCAGTGAGAGTTCCTTCTCAGCAACTCGGGCCCACTTCGTAGCCTTCTCTTAACCTATGTGTCGCAAGAATCGCAACTTACTCTCTCGCCGCCTTAATGGCATTGCTACAACTCTCCCTCCCCGCTGGAAGTCTCAATTCACTCTTATGTAGCCCAAGATAGTTGCAACTCTCACTCTCCAGATGTGTCGAAGGCCGCAACTCAGTCTTCATCGCCTAGATGACCGCTAGGTTGAACTCAACTGTCTGCAGTGATGGCTGCAATTGTCTCCTTGTTTCCATAGTTTTTTTTCCATGCAACACTTTGATTGTCATCTTAAGCTCCAACTTGCGGTGGTGTCTAAGAATGTGTTATGTTCTTTTTATTGTTTACTATCTAGTTGTCATTTGCTAGCTATTTGACAGCAATTACATAGTTGTCCACTTTTGTATCTCATATATTCCTTGGCCAAGAATCCTAATGAATCAATTCAATTATTCCTAATGTAGTCTCATTTCCAATTTTATACAAGTTTCCTATCTTTGACAACTCATTTGGTTTCAGACACACAATGGTGGAGCAATAATTTGGAATAGCCGGTCAAACACTTATAATTGGCCAAAAGGAATCAACATCATTTGTAGCAAAAATCTCGTACAGTCCTGTGTAGTTATGTCATATAAGAGGATGCATGAGATTTTGCACGAGATTTCATGCAGACCCCAATATGACATGGCTAACAAGGCTGGTGATATTTTTTCTACAAGATTCAAATCCACCAATAAGGGACTCTACGAGTATAAAGTGAACATACACAAAACCACTCCATACATCTGAGCCTGTTTGATAGGGACAAGAAAGAGCTAGTAGCATACAACTGCTAATAAATTTCATGCCCGAAATGATGATTGTGAAAACCCTAAAAAGTTACATGAGACTCAAAGCACTTATTTCAACTAGTTGGATTGTAGTTATAAAATAAGCACACAGAAACCTGCACAATCTGTCGGGTGTTCCATTTATGGATTTACAATCAAGTGCTTAGTCCTACTGTTTATATTTACCTTTTCTTCCATTATATCATTGTTCCCAAGTCTCCTCTCTCTTTTTCACTCCTTAGTTCTATGGTGCTAAAGTAAACTAAGAAGTAAGAACCCTATAAAACTTGAGAGCACCTGCAATGTGCTAAAAGTACCATGAATGCAACAACAACCTGGATAATGGTAAAAGTTGAAGTCACAATTTAGGCTACTATTCTAGGTATTGCCTTCTCGAAGGTTAAGAGAGATGATTAACTCTAGATTAATATACATAAATGTTGATGGAGACAAAAGACTGAACAAAATCCAAAGTGAAAATTCAATAACGAATCCATAAGGACCTTCTAGACATGCACAAGATGGAAACCGAGGCTTCCTGAAGAACAAGTCATATATAAAGACATTCTACCTCTCCTATCAGAGCAAATTCAACAGTTCAAGCAGCAGCATGCAAGGATACAGTAAGCTGGAAAAGGTCAACAACTATGCACGCAGAGTGCCACTATAGGTAAGGTCAATAGCAATTTTTTTTTTGCAATCACTAGCCATGTGAATAGGACATAATCAAAGGCCCAAGCATTTTCCTCCTTCAGATATCTACTTGACACTATACCATCAGGCTTTTACATTAAAATGTGTATCAGGCTAATTTTAATATGCAAGCATACAGCAGCAGCATCCCCCCTTTCATGCTTGGTAACCAAGGTCTTTGTAGGGGAAATTACATAGTAGTATAAATTGTTCCCAAAAAGAAATTAATTCAAGCTATGTAGAAACATGGTGCTATGAACCATGATAGAAAAACCACTTTGGTCCTAAAACAGTAAAACCTTGGCTTCAAAACCTCCAAAGAGTGGTTCAGGGTATACCTACATATCTTTGAGAACTGTGAGTCCACCACAAATTCACTTAGCATGTAACTTCCCTTTAAATGTCCATTGATCTATATAAACATTATAAAAACCTCTATGTCAACCAAGTAACTTAATTTCAATTGACATGTGAACTGACTTATACTTACTATGTATTCTCCAGCATAATTACTCTAATATAACTAGCTCTTCTCCCCAAATACTTTTAAATAATTGTGCATACTAAAGCCTTTTATGGTGTATATATAATACACAGTAGTGCAGTCAAATACATTCTGACCCAATACCTAAGATCTGACGAATTTTGATCAAAATTGCTTACTCAATGTAGTAATTACATAGCTTCATCCATAAATTGCCTAATGTGGTCTCTATGAAAGGATAATCAGAATCACTAATATTTTGGAGTGTTGTTCTCTATGATTTACTGTCCATTTGTAACAAATAAGATAACTGAACTCATTAGCATGGGCTATGTTTTATCAGTTTGATGTATTGTGGTTGTGTTCAGTTTTTGTATTGTATAATTTACTGCAAAAACAATTCTAACAAGCAATGGTGTTTATGGATATTAGAACCCAGAAACTGAATGTTTCTTAGTAGATGCTTAACCATGAAGTTATTGTGTAAGGGTGTAAACTGAAGGAAATAAGATGTTTTTCTACTATGAAGCACATTTTTTTTAAAGCTACACAAGTACTCAGGATAGAAAATGCCATGCAAGTGCATGCAGCAATAAAGCATTGTGCACAGATGAAAATGTCCTTGGCCTAGAAATCTTGAGTTGGTGAAAATAAGTTGTGGTTCGTAAACATACAGCAGGTAAAACTATGGATTGAGCATCTTATCAACAAATTAGGCAACAAATATGATAACAACATCGAGTTCTTGAACATGTTGCTAGGATAAACTATGTTCAAGAACTATGATCACTACATGAGGTGATACCTTATTTGAACAGTCTTAAGTCTTAACAGGATAAACTATGATCACTACACGCAGAGCGTTTAACTATTTCAAATATCTACTTCTTTTCAGATATAGGAATAACTTATATTAAAGAAAGATGCCCATTGTCCAGAAGAAGAAATAAATCATGTCTCTTTAATCTGAAATCAAACTATTATGACTCTAAAACTGAAGGTATCACAATCCTGAAAAATATATGAAATGAGATTATAATCATACCACACTTTGTGGTACTCCAGCCGGTGGTAATGAAAGATTTCTGGGAGGTGGGTAGCGATCATATGATCTTTTATCGAACCTCCATTCTCCGATCCTTCCATAAGTTGAATGACCCTAGGAAATGTGTGATTATAAGATCCAAATTCCATGCAAAGTATCCTATGTAACAATTCCAAAGAAATGAATGATAAGCAAAAGATTTGACAGGTTAAAGAGCATAAAATAATATACCTGCAAATCATAGTCGCATCCATAGGTATAGTGTATGATGAACTTCTCAGCAACATCTAAGTCCCAAGGAGGCTTTCATGCCAACAAGTTAAGGTGTTAGTAATGTCTTAGAGGTACAGAATACCAGTTAATATGATGCCCACCTGGATCATAAAATCTTTGTGTAAGATATTCCCCACTCCATGCAGGGCAGATGCAACAGCATAAGCATACCTGTTATGAAAACGTAAAGACATACGATATTTATATAAATGGCAATAAATTGCTAAATGTAGAGACGTGATATCCATAAGTGGCAATTTCTGATTGCATTAGAACAGAAGGAAACAATCCCACTATCAAATGTACTAAGAAATGAAATGGCTGCAAGGCAAATTTGGAATTTGCGACTACTAAAGGTATTTTCTAATACTTCAAGAATTTTTTAAAATTACTTTGGCATAATCGATATAAAAAAGATGTTATACTCTTGTATTCTTTTAGTGATACATGCATGAATGAAAAGAAGAAAAAGAGAAGATAGCAACACCACCGCCACCTAATAACAACCAAAGTCTAGATTAGGCTATATGTATAAATTGGGTTCAGCAGTATCTTACATCTCAAGAACCCAGCCAAATGTTTTATCTGCTTCAGGGTCCTTTTTCATTGCCAAAGAAACATTCATCCACGTGGGAGCAATCTTCTCGAGAGATCTCTACAGACAAAGGGACTGTTGTGTGAGTTTACAGCTGGAAATAGAACCTCTTGACATAAGAGATTCATATACCTTCTCAATGATGACAGGGGAATTCCCTATAGGGTCAATGTCTGTGATCGGTCCCTTGTCCTCAGGGAAGAATTTGCGAAGAGTAGCCTCATACTTTTTGGGTTCAATGTAGAAAAAAGGGAATGCAGCTGCAAGACCATCTTTAGAAAGGTTCGGTATAGGCTTAACTATAATATGGTCAGGTTCTGCCATCAAGATGTATCTACATAAGAGATTTCAAGCAGAATATATGAAGGTTCAACTAGAGAATCAAGATATATTATGTTCTTTACTCACATAATAATGCACAATTTACTTACTCTTCCTTGATGTCAGCCTTCTGAAGCCACTGAACAAAAGCCCAAGGTCTATTCAGAACAATGTATCCCTGTTATTGTATGATAAATTCAATTAATAGAAAAAACTTACAAGGATAGAAAAGATTAACAAAATAGGGAAGCACGGATCGACAGATTCTCATTTCAAACATGTCCTGCTACAAGATAAAGATATAGTTCGTCATTAATACAATTAGGACTAGACATAGATGTCAGGTACTACTTATGACTGCAATAGTGCAACGTCCGTTTGAATGTAGGGTGGATGCCTTCTTAAAAAAAAATCTACTTCACTATTAAAGAGAGAAACTTACATATATCCATTAGGTTAATCCGTGAAAGTATTGAGACTTAAATGTGTCAAGTCTGAGGGTTATACATTCTATGAAGAGATGGTTTTTCGGACTTGAACCTTGGCATCCACCACAATGCAAGTTTCGAACATAACATAGAGAAGGTATTTTGATTCACAAAAGACAATGAAGCAGAAAAGTCTTCTTTAATGCAAAAGTATTGAGATGCTTAATTTTTTCCAAATATCTAGACAACTTCTCATCTTCTCATCTTCCATGTGGCAACAGACTTTTTTTTCCAAAGTCACAATAGGGTTGGAAATGCTCTCATGGGACAATTTACACATGTGCAGCAGCAGTAAGTCCCCTTCTACTCTCCTGAGTTACGGATCTGTGGATTTGGGTTACGTCGCTCGGAGCCGGTATTTGACAAACTAGGTTATGAATCCCTTGCAATTGGGGTTAATGTGTGAACCAGTTCAGGAGGAAACTACATTGATTTTAGTGCCCATGTCGCGTCCGACATAGAGTACAGCTGGACAAGCTTCCTAGTACCAAATCATAAATAAAGACTTCACCTTGAAATTACTAAAAAGGAAGCAGTAAGCTTCACCTGATCCGTCCCAGCGGGGAGGGGATCTGCGACGAAGGTGGGGATCTCGTCGACGAAGCGGTCGGGGCGGCCGGAGTGGAGCACCCTGGTGAACCCGCCCATCTCCGAGCCGGGGGCGGCGCGGGCCTTCTTGAACCAGTAGTACATGACCCTGCACTGCCACGTGTTGTAGACGGAGTCGGACGCCGTCACGGCGGTGTGGAAGGGGCGGAGGGGGCGGGCGGAGGGGCCGGCCGGCATGCGGATGACCGGGTCGAGGGGGAGGTGGGTTGGGGTCTGACCGGGGAAGCCGGAGTTGAGGGTGGCGGTGGAGGAGATGATGACATTGTAGGTGATGAGGGCGACGGAGAGGGTGACGAGGACGGAGGAGAGCAGGTTGGTCCAGTGGCCCATGGTTTTTTTTTCCCTTGGTGGGAGAGAGAGGGGTTTGGTCTCTATGATTGATTGGTAATTTTTTGGGGCCCGTCTATCGACACCCTATGTCCTACTAAGCACATTCTATATAACTTAAGTTAAAAAATAGATTAATGTTAAAAAATCTATATATTTACATGACATACTAATTACATCCCATCAGTATTCTTCCTACACACTAGTCATCTTTTTCTTCTTTCTTTAATTTTCACCTTCTCTAACTCGACCCAAAAATCCTAAAATCCTATATTGAAATTGTGAAGAAGGCATCATGGAAAAAAAAAGTTTACTTCAAAGACACAATGCATGTTTTATTTTTACATAATTTATCGGTTTGAAGTAGTGTATGAGAAGTGTTGGACAAAAAAAAAATCGCGATGAGCACAACCAATACTGGTAGAACGAACCATTGTCTGTTCTACCTATATTGACTAAACATTTCAGTAACAATTCGACTGGCGGAGGTCGAACAGGACATATGATCTTCCGTTCAACACACTATGGTCGAATATGCACAACAATGTTCGACTATCGTGGGTCGAACAGCATTCTGTGCATTCGACAGACCAGGCTCAAACAGAACCGTGAATACACAAAAAAAAAAAAAAATTTGTTTCGTTTTAACAAGAATTTAAGGGATTCGAAACCCTAGCAGTGATCTTCAACGAAAATAATACTTATTTTGAACTAATTAGGATGTTCGATTTGAAATACTCATCCCCAAGTAGAGAGGGGACCGGTTGTAAATGTGTGGGGTGTGCTTAGGAATGATGATAGGTTTTAGGTTATAATAGGAAACGGTATTTTGGTCATGTGGTGGGGTGTACTTAGCATTTATGTTACTTCCATTCATTTAAAATGGGATGTACTTAGCACTTGGGATGTGCTAAGTAATACATGAGGTGTGTATAGATTCACCCATTTTTTTCCAGTGCTCTAGTTGTGGGGACGTTGGTGGCAGATAGGGGTGTGCATTATTCGATTTTGGATCGAAAATCTAATCGAACTGGTTTTAAAACTACTAAAATTTTCGATTTTGAATTTCGATTTCAGTCCAAAACAAAAAAAATAGAATAAAATTTAAACAATTATGTAAATACTCTCACCTTTATGCATATTTGTAATTAAAAATGTGTATATTTTGAAAACAACAATTGTATATATATTTTTTGAAATTTAATTTTAATAATTTAACAACTGGTCTATATTTAGAAATAATTTTAAAATATAACAAATGTGTGTATAAAAATTAAAATTTTAATATAATATAACAACGATTTCAATTTTGGTTATGACGTATTAAACAATAGAAATATTTAGTTTAGACAGATCTGCTAGATCTAAGTTTATATCTTGATAGAAGAGTGAGGGGGTCTCAGAGAGATGCTCAGAGCTTAGAGTGGAGGAATGGAGTAGAGATTAGAGAAGAGACCGAAAGAGAGAAAGATTTGAAAGAAAAATCGGAGCTAGGTGGAGAGAGAATTGGGAGAGAAGAAAACTCGTGGAGGGAAGACATAAAATAAGAGTAGGAGTGAGAATTTAGGAATATAATGTTTATATAATGGGAGGATTAAAACCGTAATTTTAAAATGGTATTTTGGTTTTCGATTCGGATCTATAATCGAAATCTAAACCGCAACCCTAAGTGTTAACCAAATTTTCTCGAAAACCGAATTAATTTAAATTAAACCAAATCAAATTTCTATTTCGGTTTGATTTGGTTTAATTTTCGATTTTAAACCAAGATCTGAGTATAGTATTGAAGAAGTAGAAGAAACTGGAGTCCTGGTTGACAGTGCACTAAAATCAGAACATGAAATGACCAAGGAGACGGGGAATGAGTCTTTGTCACAACTTTGCCTTTTGTCTCCACTCTCGAGTCTTTCACTGGGTTCAGCCGATTTCCATTCCCTCTCGAATATTTCCAAACATTCTATAGACTCATTGACAAAAGTATAACATCTTCAGCATAACCCTCTCCATGTCTCAACTATATATTTTTCCTTTGATTTTCTAGATTTTTATTTTTTTCATATGATCAGTTGAGAATTAGATTTGTGATAGTATTGTTGTTTGCTTCTATCATAATCTCAACTGTGACACAATCCTTTCCGATTCTTTAATTACAAGCATTAAACAATGCGACCGAAACTCCAGATGGTGCACTCTTCGACCAAATAATCAGGCACAATCTCACTGCACAATCTCACTATGCAAATGATGAGTTCCGCACCTGATTTTACGAGGACAATTTTTGTTAGAAAAATTGTCTTTTTCTTATTGAAAAAATTGTGAATAAAAATAAAATAAAATTAGACTGATGTTACCAGCCTGTGGGGAAGTCGTGCACGAAGCACTGCCCTAAGAGTTGATTCGGGATCTGTGTGCAGACGTTCTCGAAGCTCCTAGTGGTAAAACCCCCGCACAACCGGTATCTCGTCGCCGCACACGACTCGGAGAGAACGACCAGGACTTAGCTATGCCCAGAGCTTGGAGACGAGCGAAACGACGAAGATTGGACAGAATAGAATGTTGGCAGCAACAGTTTAGAGATAAAAAATTTCTGATTATGTTTACAAAGAAAACCAGTCAAATATATAATACTCATCCAATATGTAACGGTCTGAATTAATTTTCCTATTAATTCGCCGTTACACAGGAGAAGAAGAGAATGAACCTGGACACAAAATATATAAACGGTTCAAAAACAATTAGTAACGGACAAAATTAATTTTCCAACGTTCAGAAAATTAAATGAAAAAATGAAGAGGAGCAAAAAGAATTTTAGGGTCCCAGCCCGAACCTGAAGAGGAAATCGAATCGGCATTCGGCGCCCGCAGATGTGGGCGCGTACCCGCACCCGTTACGCTACGCTACGCGAACTGAACCGAACCGAGCCGAGCCGGGCCAGGCGGCGGCGGCGGCGCGCGCGTGTGGCCCAAGGGGTTTGTAAACCCCTGATTTTTCCTAATTATTAAATCTTGGACTTTTCCTAATTTTCTGGAATTTTCGGGAATTTTCTGTAATTAAAATCAAGGTTTTCAATTAATAAAGGATTTTTAATTGTTAATAAATAATATTAAAATATCATGAAAATAACATTTTTGGGTGTAAAATAGGAAACCGGACTTGGGGTAATTTTCTAGGATTTTTTGGGCCTCAGACCTATTTTTAAAAGCCTAAAAACTATTTTTATAATTAATTAATTAATTCTGTTATTATATTATTATTTATATTATTATTATTATTATTGATTTCTTTTTGGTTTGGGCCCGGCCCGGCCCAGTGGGCCGAGCCCGTACGATCCAGCCCAGCCCAGTGCCATAGCGGGTCGGGCGGGTCGGTCTGACCGGATCCGCGCCCGAACCGGGACCCGACCCGGACCGCTGTCACCGTCCCCAGTCGCCCACGACTCCGGATTTCTCGCCGCCGCCGCGTTTCCCGGCCGGCTAACCGCCTCCACGTCTCCTCCCCTCCGGATCCTGCGCCCACGACCGCCTGGCCGACGCCCCTCGAGCCCTATATAAAACCCTCTCTCGATCACCTCCGCCCTCTCCAAAACCCTAACCCTAGATCTACCCTCCGGCAGCCTCCGTCCCCTTCCCCGGCGCCGACGAACCCCTCCTCTCCTCCGGTCGACGCCGTTCCACCCGCCGAGCCTTCCCCCAGGCGTCTGCAGCAGCACCCGCGGCTGCTCCCCCTCCGCCGGCTATCCCGAGCCCTCGACGCCTCCGGTGGTCTCTGCCGGCGCCCGCAGACCCGACGCCGGCCTCCCCTAGCTCCGCCGACCCTCTCGGCACCGCTCGCCGACGATCCCCCGCCCGGCCGCAGCTCGCCCGCCGAGTCCAGTCTCCTCCGGTGATCCCCAGCCAGCGGGACACGCCGCGGACACGACCCAGACGCGGATTCGAGCCAGGACACGCGTCCAGGACACGATACGGACGCAGATCCGCGTATCGGACTAGAAATACCCCGATCCCGAGTCCGAGGCCTCCCCTCGGTGCTCCTCCATCAGCTTCCCGGTAGGTGCCCCTATCAGAATGCACTGTCCTTTCCAAACCGCTACCCCGTCCGACCGGGACTGACAGAATAAAGCTCTGTCAATCCCGGGATAGCTTAGAATTTGGTAGTTGCAGTTAGTTAGTAGATTTTGGTTGGTTAATTAATTAGCGATTGGATTCAACGATCTCCGAATACGTATATTAATTATATATTTATATAATAAAAATCTTATTAAATATTACGTAAATTAGTAATATTTGACCATTTTACAAATTCAGAGGTTACTATGAACATATAATTTGCATCCATCACTGAAGATATATATTTAAATACAAAAAAATTAGAAATAAATTACTATTACAAATTATTATTATTAATCGATCGTATAAACCTACGTAAATTAGTAATTATTTAATAAATAACTTCTGAAATAATATTTAGTATTTAAATACAAATTAGTAATTACTTAATAGATAATTTCCGTAATGATTTTTTAAATACTAATTAGTAATTATTTAATAGATAATTTCCGAAATAATTTTAGTATTAATTAGTAATTATTTAATATATAATTCTGAAATGATTTTCGGTATGCAAAATATAATATGTTTTCCAAAATATTTCTCTTATAAATTAATTACTAAGAACAAATGATATTGTTTTTATTAAAATCGTTCTTTCCTATTATCCTATCAGAAACAAAACGACTTTTTACCATAAAATATTTTTCTACGATAAAAATAAATAAAGTTTATTATTATTAAAAAGGGTTTTGTTTTACTAAATCACTAATACAAATCATTATTTTTATTTTAATCGATCGTTGGATTCAAATCATTAACTTAGTTGACTAATCAAGGCAGATTAAAACCCTTTGTCTAATTCTAAAATCAGATTATTAATAATTGTAGGTCCCTGTAACTAAGGGTAAGACCGTCGCGACTTCTCACTCGCGTCACCAAACCAACTCCAGGCAAGTTTCATATAATTCAAAACTGGTATTTTAGTTGTAATTAAATATGTTGCATGTCATATAGATATATTGAGATGACACTTGATTTCACGGAACCGACTGATTGACTGATTGATTGATTGATTGACTCATTGACTCATTGACTATTGCCTTGGGAACTGGGGAGAAAAGTTAGCACCCGTGGTCAAAGCCCCCTTATTGCCTCATTGTGGATAGCTGAAGTCCAACCTCACTGGACTGACGCCGCACCGTGTTCACGCGAACACAGATTGCCTCCAACCCCAGCCGGCCACGGGATGCTACCTTTCTCAAAACACTTTAGTGATTGTAGTTTGTCATCATTGCTTCATCGACATTTACTGTTCTTGTTTCATATTTGTTGCATACAAAAAATATAAATACTGTTCAAAACTATTTCATTGCATCATTTTAATTATCGTTAAGATACTGGAATTGGATATATGTTCTTGCTCCCTCCTGACTGGAGATTAACAATTTTAGGTGATTGCGGTGACGATGATGAGTATGATACCTTTTATGGTCCGGACCAGAGTACCGAAGCCCTAGCGGAACCTAGCCAGGAGGCCGATGTTTAGTTGTTCCCCTTTTATTTCCAAATTGTAATAATCAGGGTTGAAGTAATAACCCTGGACCATGTTTTGTTTAATCTTTACTTGTAAAAGAATTTCTTTCTCAGACTTAGCAATAAAATTGAATTTCCTTCATGTATTCTGGATGTCTGTGTGTTACTATGGATTGATACAGCTTACTGCCGCCGTCTCACAACGGTGCAGGCTGGGCATGATCCGACTGGACCCAGATTATTGGGATCGGGTCGTGACATGTTTTCAGTGGTGGCCCATGCAGGTCCAGTTTACAACCTTTGGTCTAGTCAACTTAGGCTAGCCAAACAAACCGACTTGCCTTTGACTCTAGGTTTAGTATGACTTTAGGAAAACAGACTCTAGAAACAATTAGAACACTTAGAATTCTTGAGAAAAATTTCTACCTGTCACATCATAGGACCAAATTCTTCTATCTATACATATGTACAATTATTTTGCTTGCTTATAGAACATAGGTTACCTTGCTTATGCTTGCTTCCTAAACCTTCCAGAAGATGGCACGAGGAAAGACAACCCGTTCCGGCCCAGCCGAAGAAGAGGCTTCGTCTTCTGAGCACACCCCGAATCAAGCTCAGTCCGACCCCTCTCCGTTGCAGCTCACAGATCGCCCCCATGCTGCAAGAGCTCCCCGCGCTGCCTACACTTCAGTAGTGCATGCAGCTCCACCCATTCCCCCCAGGACCACATCGATTCCAGCCGATGTGACTCCTCCTGTTGCACCACCTGTGCCAGTGGACCCCGCTGAACTCGTAAGCCTACTACGAGGAGTTCTTGAAGCCCAGAGGGCCCAAGCAGAAGCAAATCGCGAGCAGACCGCGATTATGAGAGAGGGCATGGAGAACGCCCATAATGTAGCCATGGCAGCGCTAGGCACACCCCGGTCAGAACAGGAACCTGCCAAGGTAATTAAGGATTTAAAAGCTTGGATACCATTAATGAATTTCTAGTCTAACCACAAACCTGTTATCCAGGTAAAGGTTGGAACGGTGGAAAACTTTAAGAAGTTGGACCCGCGTCCCTTCAAGGGGACCGAAGGCATCATCTACGCAGACGAGTGGCTAGATGATATGGAGCGACTCCTCAGCGTCGCTCGACTCCCAGACGACCTCATGGTTGAGGCCGTAGCACTCCAGCTGAGAGACTTGGCCAACATTTGGTACCGCAACGAGCCAAGATTTCAAGCTGGAGGGATCTCCTGGCGGCTATTCAAGAAGCAATTCAAGCGGAAGTTCTTTCCAGAGGCTGCCCTCGAAGCTATGGGAAGACAGTTTCAAGATCTGAAGCAAGGAGACCGCACAATTGAAGAATATGCGGCTGAGTTCAACAGGCTTGGCAGGTTTGCAAGCCACCTAGTGGACAATCCTGTGGAACGTGCTAAGAAGTTCCGGCACGGGCTACGTGAAGAGATCCGCACCTTAGTAGCTGCTAACGGTGCGAAGACTTATGACAAGATGTTGAAGGTGGCCCAAGATGTAGAGGCCAGTGCACCTGCTCGACCCAAGAGGGAGCATCCAGGGTCAAGCAACAGCTATCAGGGCAACAGCAAGAGGCACAACAACAACAACAATAGGCCCTCCTATCCCCAGCAGTCCCAGCAACAACAGCCAGCAGCGGCCAACAAAGCGCATCAGTACAACCAACCAAAGGCGGTCAACTGCGTCTACTGCAAAAGGCCAGGTCATACCGCAGAGATCTGCAGGAAGAAATTGGGACACTGCCTTGCTTGTGGATCTGCCACCCATCAAGTGAAGGACTGCCCCACAGCATACAACAAAACTGGAGCTGGACAGCAGAGAGGTCCACTGCCTACTCAGCAGCAGCGCTACAACCAGCACAGAGCCGGGCAAGCTTTTGCCTTGACTGTGGAAGAGCCAGAAGCTGAACCCGAGGCGGAAGGAGATGTCATCGCAGGTTCCATTCTACTTCATTCGCACCCTGCCTTAGCATTATTTGATTCTGGAGCATCACACAGTTTTATATCTGCAAACTTCATTTCTGCACACCATCTAGTTACTGGCATAAGTAAGATAATCTGTAGAGTTATGACTGGTGGAGGACCAATACCCATTAGTGAGACTTGTAGCTGCCCAGTCACTATCTCAGGACATGAGTTTCAGACTCAGTTCCTAATAATGCCTCTGCCAAACTATGACGTAGTCTTGGGCATGGATTGGCTTAGTCAACATCATGCTCTGATAGACTGTCGAGAAGGCTGCGTAACTCTAGATCCACCTGGAGGACCTAAACTCAAAGTGATTCGAGCACCTGAAGGCGTGGAATGTGTGTCCTACACATCCATCACTGAAGAAACCGGACCCCCTCATCCTCTCATAGCAGAATTTATAGACGTCTTCCCAGACAATCTTCCAGGGCTACCCCCTGATCGAGATGCGGAATTCTCGATCGATCTTATACCTGGCGCAGCACCAATCTCCCAACGCTGCTACCGAGTGAATCCCAAGGAGTCCAAGGAGATGAAAGACCAAATTGACGAGCTTCAGGCGCAAGGATTCATCAGGACCGGTGCCTCACCCTGGGGAGCACCAGTCTTGTTTGTACCCAAGAAGGATGGGACAGTTAGAATGTGCATAGACTACCGGGCATTGAACAACATCACTATCAAGAACAAGTACCCGCTGCCCCGGATCGACGATCTCTTCGACCAGCTGAGTGGAGCTAAGGTTTTCTCGAAGATAGACCTCAGATCGGGTTACCATCAAATCAAGGTGAGGAAGGAAGATATTCCAAAGACGGCATTCAACACCAAGTATGGACAATTTGAATTCTTGGTCATGCCCTTTGGTCTTACCAATGCCCCAGCAGTGTTCATGAATCTCATGAACAAGGTCTTCCACAAATACTTGGACCAGTTTGTCGTTGTCTTCATTGACGACATTCTGATCTATTCGAAGACCAAGGAAGAACACGAGCAGCATTTGAGGATAATTTTGGAAACCCTCAGAATGGAGAAGCTATATGGAAAACTGTCCAAGTGTGAATTCTTCTTAGACAAGGTGGACTTTCTCGGCCACGTTGTCACAGGAGAAGGCATATCAGTGGACCCCAAGAAGATAGCTGCCGTGGAGACATGGAATACTCCCAGTTCAGTTGCAGAGATCAGAAGCTTCTTGGGCTTAGCTGGATATTACAGAAAATTCGTGAAGGATTTTGCAAAAATTGCTGAGCCCATGACCAAGCTAACCAGGAAGAATGAAGAGTTCGTCTGGACCGAAGCGTGCCAGGCGTCATTTGAAGAGCTGAAGAGAAGGCTAACAACAGCACCAATTTTGTCGCTACCCTCAGGATCAGGAGGATTCTCAATTTATAGCGACGCGTCCGGCAAAGGATTAGGATGTGTGCTCCAGCAACATGGAAAGGTAATTGCTTATGCTTCCCGGCAATTACGGACTCATGAGAAGAACTACCCGACGCATGACCTGGAGCTAGCAGCAGTCATCTTCGCCTTGAAGCTGTGGAAGCACTACCTGTACGGCGAAAGAGTAGAGATATACACGGACCACAAAAGTCTCAAGTATGTCTTTACACAGAAGGAGCTCAACATGCGTCAGAGACGATGGTTGGAGCTCATGAAGGACTTTGATATCAGCCTGCAGTACCATCCCGGAAAGGCTAATGTGGTCGCCGACGCACTTAGTCGATATCCGATGGCGATGTTCTTGACGACAGATCGGTACCTACTGGAGGACATGGAAAAGCTGGGTTTAGAACTCGTATTGCCTGCAGAGGAAATGAAGAAGCTTGGACGGGAAGCAATAGTACCCGGCGTTGACTTCCCCATGATGCATTTGCAAGTGCAATCTAGCTTGATGGACAAAATCAAGGAAACTCAATTCGAGGACGGAGCATTGTGCAAGCTCAGGGACCAGGTGTTAGCTGGCACACTGGAGGGATTCTCTATTTCAGACGACGGAACACTGAGGAATGGCACCAGACTTTGTGTACCTGCTGGTGAATTGAGGGAACAGCTGATGCAGGAAGCGCATCACTCACAGTATTCCATCCACCCTGGAGCAAATAAGATGTACCGAGATATACGGGAGCACGTATGGTGGTATGGAATGAAGAAGGATGTCTCAAAATTCGTTGGCAGATGCTTGATCTGTCAGCAGGTGAAAGCAGATAGACAAAGACCAGCAGGACTTCTTCAGCCACTGCCCATTCCAGAATGGAAATGGGAGCACATCACTATGGATTTTGTGTCAGGATTGCCTCGATCCCAAGGAGGGAAGGACGCTATTTGGGTGATCGTAGACAGATTGACTAAGTCTGCCCACTTCATTCCCTTCAAGGTTGGTTTATCCACCGAGAAGTTAGCTGCCCTATACATGAGACAAATCGTCCGGATACATGGAGTTCCTGTGAGCATTGTATCAGACCGAGACAGCCGCTTTACTTCTCACTTCTGGAAGAGCTTGCAAGAGAGTCTGGGGACCCAACTGAAGTTCAGCACTGCATATCACCCACAGACCGACGGACAGTCAGAGAGAACCATCCAGACGTTAGAGGATATGCTGAGATCTTGTGTCCTGGATTTTGGAGGATCATGGGAGGACCACCTACACTTGGTAGAGTTTGCTTACAACAACAGCTACCAGGCCAGCATCGGCATGACTCCTTTTGAGGCTCTGTATGGACGTCGTTGCCGCACTCCCTTTGCTTGGGACGACGTAGGAGAACGAGTCATGCTGGGACCTGAGATGATTACAGATGCGGCTGAAAAAGTCAAGGTGATCAGAGACAGACTTCGGGTGGCTCAAGATCGTCAGAAGCATTGGGCAGACAGCCGTCGCCGACTTGTGGAGTTCGAAGCAGGTGATAGTGTCTTCGTCAAGATCTCCCCCACCAGAGGAACTATCCGTTTTGGCAGAGCTGGGAAACTTAGTCCCAGGTATATTGGTCCATTCGAGATAGTGAGCAGAGTTGGAGAGGTGGCATACAGAGTGGCATTACCACCTAATCTTGAAGGCGTGCACAACGTTTTCCATGTATCGCAGCTGAGGCGTTACATTCCGGACCCGAGCCACATCCTGGATCATTCAGAGTTGGAGATTGGGCCAAGTCTTACAGTACCAGAGCAGCCAGTGAGGATCATAGACCGTATGGAAAAGCAGTTGCGGAACACCGTGATTCCACTGGTCAAAGTTCAATGGCTCCACCACTCCCCAGGCGAATCCACCTGGGAACGAGAGGCTGAGATGAAGCAGAAGTACCCTCATCTGTTTTAAGGCATGTTTACCCTTGTTTCTCCCTTCAATTGTAGTAAATTTCGAGGACGAAATTTCTATAAGTTGGGTAGGTTGTAAACCCCTGATTTTTCCTAATTATTAAATCTTGGACTTTTCCTAATTTTCTGGAATTTTCGGGAATTTTCTGTAATTAAAATCAAGGTTTTCAATTAATAAAGGATTTTTAATTGTTAATAAATAATATTAAAATATTATGAAAATAACATTTTTGGGTGTAAAATAGGAAACCGGACTTGGGGTAATTTTCTAGGATTTTTTGGGCCTCAGACCTATTTTTAAAAGCCTAAAAACTATTTTTATAATTAATTAATTAATTCTGTTATTATATTATTATTTATATTATTATTATTATTATTGATTTCTTTTTGGTTTGGGCCCGGCCCGGCCCAGTGGGCCGAGCCCGTACGATCCAGCCCAGCCCAGTGCCATAGCGGGTCGGGCGGGTCGGTCTGACCGGATCCGCGCCCGAACCGGGACCCGACCCGGACCGCTGTCACCGTCCCCAGTCGCCCACGACTCCGGATTTCTCGCCGCCGCCGCGTTTCCCGGCCGGCTAACCGCCTCCACGTCTCCTCCCCTCCGGATCCTGCGCCCACGACCGCCTGGCCGACGCCCCTCGAGCCCTATATAAAACCCTCTCTCGATCACCTCCGCCCTCTCCAAAACCCTAACCCTAGATCTACCCTCCGGCAGCCTCCGTCCCCTTCCCCGGCGCCGACGAACCCCTCCTCTCCTCCGGTCGACGCCGTTCCACCCGCCGAGCCTTCCCCCAGGCGTCTGCAGCAGCACCCGCGGCTGCTCCCCCTCCGCCGGCTATCCCGAGCCCTCGACGCCTCCGGTGGTCTCTGCCGGCGCCCGCAGACCCGACGCCGGCCTCCCCTAGCTCCGCCGACCCCCTCGGCACCGCTCGCCGACGATCCCCCGCCCGGCCGCAGCTCGCCCGCCGAGTCCAGTCTCCTCCGGTGATCCCCAGCCAGCGGGACACGCCGCGGACACGACCCAGACGCGGATTCGAGCCAGGACACGCGTCCAGGACACGATACGGACGCAGATCCGCGTATCGGACTAGAAATACCCCGATCCCGAGTCCGAGGCCTCCCCTCGGTGCTCCTCCATCAGCTTCCCGGTAGGTGCCCCTATCAGAATGCACTGTCCTTTCCAAACCGCTACCCCGTCCGACCGGGACTGACAGAATAAAGCTCTGTCAATCCCGGGATAGCTTAGAATTTGGTAGTTGCAGTTAGTTAGTAGATTTTGGTTGGTTAATTAATTAGCGATTGGATTCAACGATCTCCGAATACGTATATTAATTATATATTTATATAATAAAAATCTTATTAAATATTACGTAAATTAGTAATATTTGACCATTTTACAAATTCAGAGGTTACTATGAACATATAATTTGCATCCATCACTGAAGATATATATTTAAATACAAAAAAATTAGAAATAAATTACTATTACAAATTATTATTATTAATCGATCGTATAAACCTACGTAAATTAGTAATTATTTAATAAATAACTTCTGAAATAATATTTAGTATTTAAATACAAATTAGTAATTACTTAATAGATAATTTCCGTAATGATTTTTTAAATACTAATTAGTAATTATTTAATAGATAATTTCCGAAATGATTTTAGTATTAATTAGTAATTATTTAATATATAATTCTGAAATGATTTTCGGTATGCAAAATATAATATGTTTTCCAAAATATTTCTCTTATAAATTAATTACTAAGAACAAATGATATTGTTTTTATTAAAATCGTTCTTTCCTATTATCCTATCAGAAACAAAACGACTTTTTACCATAAAATATTTTTCTACGATAAAAATAAATAAAGTTTATTATTATTAAAAAGGGTTTTGTTTTACTAAATCACTAATACAAATCATTATTTTTATTTTAATCGATCGTTGGATTCAAATCATTAACTTAGTTGACTAATCAAGGCAGATTAAAACCCTTTGTCTAATTCTAAAATCAGATTATTAATAATTGTAGGTCCCTGTAACTAAGGGTAAGACCGTCGCGACTTCTCACTCGCGTCACCAAACCAACTCCAGGCAAGTTTCATATAATTCAAAACTGGTATTTTAGTTGTAATTAAATATGTTGCATGTCATATAGATATATTGAGATGACACTTGATTTCACGGAACCGACTGATTGACTGATTGATTGATTGATTGACTCATTGACTCATTGACTATTGCCTTGGGAACTGGGGAGAAAAGTTAGCACCCGTGGTCAAAGCCCCCTTATTGCCTCATTGTGGATAGCTGAAGTCCAACCTCACTGGACTGACGCCGCACCGTGTTCACGCGAACACAGATTGCCTCCAACCCCAGCCGGCCACGGGATGCTACCTTTCTCAAAACACTTTAGTGATTGTAGTTTGTCATCATTGCTTCATCGACATTTACTGTTCTTGTTTCATATTTGTTGCATACAAAAAATATAAATACTGTTCAAAACTATTTCATTGCATCATTTTAATTATCGTTAAGATACTGGAATTGGATATATGTTCTTGCTCCCTCCTGACTGGAGATTAACAATTTTAGGTGATTGCGGTGACGATGATGAGTATGATACCTTTTATGGTCCGGACCAGAGTACCGAAGCCCTAGCGGAACCTAGCCAGGAGGCCGATGTTTAGTTGTTCCCCTTTTATTTCCAAATTGTAATAATCAGGGTTGAAGTAATAACCCTGGACCATGTTTTGTTTAATCTTTACTTGTAAAAGAATTTCTTTCTCAGACTTAGCAATAAAATTGAATTTCCTTCATGTATTCTGGATGTCTGTGTGTTACTATGGATTGATACAGCTTACTGCCGCCGTCTCACAACGGTGCAGGCTGGGCATGATCCGACTGGACCCAGATTATTGGGATCGGGTCGTGACAGGGTTCCCCACACAACAACTTTAAGAGAGCAAAAAAGAGGAACTAATATATATATATGTACACAAGAAGGGGCTGGTCCATCCGATGTGGGACTAAAGAAAGAAAGGAACTTGAGCTTTTGCTAAAGCAAAGCCAACAGTTTTCTCGCAGGCAGGAAGAGCCTATCTCAAGAAAGTCACGCAAGTTACTTTGCAGTCGTGGACATGATTGGCTAGCACAACCGGCAACACGATCTACGTGAGCGCTAGCTATGTAGACAAAATCCTGGTGGGAACGAGAACGAGAACATGAACGGAAACGAAAACGGAAACGGAAACGATTTTATGGATATCGTGTTTCGTCAAATGTCACTCGTGTGCAGTGAGACGGGAACGGCTCAGCTCCTTCCTGGCTGGTCGAAGGGGTTGCGGACTGCATTTGGCTGGAGTCCAGAAACGTGCCGATCGACTGGGTCATGCTTGGCGGGGGCAGCCGATGGGATTAGAGCGGTGACGTTACTGCTTAGTTCCTCCACTACTACAACGAGTACATGGATGACCATCAAGTTTCTAAACTCAATGGCAGGCTGATTATTGATTGTTACAGTGATGATCTTTCCGGGAGTTGTTTGGTTCATCAGTTGAAGAGCTATGGAACAGTTACAAGCTCAATTGGTTCTTGTGGTCAGGGAGAAGAGATATAATTTTTTTCGCTAGACGAACGGTTTCGGAATCAAATCACGAAAGAGATGTGGAAAGAGTGCGCCCACATGACATGCAATACAGTGTGCACAAACTCTCGTACGTATTGTCGGATATCTCAAAAAAGAGAAAAAAGAGAGGAAATTCAACGGCTAATTCATTGACTAAGAGCATCTAACCCCAACCCTTTTGTTTTGTAATGCGTTGTGATTCCTATGTGACATGAGGTATGTTGGTTTTGCTTTGTTTGCAAAAGCTCAACTTCCTTTTCCTATCTTTAGTCCCACATCGGATGGGGCAAAGCCCTCTTGTGTACATATATTACTTTCTCTTCTTTGCTCTATTAAGTTGTTGTGTGGGGAACCCCTTGGGCCACACGCGCGCGCCGCCGCCGCCGCCAGGCCCGGCTCGGCTCGGTTCGGTTCGGCGCCCGTAACGGGTGCGGGTACGCGCCCACATCTGCGGGCGCCGAATGCCGATCCGATTTTCTCTTCGGGTTCGGGCTGGGACCCTAAAATTCTTTTTGCTCCTCTTCTTTCTTTCATTTATTTTTCTTAACGTTGGAATTAATTTCTGAACGTTACAATTGTTTTGAACGTTATAATTTTTCATGTCCAGATTCATTCGTTTAATTCTCCTGTGTAACGGCTTAATTAATCGTAAATTAATTCTGACCGTTACACAAATGTTTTATATATACGTCTGTGTTCTTTGTAAATCGTATCAGAAAAATAATTCTTTACGAAATCTCTGTCAACATTTTGTTCGATCTTCGTCTTCATCTCCAAGCTCTGGGCAGAGCTAAGTCCTGGTCATTCTCTCCAAGTCGTGTGCAGCAACGAGATACCGGTAGTGCGAGGGTTTTACCACTAGGAGCTTCGGGTACGTCTGCACACAGATCCCGAATAAACTCTTAGGGCAGTGCTTCGTGCACGACTATCCCAGAGGCCGGTAACATCTAATTTTATTTTTTGTATTCTTAAATTTTTCAGTAAGTAAAAGACACAATTCTAACAATCTAAGAGTTTTTTTTTATTTTTTAGAATTGATTTACTGTTAGTTTAAATTTGCAATTGCTTCAAGAGTAACTATTGAAGCAACTATTGAAGCAATTTTGAAGCAATTTCTATACTGTCGGAAGAAAGAAAAGAAAAAAATATTTGGAAAACTTCTATACTGTCTTAGTAACTATTGAAGCAAGTTTGTTTGCTTAAAGTATTGATTAGAAAACTTCTATACTTTTTATCACAATTGCTTACTGTTAAGAAAGAAAAAAGAAAAAAGAAAGAAAAAAAAAATTATTTGTGAAACTTCTATACTGTTAGAAAATTTATAATATTGTTGTAGAAATACTGTTTATTAAATATTTAAATAGTTATTTGTCAAATTTGTTATTTGTTACAATTGATTATTTAATACTGTTACTTATAACATACTGTTTCTAGGAATTTGTTAATAATTCTTCTAGCAATTTGTTTCTAGAACCAAAGGAAAATACTGTAGCAATTCTTCTAGAAATGTTTTAATACTGTTCTTATAGAATTTTGTTCACAAAATTCATTTCAATTGAAACATACAATTTGCTTCATTTTTAATCACTTAGTATTTTGAAAGCAATCTAGGACCAAAAAAAAATAGTTTAGTAAAAAGGAAATTGCAAATAAAATCTTCAAATCTAAAGTTTCAAAGTAGAGACAAACTCGGGCACAAGCCGAAAGGGTCCTTCTGTTAACCGGGTGTAAACAACCCTAAGCGACACGGTACTTAAGAGTCTTCGGACCACCGCTAGCTGGGAACCGGCCCCTACAGCTAACCTGATTTGATCAACACTTGAAAAACTAAAGATTTTAAGATTGAATTAGCAAATACCACCTAAACTATTATCTTAGACATTGTTATTAAATAAATTTATATTTTTCAGACTGAAATCATGACTGGAAAAGAGGAATCCTCTACTGCAAAACCTGCTAAGTTTGATGGTTCATACTTCAAGAGATGGCAGAGCCAAATAAAATTTTGGCTCACGACCTTAGGACTTATTTCAGCCATTGATGGGTCCACACCCATCACAAATGATTCTGATGATACCGAGTCTGACATAGGAGTGTCCACCTCCTCGAAACCAAAAACCCCTAAAGAGATAGACTTCCACTGTTTTCATAGAATTCTAAGCGCATTATCTGAATCCTTGTATGATATATTTTTTGAATACAAGAGCGCTAAAGAACTCTGGAAAGCCTTGGAAGATGAATACGGCTGTGATGATGCCGGAATAGAAAGGTTCAATTCTTCAACCTTTAATAGGTATTTCATGGTAGATAACAAGCCAATGAATGACCAGCTCCATGAATTTCAAGAATACCTTAGGCATATTCAAGCCAAAGGGACATCTTTCTCTAATGAACATAAAATAGCATGCCTAATAGACAAGCTACCTCCCTCTTGGTCTGATATGGCTAAGGATCTTATCCATACACAAGGAGATCTTACCTACAATCAAGTCCTAAAGAAAATTAGAACCGAAGAACAAATTAGATTGAGGTCTAAGCCTAAGACTGAATCTAAAGTTAAGGTAAACCTTGTAGAAGGCCAAGGAAAACCCAAGTCTAATTTTCCTTATAAACCCAAAAAGAATTTCATCAAGAAGAAGAAAAACTTTCAGCCTAACCACCAAAACCATCATCACCAAAACCAAAAACCTAGAAACTTCAGTCAGACTCAGGATCAGAAGAGGTTTTGTTTTGTGTGTGGTAAAATAAACCATATGGCCACCAACTGCTACCATAGGAAGAAGGAAGCTGTCCAGACCTCCTACAAAGGAAAGGGCTCAGTTAGACCAGAAGCGAACATGCTTCACAAAGGTTCTTCGAGTTCCTTCAGGTCTGTAAGCTTTCAACCCCTTATTAACCTCTCTTACCATTCTGATGATTGGTGGTTGGATTCTGGAGCTAATGTTCACGTTTCGTTTGATCGCTCCTGTTTTTCAAACTATCAGGAATCAAGTGGAAGAGGTGTGACCCTAGGAGATGGCTCAACGGCACAAATTATTGGAAGAGGAAAAGTTAACCTGAAGATGACATCAGAAAAAATCTTAACTCTTCATGATGTTCTTCATGTGCCGTCTGTCAGGAGAAACCTAGTTAGTGGATCCCTTCTTGTAGCCTCAGGATACAAAATTGTAATGGAGGCTAATAAAGTAGTTTTTTCTAAGCATGACTCTTTTGTAGGGAAAGGCTTTGTAAAAGACGGTCTCTTCCTTTTAAGTACAATGAATAAAATGTCTGATTGTTCTCTCATTGTCTCTAAAATAGAATCTTTAAATGTTTGGCATGGCAGACTAGGTCATGTGAACCTAGGTTCTATTAAAAGAATGATGACCTTATATCTTATTCCCAAGACTCCAATAGATGACAAACACAAATGTGAAATCTGTGTTCAAGTCAAACACACTAGATTACCATTCAAATCTGTAGAAAGAAATTCTGACCTTCTAGAACTTATCCATAGTGATGTATGTGACTCAAATAGGATTTTGACTAAAGGCGGTAGAAAATACTTTGTTACATTTATAGATGATTATTCAAAGTATTGTTATATCTACCTTCTCAAAACCAAAGATGAAGTTCTAGATAGATTTAAGGTCTACAAATCTGAAGCTGAGAATCAATTAGAAAGGAAGATTAAGATCCTTAGATCTGATCGTGGTGGAGAATATACCTCAAATGAAATGACTAACTTCTGTGAAGAACATGAAATAATTCATGAGGTAACTGCTCCATATTCACCTCAGTCTAACGGAGTTGCTGAACGCAAGAATCGCACTCTGTTAGATATGGTGAATGCCATGCTTCTCAGCTCTGGTGCTCCTAATAACTTGTGAGGAGAAGCCCTTTTAACTGCCTGTTACATTCTTAATAGGATTCCTAGTAAGACAAAAGATAAGACTCCCTATGAGCTGTGGAAAGGTAGAGCACCTAGGATTAATTACCTTAGAGTTTGGGGATGCCTTGCTAAAGTCGGAATTTCCGAACCTAAAAAGAGGAAGATTGGTCCCAAGACTGTAGACGCTGTTTTCATAGGATATGCCTTAGACAGCTATGCCAATAGATTTCTAGTGACTCACTCAGAAGTAAATGAAATATCTAACAATACCATTATAGAAGCAAGAGATGCAGTTTACTTTGAAAATATATTTCCCTTTAAGGATAGAAGTTCAATCTCTTCCTCCATACCCTCTACTAGTTCTCAAGTCCAAATACCTAGCTCTCAATCTGAACAATACTTAGAACCAAGACGGAGTAAAAGGAATATGATTGAGAAAAATTTAGGAGAAGGATTCTTCACATTTTTGATAGAGGGTGATCCCTCAAATTATGAAGAAGCAATGTCGTCTCCTGATGCTCCCTTCTGGAAAGAAGCCATTAACAGTGAATACAACTCCATCATGGAGAATAACACTTGGTTTCTAACAGATCTACCTTTAGGGAATAAACCAATAGGTTGTAAGTAAATTTTCAAGAAGAAACTCAGAGCCGATGGTACTATAGAGAAATACAAAGCCAGATTAGTTGCTAAGGGTTTTACCCAGAAGAAAGGGTTAGATTATTTTGATACCTACTCTCTTGTAGCTAGGATCACATCCATTAGAACTCTCTTGGCCTTAGCATCCATTCATGATATGCTAATCCATCAAATGGATGTAAAGACAACATTTTTGAATGGAGACCTAGAGGAAGAACTTTATATGGACCAACCTGAAGGTTTCATTGCTAAAGGTCAAGAAAAGAAAGTCTGCAGACTAGTAAAATCCCTCTATGGCCTGAAACAAGCTCCCAAACAATGGCACAATAAATTTGACAAAGTAATTTGTGAATATGGTTTTTTGTCAAATGAGTATGACAAATGCATATACTCTAAAGGTACATGTAAAAGTTGTGTCATTTTATGCTTGTATGTAGATGACATCCTTATCCTAGGTTCATCACTGGAATTGATAAATATTACAAAGAACTATTTATCTAGCCAGTTTGATATGAAAGACCTAGGAGAAGCCAACCTAATTTTAGGAATGCAAGTGACCAAAGGCAAAGAGGGTTATACTCTATCTTTAGCACATTCAATTGAAAAAATGCTAAAAAGATTTGAGTTATTTGATAAGAAACCTGTCCTTACTCCTTACGACAACAATATTGTACTGAAAAAGAATGAAGGACCACCTTTGGAACAACATAAATATTCACAGATGATAGGCTCCCTTATGTATGTAACAAACAGGACAAGACCTGATATTGCATTTGCTATTGGGAGACTAAGCAGATATACCAGTAACCCAAATCAGTCACATTGGACTGCCTTGGATAGGATATTTAGATATCTCAAGGGCACCCTAGATTACAAACTTCATTTTACTAGGCACCCTGGTATCATAGAAGGTTATTCAGATGCAAACTGGGTAACCGACTCACATGATATAAAATCTACTACTGGATATGTTTTTACTCTAGGAGGAGCTGCAATCTCCTGGGGCTCTTGCAAGCAAACTATCATAGCTAGGAGTACAATGGACTCCGAAATGATAGCTTTAGATACAACTTGCACAGAAGCTGAATGGCTTAAAAATCTTATTATGCATATACCTGTTTCTCTTAGTTCTGTTCCTGCAATTTCTATAAATTATGATAATAAATCTGTTATTGAACTACTAAAGCATGATTCTGTAAATGCTAAGATGAACAGGCACCTGCAGCTGCGCTTCAAGTCAATCAAAAGCCTACTAGGCAAATATGTGGTTCTTGACTATATAAAGTCAGAAAAGAACCTTGCAGATCACTTGACGAAGGGTATGTCTAGGACTTTGATCCTAGAATTATCGAGGGGGATGGGGTTAAGCCCATAAGTTAGTCACCAGCAGTGGCAACCCAACCGAGTCTGACTGGAGATCCCAAGAAGCCGGTTCAATGGGTAGAAACAAGCTGAACTTAGGTGACTTTATGGAACACTGACTCGAGATTAAAGTCTCATTAAAATAAAGCCCAAGTGGCTGTACATGTGTACAATGACTCCCCATCCCTATGGTGACAGTGTTCCTGTGTGATATGGTTAGGATGAGTTTAAACTCTTAATAGGTCCAAGCTGTAATGCTAGGTTGATTCATATCACCAACCATTAAGGACTTACCTATATGAGAGGTCGTGAAGGCCGCGACTATGGGACAGGGCGATCCCAGACAATTCTCATGAATGTGGAAAGTGCGCATGGCCATTTAAAAGTGCCACCCGATAGACCAAGGACCTCTAGCATACTATGTGTGCTATTTTTCTAAATCTGGTTCAAGAAGTCTGATTCAAGGCATAGTCCATCAAGCACTTCTTCAGATTAAGGCAATAGTCACTACGTGAGATTCAAGGCTGTAGTCCATCTCATCTATGCATAGTATTTTACAGCCCAGATGCTCTCTCTCTCTCTCTCTCTCTCTATTTACTTCACTCTTATCTCTGTTTCGGAACTTGACCTTTTGGGGGGGGGGATTGTTGGTTTTGCTTTGTTTGCAAAAGCTCAACTTCCTTTTCCTATCTTTAGTCCCACATCGGATGGGGCAAAGCCCTCTTGTGTACATATATTACTTTCTCTTCTTTGCTCTATTAAGTTGTTGTGTGGGGAACCCCTTGGGCCACACGTGTAACGCCCCACTTTGCGCCGGCGTTATGTATCAAGGTGAGTGGGCAGAACTTCGTTCTCTGATTCTTGCACGTCTTAATAATAACCTGAGTTTTTGTTTGCAATGTTTTCTTAAGAGAATGATAGAACCTGCCTTGCATGTTAATGAACGAACTCACCTAGCTTGTCTTTGAAACAATGCCTGCTTAACGAGAATCCTGAATCGCCTGCTTAGAGTGCATGAATATGTTCACTATCGTCTATGCTTCGAGAGAACCATACTGTGCCTGAACGTATTCAAGTGATAAGTCGGATTGCCCCACAACAATGAGTGTATTCTGATGGTTCGTCTCGTCTGCATACTAGAGTTTATTTGATAGTGTTCCATGCATTCGCACGCGGTCGGACAATGGCTATTGGTGGAGAGCTGAACTGCATGTGTCACGGCTGCTACCATGATAGTGCAAAGCAACCATGAGTCACAGCTGCCTCTAGCATCAGATAAAGAGTCATTGGTATGCTGTTCCACCAGCTGCCGATCCTGAGATACTCGGGGACCGCCCTGCATATAGCTAAGTCATTGTGTTGGCTTGGATAGTGACTGCCCCTAAGAATGTGCATTGTGTGTCTAGCTTTGCATCAGACCCTCGAGTCGCACGAGACACGCTGCGCACACCCTGAAACATGAACGGTTTGCTTGCTTGCATATTCAATATGAAACTCTGTTTCCAAACATGTTTCTAAACAAGTAAATCGACTCTGCTAGAACTGCATGAAACGAACCTAGGTAAAACTAGAAAGATCACTAGTAATGTAATGTTTTATAACATGATTACTTAGTGCCTGTTTGAGTGAATGCTTGTTTCTGTTCAGTTGATTTATCTTACCAGTACTTGTATAAAGTGCTGACCCACCAACAGTTTACTTGTTCGCAGGTACTGGATCGTCCGAGGGAGCGATAGGCGTGCCACAGTCCCGAAGACCCGGAATCCTGGTTTCGATTGTTGCCCCGAGAATGCTATCGTATAAGGGGGCATAATGTATGGAACGAACGTGTGCCTTTGCTAAAGGAAACTCAAGTTGCCTCGATTGTCCCGAACACTCAGTTGGCTAATGCATTGCATTGCAACAAGTCCCTTTCCGCTGCTTACTCGATTGATGCGATGATAGCCAACTATCAACTTAAACGATTGGCCTTGCACGGGCGCAACCCCAGGCCCGTGCGGCATCACGTCCCCCGAAAGCTCGAACGGGCCATTCGCTTGGCTCCCTTCCTCCCTCGCACCCGCGGGACGGGCGCGGTGATTCGCGTCCGGCGCGCCGAGGCACGGTGATACGTGTCCGGTTCGTTAATTCCCGGCCGCACGGGCGCGGGGCAGGGCGGAGCGGCGGCCCGGGCGGGACCGGGGCGTGACAACACGCGCGCGCCGCCGCCGCCGCCCGGCTCGGCTCGGTTCGGCGCCCGTAACGGGTGCGGGTACGCGCCCACATCTGCAGGCGCCGAATGCCGATCCGATTTTCTCTTCTGGTTCGGGCTGGGACCCTAAAATTCTTTTTGCTCCTCTTCTTTCTTTCATTTATTTTTCTTAACGTTGGAATTAATTTCTGAACGTTACAATTGTTTTGAACGTTATAATTTTTCATGTTCAGATTCATTCGTTTAATTCTCCTGTGTAACGGCTGAATTAATCGTAAATTAATTCTGACCGTTACACAAATGTTTTATATATACGTCTGTGTTCTTTGTAAATCGTATCAGAAAAATAATTCTTTACGAAATCTCTGTCAACATTTTGTTCGATCTTCGTCTTCATCTCCAAGCTCTGGGCAGAGCTAAGTCCTGGTCATTCTCTCCAAGTCGTGTGCAGCAACGAGATACCGGTAGTGCGGGGGTTTTACCACTAGGAGCTTCGGGTACGTCTGCACACAGATCCCGAATAAACTCTTAGGGCAGTGCTTCGTGCACGACTTTCCCAGAGGCCGGTAACATCTAATTTTATTTTTTGTATTCTTAAATTTTTCAGTAAGTAAAAGACACAATTCTAACAAGGTACACAGACAATATCTTTTCAAGACTATATTCACAAAAGATAATGAAGTACAAAAGTTTTCTACAATTCAAAAGTACTGAGATACTTATTTTTTTTTCAACTTCCAAGATAATTATTTCTTTTTTGAAAGTTTACTTAAGCTTGAGCTTAATTAATGAAGAATACATTTAATAACCAAGAAAGTTATATTATAATACGATTAGTAACAAAAGGCTACTTCTTTTAAAGTTACTTAAGCAACGCTGAAGTCTTTAGTTGTTAATTGTGTTATGATATTTGACGATAGCTTTTACGTTTTTTAATCATATTATAACATTTGTCCATGATCTATATAGACCCACGGTCTATTTGTAATTTGTCCATCAGTTTATCACCTCGCAGCCCATGCGTAAGGGAACATTAGCATTTAACAACCAGTCAACATTTCACTTGAAATTTATTAATTTATAATTTTATTTTATATTTTTTATCTTCCATAATATAATAAAGATTCAAAATAGTTTTAAAGTGAACCGTCTAAGCCGAATGTATATATATCATCAATTAATTATTTAAAAAAAAAATTAATATTATATAATAAAAAATTAACTAAACTGAGAGAATACCTTCCACCTTAACCACATGAGTTACGAATAATTTTTATTTATAATTAGATAATATTACGTAACTAACCGTGTTTTCATGAGTCTTTATGATAGTAAAAATATATCCATAACTAATTATAATTAAAATATAATCAAATATATAACAAATTTTTATAAAAAATATATATAATAAATTATAAATTAAATATATTTAAATAATTTTATATTAATATTAGAAGAAAAAAATTATTCTACGTACAACTCACGTTAATTTACTAGTAATACTTGTAAAAACTTTTTTTTTTTTTTTTACAGTACCAGTGTCTCCAACGTCTCATGACAGACCCTGATATGAATTGTTAGGATTGTGCCATGAAGAGTCTCCGAATTGTTCCATAGATTTAAAGTGCGCTACCAAATGACCGATTCTAATTGACAAATGGCCTGAGGTGATGCTGAAGAGGAAAATGGTATCACTGGGGAGAAGTTATATATGAATGAGGACGAAGCTCAAGATCGGTCTTACATCGCACCTTGCCCACATGTCAGTGAGCCAGGAATAGACGATTAGGCACGAATCAGCTGAAATCATAGTGAATTCGCGGTAAGTGCACTTCTTGTACATCCAGGGGCGGAGTCAGAATTTTGGAGTAGGGTGGGCTAGCTAGTAGTTACTATAAGATTCTAAAAATTTATGCCAAAAATTCGACAGACTTTTCTTTGTAAATTCGATGATTCGACAGATTTTTTTTTGTAAATTTATGCCTAAATTTTGGTAATGTTTACTAATTGATAATTTTTCACCAAATATAATTGCTTCAATCTATTCCAAAGATATAATAAGTATTTCAAAAAAGAATACTAGGAAGCAAGAATCTGAAAATAAAAGCCAAAACCTTGAGGAAAAAGTACTCTTGCACTCCATGTTGTTAGGCACCAAGTAAGGTATGAACATTTGCATTTTCATGTGACAACTGAGCAGCTTACTTGAACAACAAAGCAACCTGGAAAGATATATAAGATCAGCTTTTAGAAGAAAGTACATATAAATCTATCAGGTCCATTTGCAATAGGTTTCAAGAAGATAACTATAAAGACTTGATTTCATATAGAAGATTAAAATTATAGAAATAACCAAACAGCTTATGTAAAGAAATAACACAATTAAAATATTTTTCTTAGACCATAAAAAAGCCTAGACATATAGGTAAAATGATTCAATTCATTACTAGGAATCATATTCATATTTACAATTTTAAGACTCTAAGACAGTAAAAATAAGTTACATACAAATATAATAAAAAATAGAATTAACAACAGTTAAAATTTGAAGTTTTCAAATTCTAATAAACACATGGATTGTTCCTGCATACAACCTCCTTCAAAATCTGAAGTTGTAACTAACAATCCAAACTATATTCCCTTTGTATGTCAATTAAATATAACTACTAAAGATAAACACATTGAGTAAAATATTTATGGGTTAGGATTTTACAAAAAATTAAATCAAAGGAGGATGGTGATGATGATAGGGTTTTACCAGAGGAGATGAAGAGAGAGACTAGGAGAGCCGAGAGCGGGAGGGGGCCGAGGGGCTGCAGCGTCCTGGTCGCCGGTCGCTAGTTGGACTGGAGTGTGGAGAAGGGGAGCACCCGGAGATGGAGAGCACCCGGAGCATCTCGGTCGTGGGTCGCGGCCTCGGGGGTCTCCGGTCATCGGTCGCGGGTCATTGTATAATAAACCCTAGACTATGAGACAAAGAGTGAGAGAGTCGGAGTCTGAGGTCTCTGGACTCAAATGATTCACTCTTCACATCTATTGATTGGTATAATGGATAAGCTTTATGGAGTATTGGGTGGGCTATAAGTCTATACTAGCATATATATAAAAAAAAGTTTACTATTTTATTTTTTGCACTGGACTTAGCATATAATGAAAAAAAGTTTACTATTTTTTTTTTGTGTGCGTCCGCCCCTGTGTACATCCAAATGTTACTGTTTTCTTAGCCTTCAGCAGAAACCAGAAAGAAGTATCAGCATTCACTGATGCCAAATCTTTTGGACGAAGGAGCTTCATCATGCTATGTCCCTGGGTTTATAACATTCACTGATGCCCCCACTAATCCCGCAATAGAATTCCGTGGTAGTCAGGATCGATCAGCAGAAAATCAACCGCGCTGTCGTGCAATCGGTTCGTGCAGGAACCACTAGGTGCACACGCAGGCCCGCGGTGCAAACAAGAAAATAAATCTAGAGAGAGAATTATCCACGCTGCAACGCCCCACGGTGCACGCAGGCTTGCGGTGCAAACCCAAAAAAAAATTATAAAGAGAAAAAGAATTACTGTTTTACCTCTGATTCGATCTGCGGCATAAAAGTGTACGCACCCGCTCATGGGTTGCATGGACTTGAGTCCATCTCCAACAAAACTTAATAACTTAATCACTTTATACAAATGATACAAATGGGAGATTTCTTTCCTATCCAACGGGAAACTACATAAATCCCTCCATATTGAATCACCAATGCCACGTCCAACACCAAGTTGCACATATTCAGGTGGAGTTGGTGCTGTTGCGTAGCCCCACAGTGCAATCATCATATATGAGTTATATAGTACGAAGCAAATAGTTAACCTTGTTATTAAACAGACGACCACCAAACGGTTGGTGCAACAGGAGCCATCTTCGCATTCCAAATGAAAAATGAAGGATAACTGCCTCTTTGTACTCTTGAAAAATAATGGCGAATGATCGAGACAGCGAAGAGGATTTCCAGTGTCGGGAATTTCGAGATACGTATATGGCCCATCCCCAACCCACAATAAAATTAAGCACGCGACCAACTAAACAATTAGCTTGAATGAAGTACGAATTAGGCTAAAAGAGATGCTATGTGCCACTTGACAGGAGGCACGCAATCCAATCATCCCACATTTTGTCCATTTCCACTTGCAGAAATATGAGCTTCTCATTTCAGAATAAGAAACTATTCAAGAGCTAAACTAATTGCAAAGCAGTAATCAGCATGTGCATGCTTATGACTAGGCTATAAAGTGCTTAAACTAGCTCATGCCTCAGCCACAGATTACATATATGCTTTGCTTTTGGTGTTAATAATTAGTAGACATCATCATCATCATCTTCATCATGCATCATCCTTTTGATAAATCCTTACTTTGCAGTAGGGGTGAATGAACGTTCAGTTTATTCGATTTCAACCGAACGAAATCAGCCATAAACGAAATCGAAGAACCGCTGTTCGGGTTATTCAGTTTTTTCGGTTGGACTATTTATATTGTTTAATTGACCGGATCCAAAGTTGGAATCGTGGTTAAATTATACTAAAAATTATTAAAAGAATTACACGCATTTGTTGTATTTCATAGTTTGCACCTAAAGTTGGACTAATTGTTAAATTACTAAAGTTGAGATTAAAAGTAGTACATACATAGAATTATTGTTTTTAAAATATACACAAGCATATATATAGTATACTCATTTTAATCATAAAATGTGCATATAATTGAAGATATATTTCTATAATTTCACAAGTCTTATCTAGTTTTCGGTTTTGGACCAAAATCGAAACCGCAATCCAAACTCGAAATCGAACCAAAAGAATATCAAACGAACAGTAATCTCTTATTCGGTCCGGTTCGATTCTGGGTCCATAATCGAGTAATGCTTCCCCCTTACTTTGTAGATCATGTGATTAAGTTAAGCATGTGCTGTTAGTGCTCTTCTAGCTGATCACTTTCCAATTGTACATTGCATCAAACGAGCACTAGTTAGGCTGGCCATATTTGCTTCAGTACTGCAGCAGTTTCATGGGGAGGGATCAGAAGCACAAATATCGAGCGTGCGGAGCCTTGTGTTGCTGCGGTTCGCGGTTCAGCGTCTCCTCCTCCTCCTCCGCGTCGGCTTCTGAGGACTTGAAGCGGTCGGAGTGCGAGTCGTGGTCGTGCTTGGCGCACGAGATGGTGCAGGCGAGGCTGGAGCGGATGATCAGCGGAGGGAGGGCGCAACGGCAGACTACGACCACCAGAGCCACCGGCAGCTGTACTAAGCTGGTGGTGCTCGTAGCGAGGGATCAGAGCTCGTACAACCCTAGAGGGGACTTCCGGGATTCGATGCTGGAAGTGATCACTTCCAAAGGGATGAAGCAGCCCAGGGAGCTGAGGACGCTCCTCAACTGCTACATGTCGCTCAACCCCCGGGAGCATCGGCAGGTCATCCTGGAGGCATTTCATGAGGTTTGCTCCACTCTTTTCCCTATTTAGCTGATGAACTCAAGAAGCCGTGAATGTAAAGATTTATTGTGGGAGTAATAAACTGATGTGCTTGTTTTAGTTAGTACGGAGTGAATTGTATGGTTGGAGTGGTAGACGTGCCCTCATTCTCATTGTACATCGAAGATCGGTTGTGATATTTGGCATCAGTGAATATTGTTCATGATATGTGTTGCACGTACTGATACGGAAAATGGTATTTTGTCCGCCATTTTTTGTGATCGCTAATTGCCCGCAGCCTTCTGCTAGCAGGTGCTTACGGTTTAATGACGTTTTAGTTTTTCAGGATACAACGGTACTTTTTTTTCGGTAGCAGCACTTCACACCGCAGGAACTGACTAAACAAAATAGGTAGTCTTTCTCTCTTGGGCTTGAATATGCTTGATGTATGAACGAGTAAATGAATGACTCAACTACTATAACATGATCTTTCTTTCTATAAATGATGAAGAGACACAATAATTGAAAAGAACACACATTTTTCAATAGACACAACCATTTTGCTATGTATTCCCGATTAGCTAGTGCCCAGATTGTCTATGCCTAGTTCATTACATGTAGGCCATGTGCTATGTAAGATCGTCATTGAGCTTTATTCTCATAATAGTAAAGTCTTGTAGAATGTAAAAGAAGAAAGTAGGAAATTGGAACTTTGTTTAAGGTCCCGTTGAAGTGCTTACTTCTATGGGAAAAATCCATATTTAATTATAAGAGGCACATGCACATACACATCCCCTCTGCTATGAGCGTAATACCATTTTCCCGCCTTGGAGCTTACAATTGGTAAACCTACTTTTTGGCTGTAGAGTTAGTTTGGGGTCGGTTTTGCGCCATAATTATCATTTTTTGTTTTGATCATGATTGTCCATGTGGGTTTGGCTTGGTTTGGTTTGATTCAGCTACTTGGTTGGAGGTGATGCCTTGAGCTTGTATTTGTTTTGGACTTGAGTCTATTTGGATGCTAATAATTTGGGTTTGGTGAAAAGGCTTGCTTAATGGGTCAACCTGGAAATGGATTATGGGCAAGGCCCCTTGAGTTAGGAAACCTGTTGAAATTAGTTGATGATTTTATTGATTGTCTCATTGGCATTATATAGCCTTACAGTCATTAATACAATGATCTTAATCATTATGACAATAATCTCATAATGGAATATCCTGTGACATATTCTGGCATCCCAAATATGTCCTCAGGATATTCCCATGTGCTTATACTATACTTAAATATGACACCCAACATACCATATCAACACTCCCCCTCAAGATGGGTGAAAGATATTCACTAAGTCTATCTTGTCACATCCTCTAATCATGCTCACTGAGGCGAGTCCCTTGGTTAGTCCATCTGCTACTTGATCCCTGGTTGGAACTTGGCCAAGCTCCAGTAATCCACTATCCAACTTCTCTTTGATGAAGAATCTGTCAATCTCGATGTGTTTGGTCCTGTCATGCTGTACTGGATTGTTGGCGATACTAATAGCTGACTGATTGTCACACCACAGCTTCATCTTGGCTCCTTGATCCAGCTTCAGCTCCACCAGCATATTCTTCAACCATAGCAGCTCTACAACTCCCAAGGCCATAACTCTGTACTCTGCTTCAACTGTCGATCTGGCCACCACAGACTGCTTCTTACTCCTCCAGGAGACCAAGTTACCTCCTACAAATATGCAATATCCCGAGGTAGACCTCCTGTCATCAGCACAACTAGCCCAGTCAGAATCACAGTAGCCCTCGATGCTGTCGCGCCCCGATCCCGTAGGGGCCGATCCCGTAGGGCCTATCGTCCTCGCTTGGTCCCTACGGAACCATTCGTCCTCGCTTGGTCCCTACGGAACCGTTCGTCCTCGCTTGGGCGCGATGTCGTGCAAGCCTAAGTTGCGCTTGCACCAGGCAACGTACCTGCACAAGACAAGTAAAACGAAAATATACATTTATAGGCACAGAGTAAAACGCAGAGAACCCAAGTAGAACACATTTGATAGCACACAAAATACTTTCTTTTATTGAATACTGAAGATTTGGATTACAAAGTGTTTGCTTGGCTGAGTTACAAAATATGCCTTAGAAGGCTTACAACTCTTTTCACATTCTCAAAACTAGCCACAACGTCCATTACATTATGCCCTTATAGTAGGACCAAAATAACCAAAACATCTAGCAGAAGAAGAGTAGCCCACTGAGAGGTAAGCAGCGAAGGAAGCAGCACGAACACAGTCCTAAGGAAGGGTGCGCACACGCTAATTCAGGTTCAGGATGCTTGCCAGACTCTCGCTCCCAGCACCTGGATATTTGCCCACAAACGTGGGTCAGTACTACCACATGTACTGGTGAGCGACCGTGGCCAAACTCACCTTAGAAATCCACACTAAGTAAGCATATGAAGCTAGCATATTAAGTGGTCTTTCTGGTTGTCTAGTTTCTTTTTAACAAATCATGCTAGGAAACATAGACAATATAATGCAAGTGCATATTGATAATTCTTACCCACGGCCGAGCGGTTATCCTGCAGCAGACACACAAGTTAGCCACAATTTGCATATGAATAACTTATGAATCAAAAATAGGCATCAATGTGTTAGGTATGCAAGAAGGTAAACCTAGCATGCGCCCTAACTATATGATGGTCCCCTCCACGGGATTAATAGTTGGGACGTACAAGTCCATCCTACTAATGGACGAGTCTACCCTCCCGTAAGTAAGGACGTTCATGCCTCAGGGTATCTAGATCTCTTTCCGGCCGAACGATCCCCAGTGCCCCAGGGACCGCCCGAGAGATAATCCTTGTGCACAAGTTGTCCTGACCAAATGCATGAATGCAAGCTCCTATCAGAAAATATGCTATCATGCAACTGATGAACAATGAGCAAGCAAGTCTATCTCTTCTTTTCTCTTTTTCTCTTTTTCTCTTTTCTAGATCATGTCCAGAGTTTTCCAGCTATAATACTCGAGGCATAGCATACAAGGGACAATAAGCATTCCATAAGCAACTAGTAAGTTAGCAGTTCTATATTTGAAGCATGCAATACTTTCTTTCTCTTTTAGCTTATCTTTTTAGTGAGGCAGCATATTCATGTGAACTAGAGATTCTTTATTAGGCATGCAGACTTAAAGGATTCATCGAAGGGCCTAAGCCACTCACCTAATTAACCGAACGAGGGGATGGGGAAGCCTAAGCGACGTTCACTCCTTGGTTATGCGTCCTGAAAATGCAACAATACTTGGTTAGCATACTTCAATCTCTTTCCCTTACGATTCGAAAGAACGCGCAAGCGAGAAAGCGAAATCATGAAAACCATGTCATCGAAAGCAACTCAAAACACAAAGCAACACAAAACCAAGAAGCAAAGCAACCAACAAAACTCTTGGACTTATTTCAATAGAAGCCGTTCGATTAATTCGAAGGGTTCATTGCACTTCGTCCGTGTTGATTCGGTAAGGTTTCCCCGAGACTCGATTCTCAACCGAGTCGAAGCAGCGTAGTGTTCCATAAGTAACCGTTTGGAGCGGGGCGTTACATACTACCCCACTGAGAAGAAGTTTCGTCCACGAAACTTAAAAGATCAAGGAGGCAAGGATCAAGCATCAAGAGTTCAAAGGAATAAGACTCACCAACATCGTGTCCGCTCTCATCACGCTCAATATTCAACTGATACACTCTAGGCCTTCTTATCTGATCAGTTGGTTCCAGAGCAGGACCCGGAGGGGTCTGAGTCTCAACCCGAGCAGTCTTGTTGTTTCCATCCGGGTATGGCGGCGGAACCCTCTTGTTTTGGCAGTTCACTGCCTGATGCCCTATTTCCCCGCAGTTATAACACTCATTATTTGTACCACGACAAATATCTACGGTATGGCCTGGTTTGTGGCAGTAAATGCAATTAGGACCTGGGCGTCGCTCGCCCGTTGTTTTCTTTTCTCCATTATGGTATCTTTTAGCAGGAGGGTTTCGAGGAGCCGGTGCCCTTTCTGGAGCATTTTGCGGAGTGAACTGCTCATTCTGCACGGCTGCCTCAAAGGCTTGTATATAGGTTTTGCACTCCCGGTTCATAACATCTTTTCTTAGGTTATCGCTTAAGCCTTTTATGAACCGATGTGTGCGGGCTCCCTCGTCGGGAATCATCGAGCTAGCAAACTTAGCAAGTTTGGAGAATTCTGACTCATAATCTTCGACGGACATGCTCCCTTGCTTAAGTTCGGTGAACTCGTCTTCTTTTCTCTGCCTAACAGCCGGTGGAAGATAGTGAGCAAGGAATGCTTCCTTGAACATTCCCCAAGTGATCCTGCCATCCTGATGCTTGGTGGCAAGGTCTGTTTTCTTGACTTCCCACCAGTCGTGTGCACGTAACCGCAGTTGCATATCTGCACACGCCACCCTCTTGTTCGCCGGTATTGAAGCAAAGCTAAACAAGCTTTCCATCTTCGCGATCCAGTCCATCACCTTATCCGGCGTGGTCCTGCCTTCAAACTCCGGAGGGTTCAACTTCAGGAATTCGGCGCCTTTAAAGGTAGACTTTCCGGCCGCGCGAGGAGGCTCATTTGTTTCTGCTAATCCCGCACCTTGAGGCATGGTCGGGGCAGTCACAGGTGTTGCGGCGGTGCCCGATGCACCACTGTGCGCTGCTAGTGCTGTTACAATTTGTGTCAGGGAGTCAAGCTGCTTTTGTTGTGCCGAGGCTCTAGCATCTGCTCGTTGCTGCTGAGCCTCGAATCGTTCTTGTTGCGTAGCATGACGATCATTTTGATTCTGTAATATTGCAATCAGTCTATCTAATTGATCATCGCTCACGCTAGCTGCGCGCGATGACTCAGGGTTACCAGCACCTGTTCTTGTCATCTTTGCTGCAAAAGAGAGTAGCTTGCATTAGTCTCATAACGTATTATAGACTTATTGCATGGGACGTTGGGTTTTCATACTCTTAGGGACCTTTCTCACTCGATTTACTTCTTATAGATTCGAAATCAATTTTCAAAATTCGGGACTTTTGAAATCGCTTGAAAACTTATATCCTTTTCGAAGACGATGTTTGAAGAGGCCAAGGACGTAAAGCCATGCTCTGATACCACCTGTCGCGCCCCGATCCCGTAGGGGCCGATCCCGTAGGGCCTATCGTCCTCGCTTGGTCCCTACGGAACCATTCGTCCTCGCTTGGTCCCTACGGAACCGTTCGTCCTCGCTTGGGCGCGATGCCGTGCAAGCCTAAGTTGCGCTTGCACCAGGCAACGTACCTGCACAAGACAAGTTAGACGAAAATATACATTTATAGGCACAGAGTAAAACGCAGAGAACCCAAGTAGAACACATTTGATAGCACACAAAATACTTTCTTTTATTGAATACTGAAGATTTGGATTACAAAGTGTTTGCTTGGCTGAGTTACAAAATATGCCTTAGAAGGCTTACAACTCTTTTCACATTCTCAAAACTAGCCACAACGCCCATTACATTATGCCCTTATAGTAGGACCAAAATAACCAAAACATCTAGCAGAAGAAGAGTAGCCCACTGAGAGGTAAGCAGCGAAGGAAGCAGCACGAACACAGTCCTAAGGAAGGGTGCGCACACGCTGATTCAGGTTCAGGATGCTTGCCAGACTCTCGCTCCCAGCACCTGGATATTTGCCCACAAACGTGGGTCAGTACTACCACATGTACTGGTGAGCGACCGTGGCCAAACTCATCTTAGAAATCCACACTAAGTAAGCATATGAAGCTAGCATTATTAAGTGGTCTTTCTGGTTGTCTAGTTTCTTTTTAACAAATCATGCTAGGAAACATAGACAATATAATGCAAGTGCATATTGATAATTCTTACCCACGGCCGAGCGGTTATCCTGCAGCAGACACACAAGTTAGCCACAATTTGCATATGAATAACTTATGAATCGAAAATAGGCATCAATGTGTTAGGTATGCAAGAAGGTAAACCTAGCATGCGCCCTAACTATATGATGGTCCCCTCCACGGGATTAGTAGTTGGGACGTACAAGCCCATCCTACTAATGGACGAGTCTACCCTCCCGTAAGTAAGGACGTTCATGCCTCAGGGTATCTAGATCTCTTTCCGGCCGAACGATCCCCAGTGCCCCAGGGACCGCCCGAGAGATAATCCTTGTGCACAAGTTGTCCTGACCAAATGCATGAATGCAAGCTCCTATCAAAAAATATGCTATCATGCAACTGATGAACAATGAGCAAGCAAGTCTATCTCTTCTTTTCTCTTTTTCTCTTTTCTAGATCATGTCCAGAGTTTTCCAGCTATAATACTCGAGGCATAGCATACAAGGGACAATAAGCATTCCATAAGCAACTAGTAAGTTAGCAGTTCTATATTTGAAGCATGCAATACTTTCTTTCTCTTTTAGCTTATCTTTTTAGTGAGGCAGCATATTCATGTGAACTAGAGATTCTTTATTAGGCATGCAGACTTAAAGGATTCATCGAAGGGCCTAAGCCACTCACCTAATTAACCGAACGAGGGGATGGGGAAGCCTAAGCAACGTTCACTCCTTGGTTATGCGTCCTGAAAATGCAACAATACTTGGTTAGCATACTTCAATCTCTTTCCCTTACGATTCGAAAGAACGCGCAAGCGAGAAAGCAAAATCATGAAAACCAAGTCAACGAAAGCAACTCAAAACACAAAGCAACACAAAACCAAGAAGCAAAGCAACCAACAAAACTCTTGGACTTATTTCAATAGAAGCCGTTCGATTAATTCGTAGGGTTCATTGCACTTCGTCCGTGTTGATTCGGTAAGGTTTCCCCGAGACTCGATTCTCAACCGAGTCGAAGCAGCGTAGTGTTCCATAAGTAACCGTTTGGAGCGGGGCGTTACAGATGCTCACGTGATTGTTCTTCCTAAATATTAGTCCCTTCCCGGGAGCACCTTTCAAGTATCTCAGAATCTGGTACACTGCATCCATATGACCCTTCCGTGGGTCATGCATGTAGCGGCTCACCACACTTACTGCAAAGCAGATATCAGGACGTGTGTGGCTCAAATATATCAACTTGCCAACCAGTCTCTGGTATCTGTCCCGATCAACTGGTTCTCCAGCCTCAGCATCAATCTTGAACCTCTGATCTATTGGTGTCGCTGCAGGTTTGCACCCCAACATCCCAGTTTCTGTGAGAAGGTCCAGTGCATACTTCCTTTGAGAGAGAATAATCCCCTCTGCTTCTCGAGCAATCTCAATCCCAAGGAAGTACCGAAGAAGGCCGAGATCCTTCACCTCGAATTCCTTGCCAAGCTTTCCTTTGAGTTGGGCGATCTCCTGCTCATCATCTCCTGTGATAATCATATCGTCCACATACACCGCAAGCATGGTGATGTGGCCTCCACCCCGACGGAAGAACACAGTATGATCAGCATTGATCTGCTGATATCCCATCCCTATCATCGCCCTTCTGAATCTGTCAAACTATGCTCGAGGAGACTGCTTCAGTCCATAGAGGGACTTCTTCAACCTGCAGACCTTGCCTACTGTCTGATTGGTGCCAAATCCTGGTGGTATCTCCATGTACACCTCCTCCACTAGATCCCCGTGAAGAAACGCATTCTTCACATCCAGTTGGTGTAGCTTCCATCCCCCATTCGCTGCCAGAGAAATCAGAGTCCTGACAGTGCTCATCTTTGCAACTGGTGCAAAGGTCTCGTCATAGTCGATGCCGTACGTCTGACTGTATCCTTTGGCTACTAGTCGAGCTTTGTAGCGCTCAACCTGTCCATCTGGGTTCTGCTTCACGGTAAAGACCCACTTGCATCCAACTGCTCTCTTCCCCTCTGGCAGTCTCACAAGCTCCCAAGTGTGGTTCTTCTCCAGAGCTCCCAACTCCTCGTGCATTGCCGCTTTCCACTTTGGATCGTTCTTGGCAACCTGCCAATTATTAGGTACAGTAATACTATCCAAAGATGCTATAAATGCTCTATGAGAAGAAGAGATATGGCCATAAGAAACACACTGAGCAATATCCCAACCATATCTGTTTGGAGGATTTCCTGCATTGCTGCGAGTGGTCCTCCGTACAGATAGTGGTGTGGGAGGAGTAGAAGTAGGAGGAATGATATCTTGTGAAGGAGGGGGTATCACCTGAAGGGGGGTTGGTGTCGGTGCCTCAGGAGTTGGGACGAACGCAGGCAAGGGACTTGGCACTGGCACTGTCGGTACTGGTTCTGCAGTTTGCTTCTCTCTCCTGCTGTAGGTAAGTAACTCTCCCTGAGCCGTAGGCTTAACACCTTCACCTTCTTGTCCCTTCTCCGTGCCTCCATGCCAAACTTCTAAATCGGTTACCACCAAGTTCTCCATCTCCCCCTCTCGCCTAATACTGGCAGTATTAGGCGTGTTGTGTGAAGTTCCGTCCTGGCGGTAGTATGGCTCATGCTCCCGAAAGTGGACATCCATACTGACAAACTTCTTCTTCTCTACTGGACTCCAGCACACATACCCCTTCTGGGTCGCCGAGTAGCCTACGAAGATGCATTTGACCGCTCTAGGGTCAAGTTTTCCAACTGATGGCCTGTTGTCCTTCACAAAACACACACACCCAACATACCATATCAACAAAACCCATTTAGAACATTCTACCAAATTAAATCATATCTTTTGGAGAAATTTTAATATCTTCGAAATTTTTTAAGATCCTTTTGATATCTTGGAAGAATTTATGTATCTTTGTGGATTGGATAATATCTTTTGAATAGATTTGGTTAATATCGTAACCACGTATGTTGAGATTCTTCTATCATTCGGTTGGATCATAGTTGGATCATGATTAGATTCAATGAACCATATATTATGTTTACGATTTGTTTTTGTTTTTCTTGTTGCTTAAATTCGTGACTAGATTCATTGAAACTATACCTTTAAAGAATAAGTTTGTTATTTAGAGACGATGACCCTATCTCTTTAAAACTACTTTAGAATGCTATATAAGGAGTTCCTCCCATTCATTTTCATTCACTCCATATCATTTTACATTTGAGAGAGAGGGAGAGAGAGAGAGAGAGAGAGAGGGTAGAAATAAGAAGGCGTTATTGAAGACCTATTGAAGCCTACCTGCTAGGTCGGATAGAGGACTGTCAAAAGAATAAAAGGCGAGACAACGAGTGTTAAGGATGACTTCTACTCTTCACTTGGCATTTCGAAAAACAATGAGCGGAATAAACCATTCCCTCGTTGATCTTTAACTTCTTACTTTAAAAGAAACTTTTCAGCCCCTGTCCCTCCCCTATGATTGTTATCTTTTTTATTGATACTTATCTAAAATAGATATAAGATAAAGAGAGATTGTAATAATCCTAGATGATATCATTTTGATGCTTTCTTTATGTGAGTTTACTTAAATGATATTAAAGTACATGTCAATTAAAAGAATAAAAAAGATGTAACAATGATTTCACCCCTTTAGTTGATTTTGGATTATATGAATATGGAATGGGAAGAATCATTTGGTTGCTAAGTAGATTGTCAAGACCCACGTCTTGATTATCAGGCACGAGTTCGTGAGTACGTCCAGCCTACGTCGGATATCGGCGGTATTACGTTGTCTAGACCTCAAGAATCATCATTACTTAGGCCCGAATATTAATGTACTCAATCACAATGAACTATAGAAATAATAATGAAGAAAGATAAATGATAATATAATATCAAACTCTATATATATCATATATTCATAATGAGTTCTGATCCACAATTATTACATCATCAATATAAAGTTTTCAGAAACAAATTCGGTCAACAACTAAAACTATGAAACATAAAATAAAACTAGATAAGAAAATCCTAACTAGATCACTCCAAGGATTGTCATCTGATCCATGAGTGTATCAGACCATAATATTCTAGTATCTCATTTGGTACGTACTATCAATCTAATATGTCAACTATCAAGTTAGGATTGGAGCAAGTACATCCATACAATAATATCACACGATACAAAATAAAGCTTATAAGAGTAATGCAACAATATACTGAAATGCGACAAGTAAACAAGGTACTGAGATACAAAAATGTGAGAATGATACTAAGGCATGCTGCAAGAATAATCATGTAAAGCCGAACTTGAGTGACCGTTGTGGTTACCAGTGAGAGGCATAAGAGCCCTGTTTGGGTGACAGAAGATCGGTGGATTGAACCACAAGGGCGTATTATTCTTCCATTTATAAAAAATGGTGGGAGTGGGTGCAGTGGGTCCAAAAGAAAATACAATGTAGCATGCACAAAATCTCGAGCGTTGCGTCAGGCATCTAAAAAAAGTATAATCATGTAAAACTCTACAACAAGTACAATCGAGACTAGCATCTATGTGTGTGTGAAATACTATTTTTGATATGTTGCCAACTTAGGTATCCAATGCTTCAAAGGTTACGGCTCAAACATACGTGAGGTGTATGTCAGGCTATCATTTCCTGTATACTATTGATTATGCACTGCACTGCACGCATCAATGTACTTTTATATCTTAGACCATCAACATGCAAAATGATAGTATTCTAAAACACAATGTACAAGTAGTAAAAAAAGGGTCATTTACGGTGTTCGAATGCGCGTTGTAAAAAGGGTCACTTACGGCATTCGAATGCGCGTTGTAAAAAAGGGTCATTTACGGCATGACTTTTTACGACACCAAAATATACGCCGTGAAAGATATTTTACGACGTGTTTCGCGTGCCGTAAATGATCATTTTTCTTGTAAGTCATGATTCTTGTATCAATTCCTGTTAGTTTTTCTATGTTATTTGTGTAGAGGACTGTATCTTGTTAGTAATGTTAGATTATGTTTTTTTACTTGCCATGGTATGTACTTAGATAGTTTCTTTGTTTTCTTTCATATATGCATGTATATTATATTATGTAGATTTAGAATTTTTAGTGTGCTTTGCTCCAATCCTGACAGATAAACATTTTACAACTTTAGACAAGGACATCCCTATGCACCATGATTGCCACAGCAGAGATGTGGCTGCCTTTGGAGAGTAACCTTGATCTATAAAACAGAAGAACGGAGTCATATTACATTGTTTTGGAAACATCTTTTAAAATAAAGTTTCATATGCGATATATAAGCAAGACAAGCCGTTCGTTATGTTTCAGGGTGTGCGCAGTGTATCTCGTGAGACTCCAGGGGCAAATGCATAGCTAGACACACATGCACATCTTAGGGGCAGTCCATCTATCCAAGCCAACACAATGAACTTAGCTATATGCAGGGCGGTCCCCGAGTATCTCAGGATCGACAGCTGTTGGACCAGCATACCAATGACTCTTTATCTGATGCTAATGGCAGCTGTGACCCATGGTGGCTAATGATGCATGCAGTTCAGCTCTCCACCAATAGCCATTGTCCGACCGATGCGAATGCATGGAAACACTATCAAATAAACTTTAGTATGCAGACGAGACGAACCATCAGAATAGTTATCGTTGTTGCGGGGCAATCCGACTTATCATTTGAACACATTCAGGCACGATATGGTTCTCTCGAAGCATAGACGATAGTGAACATGTTCATGGACTCATTGACAAGCGTTTCAGGATTCTTAGTTAAGCAGACTTATTGTTTCAAAGACAAGCTAGGTGAGTTCGTTCATTAACATGCAAGGCAGGTTCTATCATTCTCTTATGAAAATATTGCAAGCAAAAACTCAGATTATTATTAAGGCGTGCAAGAATCAGAGAACGAAGTTCTGCCCACTCACCTGATACATAATGCCGACGCGGAGCGGGACATTAAACTGGCTAATGTCATTTGAAGGATGGCCTGGAGGGTCCAATGTGAGGTTTACTATGTGGTCATTTTGTGCTACACAACATTTATTTCTTCCTCCACAAGATAAACAAAACAAAGATAAAGAAACTTTTTGCGTTTGAAATTTGGTTTTGTAAAACTAAAGCGTTTGAACATGTATATTGAAAACAATGTTTTGTTCGTGGAAATTACCAAATTAACATATGTTATAATTGCTCTCCAAATCTAATAACCAAAATTTATATACAGTATCAATAATTTTGGAATTACAATTTTGAATTCAATCTATAATCTTAATCTAAAATCTAATCAAACTAAGATTGTGATATAAACTAATTAAATTTAAAAGCTAACAATTTTTTTTTGAAGTTTTACATGATTTAATCTAATAATAATAATCTTATCTTAGAAATAATATTTAGGTACATAAAGAAAGAAAATAAAAAAGAAAAGAAAATAGTAGGGACAATTTTGTCCAACTTTATTAATTTGTAGTTAAGTTTTAGTGAATGAAGCCTTTTTTTTTTTTCTTTTGGTTTCAAAACTAGAAAAATCTTAATTGGTTTGCTTTTGTCATATCTGAAGCACAATCTATTCCTAAACAGTGTTCACAAAAATTAAAACTGAGTTTTAGGACCTAGTCCTTAGTACATACACATGAAGGGTTCAATGAAGTACTTAATACTCAAATAAGATTTTGTTGAATTTTATGTCCTTGTGCCCTATTGTGGTCACAATAATTCATGGAATTTCAGTATTCAACATAAAACTTTAGCGGAAAAATACATTTGAGGCCTACAGCATATCATGGGAAAGATTAGTATAATCCTCTACAGTGAGGTTTACTATATGCAACATATACAATAAATGTGCTTACACAAGTACTTACATGCCATGTATTTATCTATATACTATATTGTCAGATTAGCAGAGGTTTGTGAAGAGTAATGGTAGCTCCTCAGTCTTCATTCTCTAAGTGACTGGTTTCCAACACATACTCCCTCATAAGCCTAGTATTTGATTCATCAACCATCTGACAAGAAGAAACCAACAAGATGATCAAAATTAAGCTACTTGCATCTTTTCTTCTTAATTAGTATCTATTAAAATGATGGCAAAAAAAGAAAATTGTACCTTACGGGCCAATTTTTCTAGATAATCCCACTCAAAATCTCTTTTCGTATACGCGGATCGAACCTGTAAGAGATTACTAATTACATATTACAAAATTCAACAGAAACATAAAAGGGAAAATCCTTTAAATTTTAAAGGGAGTACTAAGATAGAGACTGACCTCCAATATACGCAGAGCTGTCACCCAAGTAGAGAAGATACATCATCAGTACCTTGCATAACCTTAATTGTATGCATAATAATGAATCGATACAAATAGGACAATTTTGAATAATAAAAAAAGGGATACGCCTGGCATAATGTTCTAAAATTTAAAAAAAAATTAACATGCCTATTGCAGTGAAAAGTTATAAATATGATCGAATATGTGCTATTATTGGTCTTAACATAATTCGATTATATTGGTTAAATTACATGAAATAAATCATTTGTATTTTTTTTTAGAGCAAGGATGGGATTAAGCAAAAAACACATCCAAATCTCATAAATAATTAGTACATATGAAATATGATTTCAACCAGTAATAAAAGAGAAATGAGATCAGGAGAGAGGAGTCCATACACATGAACAAGAGATATCTGATACTTTTAGGTACTTAGGATCAATCATTCATATGGTTTTATTTAGGCATAAATCAAAGAGAAATGAGAGGAGAGGGGAGTCCATATATATATATATATATATATATATAGACAAAATATATTTGATAGTTTTAGGTATTTAGGATCAATCATTTATCTTCTTGATAGTTTTTGGTATCGAGAATCAACCATTTATCGTGGAGAGATTGAGGAGAAAGGCATGCATAGAACCAAAACTAGATCCTCCAAATGGAGGGCTTTGGAGTATTTTGTGATCACATTAACAAGAAAATTCTAGAAGACTGCTATAAGACCAACTATCTTTACGGATTAGAACATTGGACAATCAAGAAATAACATGTCCAGAAAGTTAGTACAGCCCAATAAAATACTAAAATGGAGAGTGACAAGACATTCGGTTTGTCACTATGCTTGTGTACATTTAATAACTTCTCGTCCTGTTGAGATTTCCTTCATGTTTCCAACAATAAGCATGTCATTGACAACCTTAATTCAGTGTATAAACAATAACGCATGAAATTTGTTGGAGTGAGTGGGGTTCCCAACCTATGTGGAAATTACCCCGGAGTTGGATTGAGTATTCTGCATATAATAGACTCAATAGATTTGGATTGGGTATTCCTACATATAATAGGAATATGTCAATGAATTTGGATTGGGTATTCCTATATTTAATAGGAATACTAGTTGTGGGTTTGAGACTATATATATATTAGGTGTTTTCTAACTCTAAAATATATCTCAAAACATTGCAAAAGGAAACAAGAGTGCTTTTACAACATTGGAGAAAAGAATGAATAATTGGAGGCCGTTTCGGAGAAGGAGATCAATTTGGGGTATTTCTCATTGTCTTTTATCTTCGTGGTTGTAATCTATTTTCTATTCCAAAGAGTTGTGGTGATCCATTTGGACCAGTGAGAAGTTTGTAATGAGTTGGTGTATTTCTTATTCCATTAGTGGAGGCTTTTCAGGATTGGACTCTGATCGTCCCGTGGGTTTTTTCGTAAGGGTTTTCCACGTCAAAAATTTCTGTGTTTGCGATTTGTATTTGGTGTTTTTGGTTTGTGTACTTTTGCGCGGTTCTTTCGCATGGCTTCTTGGTTTGAGGGAACGGTTTTCGCGTTTGCATTCCCAACAGGTGGTATTAAAGCTTTGGCTTCAAAGATGTGTCAGGGTTGACAAACAAATCAGGGAGGAGAGATAGACGCAAAGTCGGTGCGCATGGTAAACCTAAACAGCACCAACTATCATTATTGGCGAAGCAAGATGAAGGATTTGATGTTCGTTAAGAAGCTGCATCTTCCAGTATGGTGTCTGAGAAGCCCAGTGACAAATCCGAAGAGGACTGAAAGTTTGAGCATATACAGGTGTGTGAATATATGAGGCAGTTTGTTGACGAGAACGTGTACAATTAGGTTGCCAATATTGAGCATGCGAAGACGTTGCGGGATAAGCTGAAATCTTTGTATGCGAAGATGATGGATCTGCGATTCAAAGATGAGACGTCTATTACAGATCACTTGAGTGAGTTCCAGGACGTGGTGGACCAGCTATACTCGATGGGAGTCAAGTTCGACGATGAAGTACATGGACTATGGCTGTTGTGTACATTGCTAGACTCGTGGAAAACAGTACGAGTGTCTATGATCTCTTCTGCTTCGGAACACGTAGTCAGTCTGGAGTTTGCCAAGAGTGGGGTACTGAATGAAGAGATGCGAAAACGTTCTCACGGTACTTTATCCACATACCACTCAGAGGCGCTAGTTTCAGAGTGTCGCGAAAGGAGCAAGAGCAGGGGTCCATGTGGTGGCAGAGACAAGGACAGAGGCAAGTCCAATGGTCAATATGAGGAGTCAGAGTGTTACCATTATGGCAAGAATGGCCATATCAAGCGGAACTGTTTCGCTTGGAAGAGAGAGAAAAAGGACGACAAGGGGAAGCAAAGTGAGAACACTACAGCGGCGGCCTCGGCACATGGAGGCGATGTGATCATTGTAGGTGATGAGATAGTTATGAACCTCGCTTGCGATGACAACTCTTGGTAGGTGGACTCAGGTGCTTCAGCAGAAGTATCTCACAACATGGCACTATTTGCTACTTACACAACAGACGACTGTGGAGTGTTGAAGATGGGCAAATGAGATGTGTCAAAAGCTGTTGCTATTGGAGATGTGCAATTTAGGACGAAGACGGATGCAGTTCTTGTTCTCAAAGATATTCGTCATGTCCCTGATATCCATTTCAACCTTGTGTCGATTGGAAGGTTGGATGACAAGGGTTTCTTCAATCTCTTCGGGAATGATCAGTGGAAGCTTTTCAGAGGTTCGATGGTGATTGCCAGAGGAAGCAAGAAGTCCGAACTCTATTATATGAAAGGGAGCGCACATGGGGCACAGGAGGTGAACGCGGCTACTGATGCGTCTACCGAGTTATGGCACGGGCGGCTCAGCCATATCAATTAGAAGGGGATGAGCTACTTGGTGAACATGAAGGTGATTCCGAGACTAAAGTCTACAAAGTTGGAGAGATGCATGTACTATTTGGCGGGAAAGCAAAATAGGGTATCTTTCCAAAATTACCCAAAATCGAGGAAGCTGGCATTGCTCGAGTTGATTCACTCGGATGTCTGCAGTCCTATGAAGATAAAGTCCATTGGTGGTACTTCTTATTTTATGATTTTTACTGATGATTGTTCCAGGAAGGTTTGGGTCTATGCCTTAAAGACCAAGGATCAGATGTTGTCCACTTTCAAAGAGTTTTAGGTCTCTGTTGAAAGAGAGATGGAAAAGAATCTACTATGTGTTCGGTCCAACAACGACGGCGAGTATATTGGTCCATTTTATGCTTATTGCAGAGAGCAAGGAATACGACACCAGAAGACTCCACCAAAGACACCACAGCTCAACGGTGAAGCAGAGCGCATGAACATGACGCTGATGGAGAGGGTACGATATTTGTGATCAGAAGCAAACTTACCGGACAGTTATTGGGGTGAGGCTCTTTACATTGTTGATTATATTATTAATTTATCTCCTAGTGCTCCTTTGGAGGGTGATGTTCCTGACAAAGTATGGTACGACAAGGAGCCGTCATACAACCACCTGTGAGTGTTTGGTTGTAAGGCCTTCGTACATGTACCGAACTTGAGCCGAAGATGAGGCGATGTGTATTTATCGGCTACGGTCGGGATGAGTTTGGCTATAGACTCTACGATCCAGTGGGAAGAAAGCTCTATAGAAGCAGAAAAATGGTATTCGTCGATGATTAGATCATGACCAACACTCAGGATTCTGAGATGCCTTTTGAGGGTGAGGAATTGTCTGAGTTAGAGTCATTTCGCTTCGAGCAGTTTTCAGAAAATATTGCAGAGGATCCAGTTATGGGGGGAGCCAGTACATGGAGTTGCTTCCAACCTTGATCATCAGCCTGCTGATGGTGGTCAAGATGACCCTCAGGAGGATGAGCATGTCGGGGAGGCAGTTCCTGAAGGGGAGGAGGATGTTGATATACAGCCAGCACCAGTGATTCCGTTAAGGAGGAGCGATAGATATCGTCGACCAACTACAAGATACTCACCGGGTAAGTATATGCTACTGGCTGACGGGGGAGAGCCCAAAAGTTTTGCAGAGGCTATGGAAGACGAATACAGACATGAGTGAATGGGCTATGCAGGAGGAGATGAGTTCCTTACATGTCAATTCTACTTATGAGCTGGTGCAGTTGCCAAAGGGCAAGAAGGTTTTGAAACATCGATGGATGTTCAAAATGAAGCAGACAGATGATGCTACTCGCCATCGATACAAAACGAGGCTGGTAGTTAAAGGGTACGGTCAGCGGAATGGCATGGATTACGATGAGATCTTTTCGTCAGCCATCAAGCAGTCGTCTATTCGGGTGGTACTAGCATTGGCAGTCAGTTTCGACTTGGAGGTCGAGCAGATGGACATGAAGACAAAATTCCTCCACGGTGATCTTGAGAAAAAGTTGTATATGGAGCAACCAGAGGGATTATGTGAGAAGGGCAAGTCACACTTGGTATGCCGGTTGAGAAAGAGCTTGTATAGTCTGAAGCAGGCTCCGAGGCAGTGGTACAGAAAATTCGAGTCGTTTATTGGGGGGGGCATAGTTATGCACAGACGACGTTAGATCATTGTGTATTTGTGAGGTACTTTGCCGAGGATGATTTCGTTATTTCACTGCTTTATGTTGATGATATGCTACTGGTGTATCAAAATGCTACTAGGATAGCGTAGTTGAAGTGCCAACTTGACGCGACATTCTTTATGAAGGATTTGGGTGCAGCGAAGACTATTCTTGGGATGAAGATCAGTCGAGAGAGAGTCCAAGCTGCTACATTTGTCCCAAAAGAAGTACATTCATCGGGTACTTCAGCGTTTCGAGATGGACGTGTCGAAGAAAGTCAGTAACCCCTTGCGGCTCACTTTAAGTTCACTGAGGAGCAGTGTTTATCTACCGAGAACGAGAAGGAAGATATGGAGTGGATTCCGTATGCCTCAGCTGTGGGGAGTCTCGTGTGTGCTATAGTGTGTACGAGACCAGATATCGCTCACGTAGTTGGCACAATTAGCAGGTATACTTCCAATCCTAGAAGGGTACATTGGAGTGCGGTCAAGTGGATTCTACGATACCTTCAAGGCACTGCCGAATGAAGACTTTCTTTAATTTTGGTGGTGACGAGTCGAAGCTGGTTGGGTATACCGATGCTGATATGGCTGGAGATGTAGACACGAGACGATCGACTTCGGACTATGTGATGATATTTGCTGGTGAAGAGCTATCGTGGCAGTCGCAATTGAAGAAGTGTGTTGCCTTGTCGACAACAGAGGCAGAGTACATTGTGACGACAAAGGCTTGCAAGGAGTTGATGTGAATAAAGAAGCTATTGCAGGAAATGAGGCTAAAGCAAGAGAAGTACCATTTGATTTGCGATAGCCAGAGCACAATTCACCTTGTGAAGAACCAGACATTTCATAGCTGGTCCAAGCACATTGATACCAAGTATCATTGGATACGGGATGTGGTTGAAGAGAAGCAAGCGGCGCTTAAGAATGTTTATACAGATAACAACGGAGCAGACATGTTCACAAAGATTCTTCCAAGGAAAAAGTTTGAGTACTGCATACGGATCGTCGGGATGACGACCCCCTCCACATAGTTGTGAATGAGGAGATTTGTTGGAGTGGGTGGGGTTCCCAACCTATGTAAAAAATATTCCGGAGTTGGATTGAGTATTCCTACATATAATAGAAATACCTCAATAGATTTGGATTGGGTATTCCTACATATATTAGAAATATGTCAATGGATTTGAATTTGGATTTGGATTGGGTATTCCAATATATAATAGGAATACTAGTTGTGGGTTTGAGGCTATATATTAGGTATTTTCTAACCCTAAAATATATCTCAAAGTATTGCAAAAGGAGGCAAGTTTGCTTTTACAATATTGGAGAGGAGAAAGAAGGATTGGAGGCCGTTTCGGAGAAGGAGATCAATTTGGGGGATTTTTCATTGACTTTTTCTTCTTCCTGGTTGTAATCTATTTTCTGTTCCAAAGAGTTGTGATGATCCGTTTGGATCGGTGAGAAGTTTGTAAGGAGTCGGTGTATTTCTTATTTGGAGGCTTTTCAGGGTTGGACTCCGATCGTCCCGTAATTTTTCCCGCAAGGATTTTCTACGTCAAAATTTTTTGTGTCTGCGATTTGTGTTTGGCATTTTTGATTTGTGTGCTTTTGTTCGATTCTCTCGCAGGACTTCCTGATTTTGGGTAACGGTTTTCGCGTTTGCGCTTCCAACAAAATTAAGCTTCAAGCCATCAGCCTCTTTTAATTTCTGGGCCAGGTTACCATGAACATCCACTGCTCACCCTCCAAACTCATGTCATTCCAACACAATCCGAATATACGACATTTTCACAACTCGGAAGACTGATTTCTTTAAATCTAATACCTTTACTCTTAAAGACTATCGACGCCAATCGTCTTGCATTCTACTCGTCAATTGGAATACCCACCAAGGTAGATAATGGATTATCTAATTCGGAATTCGAGCGACACAAAGATATGTATCAGAAGATATAATTAGATACGACTGATTTACTACAATTGTACAGTGCAAAGTCGAAGATCTTGAGTAACATGGAAAATACAGTAATCTTATCAAATCAACAATATAAAAGAAAATTACCTGTACAATAATAAACTTCATCTATACAGTAATAAACTTCAGCAATATTACACAAAGATAACAAGTTTTTCAAAATTGAAATACAAAAACAAATCGTCATTGCTATAGTGGCGGAACTCATACCGCCATTAGTAATGACGGTCTGCGAACTATAACGCCAGTAGTAATGGCGATATGAAGACGAACAATTTTTTTTTAATAGGTGTTCTTAGACCGCCATTAGTACTGACGGCAGGACAGCTAGTAGCAAAGGTGGTTTGATTGTTTTTCTATTATTTTTTTATAAAATAAAATTAAAACAAATGACGATTGGATAGCAGTATTTACACTACTTGTTAAAAAAAAAAATTGGAAAGCACAATTTTTTTTTTTTTTGAAATCACGACATTGCTACTGGTGGTCTTGTATCCAGGCCGTCAGTGTTAATGGCGACCTGGCACCACGGATTTAAACCGCCTAACGGCGATTTGTTATTGTGTTTGAATTTTGAAAAACTTGTTATATTTGTGTAATATTGTTATAGACGTTTATTATTGTATATATAATTTTCTGAAAAATATAATCATAGTACATTGAGTTAATTTCACCAATCATGGATTATTAATACTAAGTTTACTACCGAATGTTTACAACCATCTTACAACCCTCTCTCCCCCCACCCCCACCTCCACCCCCACCCCCTGCTATGTGGGCCACACCCGGTCCCACCTCTCATCCAATGAATGGCTGTCACGTGACACTCCTGCCACGTGGCAGAAAATCGGGTCCCACAAATCTCTCTCACCCAATAGACGGCCACCACGTGGACGCCACGTGGCGGTTGTAAAATAGATGTAAGCATTTGGTTGTAGGCGTAGCATTCCTGATTAATAAAAGCACACCCAGTAATGATCCCCTTACCTAGACCTTTGTGCCTAGGAGACTCCCGCATGAGCGCTCTGCAGAACTTGTCCCCGTCATTGAGAGAGTTGCGGTCGACAAACTCCCTCAACTCCACATACGCCTCCGGGTTGTAACTCTGCATGCATGCCATTGTCCAAGTTCGTTCATCCATCAACTAACCATCACTCCGTTAATTTCAACATAAACCAACCAACCAACAAACTGAACATATATATAGGTTAAATCTAAAGACACATCCAAAGTTGTTCAGAACAGTCTAATTTTTAGGACCGTCAAATCCTTCCGATAGGTAGCTAGCACTTTTGACAGTTCTAAATCTTTAACACACTCAAAATAGGATTATCGAAATTTTCGACGGTACAAAATATTAACAGTCCTTTCAATAGATAAAACTGTTAATTTTTTTTACAGTCTTCCTGAATAAGAAATGAGGTGCCTTTAGAATTAACCCATATATAATTAGCGAGTAATTAATTATCAATACTAGTATTACTAGCTAACCTCGAGCTGCGCGAGAACTATCTTGACTGCGACGAAGGTGAAGAAGTCCTGGAGGCTCCTCGCGGCATTAGCTTCAGGCGACCCCTCTCCGAATCCTACCGAATTAAACGAACGACACATATTTACGTACGTACGTACGTACGTTTGTTGGGAAAATTACTAGTTCTAGTTGGAGAGAGAGACGAAGGGGAGCTAGCTAGCAGAGAGTTACGTACCGGGAACGAACATCTTTTGGCAGCGAGTGGTGGCACCGGAGGAGCCGCTTCGCCATCGGACGCAGGAGCCTCTGCGCTGCAAATATGTCGAGGAGGAGGAGGAGTAGTAGGTGGTGGTGGTGGTGGAGATTAATGGTTGTGCAAGTGTAACTCTCGTTGGCGCAAGAAAACAGCATTCCATCTCTCTCTCTCTCTCTCTCTCTCTCTGGAACCACCAACGTCCACTCCCTCCCTATCCTACTCATGAAGTACATGTTCTAAGTTTTGGGTCCATATCACTAACGGAAATTCTCGGACCTTGAGTTTTTGTGTTTTTGTGTTTTCTTTTTTTTCTTTTTTTTGAAAAGTGCGTATAGAACATTGAAACTTTATAAAATTATGTCCAGAATATTAAAGTTTCTAAAATTACAAAGATATCATAGAAACGTCCTTAAAAATAACGTTTTTGGACAATTGCTCAAAAAAACGCTCTTTTTAAGGACGTTTTTGAACAAATTGGCTAATTTTAAATACTCTACCGGATTTAAATAACAATTAGCGTATGAAAAATTATATTAATCATATGTAGTTAACGAGTCTAGGAAATAATTAATAATAAATATGCATATAAACGTTCTTAAAAGGGACGTTTTGCGGCAATTGCTCAAAAACGTTCTTTTTAAGAACGTTAATGTGCTCTCCTCGCAATTTGTGAAACTTCAATGCTCTAGACGTAATTTTATAAAATTTTAATATTTTATACGCAATTTTTTGCTTTTTTAAATTCTCACTATTCATTGGACTTGTTTTTGGGGATCAAACTGATCCAGTCACCATGCGTTATGTCTCAGTTTTCTTCTGCTAGAGCTAGGGGTCTTAGAGGACCTAACCGTGTGTTTCAAGATACAAATTTTGGCAGAACTACACACAAAATCAAAATTTGATAGTTTTATTGTTTTTGATATTGTGGTTGTTGTGAGTAGTAGGAGACTTGTTTATGATATATTTTATAATTATTTTGACTTGCATGCATGATATAATTTAGGAATATCACAATATTTCAATTAATTTTTAATAAAATTATGTTGATATAAATCCGGTTAAAGTGTTGTCATGGATAATTTCCGATATAAGCATTAGCGAAATATTTTATTTAAAAATACTTTATAATTAGGATACAAAGGAGTTAAGTCGAAGTCTAATTCGGGTAAGGTCAATTGTGTGTCCGGGTTATGAGTTTGAACCGTTTTAGGCAGGATTGGGTCCAAGTTATGTTAATAATAAAAAATAATGTTGGGGTGGGATTTGAATTTCAATATTCCGTATACAAACCTATCCTAAACCATTAGACTATAACAAATTTTAGATATAAAGACAAGGGCCGACCATACCACAAGACCAACTAGGATGTCGCCTAAGACCTCAACGTGGCAGGGAGTCTCTAAATTTATGAAATCCACAAGTGGACATATTTTATTTGAAATGGGTTCTATTATATAGTTAAATAATACATTGTATACGTATTTACATAGTAGGGAGTCTTTTCCAAACTTGCATCTAGAAACCATTTTATCTTGGCCATCCTTGATAAAGACATTGCCAACTTATCTATCTTATTGTAAATAAAGAATTGTAAATATTACATATTAAGAACCTGATATATAAATTTTTCATTAATTTGATGTCCGATTTTTATTTTTTTTTTTTTTTTTTTTAGGATTACAGAATAGAAAAGATTAAGAAGATGTATGGATAGAGCATCTCCAACCCTATTGTGACTTCGAAAAAAAAGTTGTCGCCATATAGGAATGAAAAATTGTTATCTAAAAATCATACTCCAATACAATTGTCAAGTAAATTATGAAGCTTACGTGACAAAAATATATATAAGACAATGTAAAATTAATTGTCTAGCTCTAGTCGGACAATACTCGACAATATCTTTATCTCCATGTCATCAATTATGAATAAAAATTATTTAGAAAAATAGGAAGAAGATGAGAAGTTGGTCTTGGAAGTTGAAAAAAAGTAAGAATCTCAATACTTCTGTATTGTTCTTTTTTTTTTTTTTACTTCATTGTCTTTTATAAATATAATTTTGCTATCTAGAAAAGACATTGTCGTGTGTTTCATGACACATTGAAATCACAACACATTACAAGAGAATAAGGGGTAGAGATGCTCTTAATGTACAACAACTGAACGAAGCAAGAGATTAGAGTGCAACATAAATTCCAAGCATGGAAAGTGAAACCAAACAAAAGACTGAAAAAATAGAATAATTATATTGTTTTTCTTTTAAGAATCGAAACCCCTTAGGCTTAGAATCAGATGGTGGCTACACAAAAATCTACACATTCCCCTTTCTTTTGGTCCTTCCGCAGAGCCTCAAAGAATCGGCTCGTCCAAAAAGAAGTGTTCAAATACACAAAGGGTAAGCGCACCAATAAGAAGATTGGAAACCAACAAAGCAACTGCAACAACAGAAAAACCTAACAAAATGTGGCTTCCCTATTATTTATACACAGATGACGAAGTGCCCTTAGGTGGTGTGGGTGGTAACCGGTTGGGAGTGCGGCGGCTCCCAGAGTTCGGACCTGAGCTGCCTCCATCATCATTTTGTGCTGGATCACTGCATCGCCGACTGTGTCCATTATTGCTGTTGACCTTCCAAAAGGGCTAGAACCACTTGATGCAGCATCAAACGCTGACTTCCAATCATCTCTCTGTAAAGGATTACAGTTTTAATTCAAAAGCAAAAGTATGCGTTAGGACTAATTTGGTTTGGTGCTATAATAGATAATCACTATAAAACAAAACAAAAAACAAAAAAGTGATCACATTGAGTGGGACTACGAGCTTTGGACGTAAATCTACAAAAATCACAAGGTCAGAAAAGCATGACTAAATGGCACAGTGACTGACTTCTGTATTTTGGGTAAAACGAGGAAAGTTAAGACCATGCAAGAGCTGGTTGTGGGTTTTCAAGCTCAACTTGAACCCAACAGTGTAATCTTACTCTTGCTCTTGTAGACTTGTGCATGAGAGGTCCAGAGTTCTGGCACGAGATGGTAGCACATAAAAATATATGACCATTGATTGGAGTTTCCTAATGGCCAAACTTGGTGTCTTTTGAACTAAGATTACGTGGTAAGATAGTCCGACAATTTATTGGCTCGGTTGCCAGACATTGGATGTTATGGTGCTCTTTGTATTGAGAGAATGTGGCGAGTTTGCATTATCTCTTGAATTTCCTTCCGAATATTCGTTTCAATCATAAGAAGTCTCAGTTGATGTCCTGCTCTAACTATAGTTACTGCTCCTTATCCAATATCCATACGTAGTTTATTCATAGATTTCTACTCATTATAAGTTTCACTCTTACACGTGCATGGTTGGAATAAGTGGAAAAATATTTCATGAGTTGTGCCAATAACCACCTAAATAAGCCAAGTTCCCTTGGCTTCCCATAAGCACCTTCTCTTGAAATGACCCTGCCACTAGGCTACTCAATATAACGTGTAACAGTAAAAAAGATCAGCAGAAACTACTCACGGAACATGGAGATGGACTTTTTATCATTCAGGACAGTGGGTACATACAGGGAACTATTTGATTAAAATTGAAGGAATTGCTATAGCATGTTCCTGTCTTTGGCCCATATATGAACGCATGCCTTGACCTTATTACTGATGCCATAGCCGGAAAGCCCAAGTCCTCTGGCACGTAACTGAAGGGTTCAGGCCAATGGTAATCAGCAAGGTAGTGCTAACTAACTCAGCAACATTATTTGTGCAAGAAAAGCACAACCACACTTATTAACCACACTTATTTTTTCATTATTATAAGCAAATAGACAGGTTAGAGACCCAAGGAGAATTGCTTCAGTCAACGGATCAGGTCCCTTGTGTCAGTGGTTCTGGATCAGGTAGGTTCATGCTGGCAGGAAAGCACCCATTTATTGCATCATTATTTGAGTCTAGCAAGAGATTTTGGTTGCTCTACTTTAGAGATTTAAGAGCCTAGTTCAGCAAGGTATTTTTGTGAGGTTAGATAGGAGAGTTCATTTTACATCATATTTGTGTTAGTCCCAAAGTCAGATCAAAGAAGAAGAGGTAGCCACAAAGTAGAGACTCACACAAGAGTTCGTCTCTACAAACTCCAGAAGAGAAGTTGGTGCACTGCGATTCACACAAGAGTTACTCTTCAGTGACACACACAACCCCACAGAAGCACTAAATAAGGAACATATTACAAAGTGACAATCCAAAGAAAATAAAAATATAACAAGAATCAGAAAACCGTTCTTATCTTTACGTTCGCAGACGCTACACCGAGAAAAACGGGAGCAAGAACAGAAATACAAAGAAGGAAACTCTTGCTGGGGTGATCAAAACCACCAGAGCTCAAGACAAGATTCGCGTTATACAACGATCTGTCCTCAGGATCCAGCAAGTTCACACGAGAAATTCTGGAACTCTCTTGGTCACCTTCGGATCACTCGGAAGATTCATTTGGAAGGATGCTAAAAACTGTCGCAGGTCCTGCTGGTGTTCTCAGTTTTTTTCCAACTACTAAATGAAAGAGGAGAGCCTATATTTAAAGAGGATTTCAGCTTCCATGCGGCCTGAGAAAAAAATCAGACCGCATGAGCCACCTGCGCCGCTGTACTGCACAGAGCAGACAGCGTCGTTAGGCGCCGAAAGCTACAGCCGCGTGGCACAGAGAGCCACGAGCCGCCTGCGCCGCCTGCACCGCCTGCGTGATGTACTGCACAGAGCAGACAGTGCCGCACCGAGCCGCCAAGAGCAGTCCATGTCCCCTCCACACTTGACTCGCTCAAGCTAACTTGCTGGCCGTATAGCGCCTGGCCGCATAGCTCCAGGACGCATGGGCCCCTAACCGCATGGGCTCCTGACCGTATGCGCCCCTGACCGCATGGCCCCTGACCGCATGGCCCCTGGCCGCATGCGCACCTGTCCGCATGGGTACCTGACCGCATGTGCACCTGTCCGCATGGGCACCTATCCGCATGGCCCCTAGCCGCATGTGCTCTAGGCCGCATGGCTCCACGAAACATGCGTCCGAGCAAGCAACCGCACATGTAACTCGTACATAAAAGAAGTACACGAGCGCCATGCGACGATGCTGACGTGCAAAGTGCAAAGTGCGCCAACAAAACGACACTTTGTGCCCTTTAGCCCGAGTCGCTAAGCCCCTTTGGGACTTTAGCTCCTAAGGAAAACGTTCCAAAGGTGGTGACAAAATAAAGATTATCATAATGGGGTTCACACTTAATCTGTCGTACCCATATTTCAAAGTATTATATTTTGGTAGTATTGTTATATATATATATATATATATATATATATATAAATATATATATATATATATAATTTAACATTCTAAGTATTTCTTTTGTTATTATCCCTAAAAAAAATCTTTCTTTTATTGAGTTCTATAAATAAAATGGTTTTGTAAAATAATGATAGACTTTTCTCCATTTTCATTTCAACCCTTGGTTTAATTGTGCAATTTTACATTTTTACTTGGACACCTCATGAGACCATGTGTCATCATGCATGGGTATGGAGGTTAGTTTGGTATTTTTACCCTTGTCCCATAATCACTATGTTTGGAATATTTAGTTGAAAAAAAAGAAAAGAAAAATAAATGAAAAAGAAAAGATGAATGCATATATTAAAGGAAGAGAGAGAGGCTACAAACATTATCTTCATCCCTCCATCCCCTTCCCTCCTTCGGGTTCCAAACCGACCCCCTCCCTTCACCCCTACTTCTCCATCTCTCTTCCCTCCTTCATTTCCATCTTCTCCTTCCTTTCCTCCTATCTCCTACTACTCCTGCAGCTGCTACTGTTGCGGCTCCTACCGATGCGGCTACTGCCGCTGCTACTGCGATGCTGCTGTTGCGGCCGCTGCTCCGGCGCCGCCAGCACACCCCTTTGCTTTGGTCGCCTCTCCTTATCCTTTTCCCAACCTTCCATCTGTGGACCTTTCCTTTCGTAGGGCATCGAATCCAGCCAACCCCTTCACCCGGTCTCAAACCTGCTACTGCTACCGGAAAGAGATATGATCTGCAAAGTCGGCTTATAGAAAAAGCGGTACATGGTACGGTACGCTTCCCGCAACAAGAAGAGGACGTCCACCCTTTTTCACTCAGTTCTTTAGGATAGGAAGGAAAGAGAAAGTGTATTGAACCTCAGCAAAAATCCTGTGGATCAAAGATCCCATTTTGGACGGAAAGGAATATTTTTTTCTCTTTGGAGTTAGTGGATTGATTGGAATTTGAGATATCGTGGAAGCTGTAGGAGGACATCAATCCAGTGGAGGTATGTCTTCACTATTGCTATTCACTACCGTCAAACAAAGAACAGTACAATTGCCAATCATGAGGACCGGGAAGGATTCATGGAGAACGAATCTATCTTACTTGAATCTATCTCTACCGGAGGGCCGGCCACCTCGCCCTCCTCCGGTCACTGCACCCTCCGGCTCTCCTCCAACAACCCCCTTGCTCCTCTTCCTCCAATCTTAGTATAACACTAATTACTTCCCCAATCGTTTGATTTCCAAACCTAGGTTAGAGTTTTGAAACTCTAAATTTCTGAAAATAGGAATATACAAGAAAATTGGAGGATTTGGGAAAGAAAATTTTTAGGTCTCACTCAAACCAAGGCAAGCCCTCTTTTCCTTCATTTCAATTATTCCAAAATTTCTCTTCAAGTTAGTTCTTTAACCTATAAATTTTTATGAATATGTACTATATATATTATTGTAGTAGGATTTTGGATTGAGACATGTTTCATTTTCCAAATATAGAAAATTGTTTAGAAATTTAGAATACTTCTAGGTTATGATACGGACACGAGTATGAGAAGTAATACAAACACATGGATACAATTTATCAAGGATGGCAATTTGGATACATGTATTCGAATACGATTCGGACACGGCAATATAATTAAAATTGGAATTATAATATGGACATGTGTATCGGTGATTATTTGGACACACCGACACACTATTAGGACACGGGTTGGACTCAACGAAAATAGTTGGTGTCGGTATTAGTATTGAGTGGGTGTTATGATTTGAATATCATAATCACAATTGTAGTTTAAATAAAAATTATACATAGACATAAGCATATAAGTATATGTGATATGTACATATTTATATTTTTATAAACATATCATGTCAGACTCGGTATCATAGAAATTAAGAAATAGAATATTGAGTATGTAGAAATGATTGTGGATAGTAATTGGCATAATTATTTAGCGTTGAAACCTATGGATTTTATTATACATATATGCCATTTTTTATATATCAAATTATAGCTTATATATATATATATATATATCCGAGCTTGTAGTTCTATAAGGATTTAAGGAAGACTTGATACACGGATATGGATAAAAAGGTATACATATAAAGTATAGCCATGGAACAATGCCTAGCTTTTTTCAAACCACTTTATTTTAGTAAAATGATTTATAGGGTATCAAGGAAACATCAAATTTAACTATGTGTGATCGTTGTCCAGAAATAGATTCGGACTTACATAGGTGTTGTTTAAGGCTATGATAAAGAACTCAATCCATAACTGAGATACGAATTTCCTAGGAAACTAGGGACTTGAGCTTCGAGTACAATACGGGATCATATCAGTCGTATTGATGCCTAAATTGACATTTAGATGTTATGACCTAAAATCTATAAATTTTAGCATAGACATTAATTGCTAATTTTATAGTTAGGATACCTAGCTATGGACTCAATTGTGTTGTTGAAGTTATTAGAACTCCAGAAATTCCGAAAACACGAAATATCATGTGTATATAATTATGTATTTAATAAAACTTACATATCCTTTAATTAAATGGAACTGACACTTGAATATTTGAATATTTAGTACCTTACAAACAAGATGTTTGATATACGAGCTACTAGGAATTGCATTTCTCATTCTTGTTTGATTATACTATTTAAATGATTGTTTAGTTAATGAATTCTAACTTGTTCTAAGTTTCTTAGTCTGTGTAGCAAAATTCGGATCAGTGTAAATTGCTAAGATAGCTAATTGCTACGAAAATGCATTGTCTTGGTAAGAAAGTTTATGTTTGTCATTTAATATATCAATATATATAATTGCGTGTGATTTCCGGTGTTGAGTTGTTCCACCGAAGGGGTCGGCGTACCCAGGGAATTCTACGGAGGGCTGCTCCGGGTCTTATATAAATTGTGAAATTTTTGGAACCGAAATACAAAGGAGACTCTGCCGAAATTTTTAAGAATTTAGGGGTTAACCAAATTTCGATATCCGAAAATATTACCGATTTTCTAACCCTAGACTTTAATTACTATATATAATCTAGCGACGGACCTCCGACAACTTTAATTCAATATTAATTAGGGGATGATTAGCAAGAGTCCAAAATACGTAGGACACGGACACAAGTCACACAACTGAAATCTAAATTTAGATTCCTGATAGTCTGCTCTGTATAAGTTGAAGGAAAATGATATTTTCTGGAATTTGTGTCATGGTATTTATGATTATCCCGAAATTGAGTTGGGATAAAAACTTTGATACCTGCCTCATGGATTATGAATGAGATGGAAAACATGTATTCTGTTATATCTTAAAAAAATATTTTTGCATATTGATAGTGAACATGATATACAGAGCAGAAACTTAATGCAAGATATTAGAATAGGAATTGTTTGTAGGTTTAGGTTAGAAAGCATTGGGCGGAGGAGAACAACTTGAATTCCACCTACGAAATCCCGCAATATAATAACAACAAAAGTTGATCAGCAATTAAGCTCTTTCGTAAGGCCTTGCGAATTGAGTATGTGAGGCTTAGCTCACTTACCTGTCTTGTGTTTATACATGTTCCTGTAATTATAAACCTATTTCGATTAAAAGATCGATTAGGTAAAAATTGATATTATATCATGTTTTACTCAATGAATGTGAGAGGGCCGGAATCTAAGCACCATGCCACCATGTCTGCCACAGCCTGATGCCTGGTTACGGGATTGTTGTTGGAAAACTAGTTAAAGTGGATATTCAAAGAGTTGTTCTCCAAATTGCATCATCATCATTTAGGGAACTTATCTGTGTTTGTGATTACAATTTATTGTTGATTTCTTAGATAGGGTGTACTACTTACTAGTCAGCTGGTACGTAAGCTGTTCCGGTGCCGTGATTCATTCCCTTGTCCTTGTTTGGTGTAGGGGTGGACTACTGTACTGATGACAGATTACGGAATTCAGTTGACGATACAGATATTGATAGATGTTAGATGTTAGATGTTATACGGTAAACTGTTGTTCGTTAAAACATTATGCTTAGTAATTATGATTATGACTGTGATTGTAATAATTATGAGTATGACTTATTATAACGTAAGTATAAGGCGAACACCGAGGAATTCACTAGAATAAAATCTAATCAGGATCGTATTTCAAGTTAACACAATAATCCTTATGAATTATTTAGTTCCTTTAATTTGGAATTCCGAGAATCCTATTTCTTCTCAGCTTCTCGATTTATTTTATTTTACTTCCATCCTTGACTGAGGGCTTTCATGTCGTTTGACGACCTAGTATTGTTCACTAATTTTTGTAGCAATACCAAATGAAGTTGCTATCAAATATTGACGAACAGTTGGAGAGCAAGCTCGTGATGCTACTATTTCAGGAGATCTACTGAAACCAGATTTGTTCTCATTATTTATTAAAGGTATAATTGTATTGTTATATATATATATATATATTGGATAAATGGTTGTAATCAGGTAGAATAGCAAATTTTCTATTTATAGTTTAGAATATCCTGAAATCAACTTGTTATTTAATATATTATGCACTATGTGACATGTTATACTCCTATCCTAAAACCTTACGGACGACGATCCAAATACGGATACATGTGTATTCATATGGTGCGTAGCCTGGGGATGATGTTATGTACCCGACTCACCGTATTCTGAGAAGCGGGACGTGACACGTCTTTTAGTGGTGGCCCATGCAGGTCTAGCTTTTGGGAAACATATGTAGGTCCCGAAAGATAAAGAACCTAGGCTAGGATGAAGACCAAAATTTGAGAAGACTTATATAGGTTAAGTTATGAAAACCTAAGACATGCTCCCAGGAAAGATCGATATAGAACCTAGAATAGAAAACACCTATAGGGTTATCTATTTAGACTATGTTTCATATATCCTTACTTGATGGATTTCTTACTGTCATCCTATACGGTTAAGAATGATATTCGAAAAGTCATCGACTCTTGGATATTATAAAGATAGATATGATCCGAAATCTTGGATGATTAATTCAGAGAGCATTGGACAAGTATTCTTATTAGAATAGCTTGGTAAAGGATTATAGGAAATTCCTTAAAGGTCTCAAGTTTGGTACCCTTAGTAAACCTATGGTTCAGACTTATCCATGACTATTATATAGCTAGAAATCAAAAAGGGATAAGGGTTATGAAGCCAATATGCCAATGATGATATATATACTTCTATTTAGATTGGGTGTAATATATATTATGGGGGTTATAGATATATAATATAACTTGGAAGAACTATCGGGTAAGCTAGTACCAGCAATATCTTGCTTAAGGAATAGGTATAACATATATATTGTATATGGTCATTTAAGGTATCAGACACCGCTCTCTTGATATTATTAGTGTTTAACTCCTGACTCATTCCCCTTTTCTTATTGAAATTTCAATATTTATCATTTCATAAATCTGGCCTTCTTCAAAATTTTAATTCCCTTGTTTCATTCAATGTTTTGTCGATTGAAAATCTGGAATGGAATTCTCAGCTTATTCATTCAATTCCATCTTTAGTATCAACCCTAATTTTGGGAATTGTCCTTCATGTAATATCCATATATATTACTCACGAATTGCTTATTTGACTTCTTGTGAAGCAATATTTTGATTAAATTTTTTGTGATTGAATGTATCAAGGACCCGATAATTTATCAACTGATTTGACAACGCAGAAGAACCTACAGTCAATCAGATTGGATCATGAAAAGATAAGTCGTTGCAGCCATCCGGGCTGGCCATCCAGAATGGCGAGGCACTATATTTTCAAAACGTGATTCGGATATTTAATAAGATTTCGGGGATCAAAACATAATATTTCTGAAATGGATCCGAAGTTGATATTCAGATTTTGATTTTGTTTTACCTCAATTTGGATTTGAAAATCATTGACTTGAATAATTTAAAATAAAATTTAATGCTTTTGATGGTATAGATATGAGTATATCTTATATTATCTATTTGTTTTAATACTATGATAAAAGTAAATGCTGATGATATTTAGAAAAACTTGAAGACATGAAATTTTAGTTCTGATTTTTTAATATGTTTTGGATTATTAAGAATATCGTGACATGTAAGGCTACTTCATAATCATAATTCATTCTCATTTCATGGATACCAATGGCGTGGTAGCAAAAGCTGCAGCCATGAATCCTGATAGTGAAATGGTATCTTGATTTCAGTCATACGTGCGGTGGCGTGGCACAAGATTTCTATATCACGTCAGAAAATGAGAAATAAGGAATATCATGGTGACTTCGTAGAATATACACAGTTATTTTATGTGACAAATTTTATTGACTATATAAAATTTCAAGATTCTTGATATATTTATGTATTTTTGGATATTCCTTTATTTTGTTAAACATATAATGAATATATTTTTGAAGTATTCCTTTGAAATAGATTACTGCTCCATTGCTGTAAGGTGGGTAGAGTATCTTGATTCTCTCTAATAATTGCTTTGAATTACTTATCTTTAAATTAATAAATTTCGAGGATGAAATTTTTGTAAGGTGGGTAGTATGTCATACCCATATTTCAAAGTATTATATTTTGGTAGTATATATATATATATTAGGGATATTAACAAAAGAATATATATATATATATATATATATATATATATATATATATATATATATATATTCTTTCTTTTATTGAGTTTTATAAATAAAATGGTTTTGTAAAATAATGATATAGACTTTTCTCCATTTTTATTTCAATCCTTGATTTAATTGTGCAATTTTACATTTTTACTTGGACACCTCATGAGACCATGTGTCATCATGCATGGGTTTGGAGGTTAGTTTGGTATTTTTACCCTTGTCCCATAATCATTATGTTTGGAATATTTAGTTGAAAAAAAAAGAGAAGAAAAAAAATAAAAAATAAAAGATGAATGCATATATTAAAGGGGGGGGGGGGGGGGGGGGGGGGGGGGGGGGGGGGGGGGGGAGAGGCTACAGACAATCTCTTCATCCCTCCATCCCCTTCTCTCCTTCGGGTTCCAAACCGACCCCCTCCCTTCACCCCTACTTCTCCATCTCTCTTCCCTCCTTCATTTCCATCTTCTCCTTCCTTTTCTCCTATCTCCTACTACTGTCGCTGCTACTGCTACTGTTGCGGCTGCTGCTGCTCCTACTGCTGCGGCTACTGCCGCTGCTACTGCGCTGCTGCTGTTGCGGCTGCTGCTCCGGCGCCGCCCGCAGCCGCACACCCCGCCGGTCACCTCGCCCTCCGCCGGTCACCGCACCCTCCGACTCTCCTCCAACAACCCCCATTGCTCCTCCTCCAATTTTGGTATAACACTAATTACTTTCCCAATCGTTTGATTTCCAAACTTAGGTTAGAGTTTTGAAACTCTAAATTTCTGAAAATAGGAATACACAAGAAATTGGAAGATTTGAGAAAGAATTTTTATGTCTCACTCAAACCAAGGCAAACCCTCTTTTCCTTCATTTCAATTATTCTAAAATTTCTCTTCAAGTCTTGATGAGATTGTTCAGTGCTATGTGCCGAAACTGCACAGTCCTCTTCTTTCCATTGAAGAGATTATTAGATGCTACTGCTGCAGCTGCCTGGTTGTCGCAGTATATCGGTACAGCCGGAATCTACACACCAACCATTGGAAGATCGTACATGAGCTCCTGAAGCTATTCTGTTTCATATGCTGCAGTTGCAAGTGCATAGAACTCAGACTCCATCGAAGAGCGTGAGAGCATCGTCTGCTTCTTCGACTTCCACGATATGACAGCTCCTCCCATTGAGAAAACGTATCCTCCTGTGGATCTCGCTCTCTTCTTTTGAGCACCAACTAGCATCACTGAAGCATTCTACCACTGCTGGATCTCCGTTGTAGTAAAGTGCAAACTTCTGAGTCTTCTTGAGGTATCTCATCACCCTCTTCACAGCTTTTCAGGGTTCAACACCTGGGTTACTCGTGAATCTACTCAGCATCCCCACAGCAAAAGCAATGTCAGGCCTAGTGGCATTTGTAGCATACATCAAGCTCCCGATGGCGCTAGAATACTCCAACTGTCTGACACATTTTCCTGGGTTAGGCTTCAGTTTCTTGTCAGACCTATATGGAGTATTAATCCCTGAAAGATCCTGATATCTATAGCGTGTGAGCATTTTCTCCACGTAGTGAGCTTGTGATAGAGCAAGCCCTGCTTCCGTCCGGATTATCTTAATCCCAAGGATGACATCTGCATCTCCTATGTCCTTCATACTGAATTTAGAAGAGAGGAACATCTTTGTTCTAGTGACACATTCTTCATCCGTGCCTAGGATTAGCATGTCGTCCACATAGAGACAAACGATGACACCTCTATTGCCAGCGAACTTTGTGTAAACACACTTATCAGTTCCACTGACCTTGTAGACATTTGATCTGATAACTTTGTCAAATTTCTCGTGCCAAAATTTGGGAGCTTGTTTCAGACCATACAGAGATTTCACCTGTTTGCATACTTTGTCTTCAAGACCTTTGACGACAAACCCTTCTGGCTGCTGCATGTAAATCTCCTCAGTCAGTTCACCATTCATAAATGCTGCCTTGATGTCCATCTGATGAATCATCATTCTGTGAATAGCACCTAGAGCAATCAGCATCCTGATAGTAGTCATCCGTGCAACGGGAGCATAGGTATCGAAGTAGTCAACCTCCTGTATCTGAGAAAACCACTTGACCACTACCCTGACCTTGAACTTGTCAACAGTTCCGTCTGCTTTCATCTTCTTCTTAAAGATCCACTTATAACCGATGGGTTTAGCTCATTCAGGCAGATCGACTAACTTCCAAGTATTATTAGAAGTTATCGAGTCAAACTCGTCATGGATAGCCTCTTTCCAGAAAATAGTATCTCTGGTCTTCATTGCCTCATCATAGGTAAGCGGATCAGCTTCCATATGATAGGTAACAAAGTCTTCTCCGAAGTCCTTCGGCCTCCTCACTCTTTTTGCTCTCGGCTCAGTGGGTTCTGGTTTAAATGTTGTCTCGTCAACTACAACTTCTTCTTGGACTACTTCTCTCTGAGATGTACTTGCCTCGTCCGTGCTAGCAACATTCTCCGGGACATCCGCGAGAACAACATTCTTGTGCCTAGCAAACTTGTCTTCAAATAATTTTGCGTCGCGAGATTCTATGATTTGATTAGATTCGATATCAAGGAACCTCTGAGCATCACTCTTATCAGCATAGCCCAGAAATATGGTCTTTGTAGTTCTCGTTTCCAGCTTCTGAATCTTGAGATCTGGAAGCTTCACATATGCCAGACACCCCCACACTCGAATGACATTCAAGTTGGGTTTGACCTTGAACCAGAGTTCATGAGGAGTAATGTCAGATGTCGCGAACGGTACACTATTCAAAATAAACGTAGCCGTAAGTGCTGCTTCTCCCCAGAAGCACTTTGGAAGTCCTGTTGTCAGCAACAAGGAGTTCATCATCTCTGTCAGCGTCATGTTCTTCCTTTCTGCTACACCATTAGATTGGGGAGAATACGGAGCAGTCGTTTCGTTGACAATTTCATGCTCTTTGCAGAACGATGCGAATTCCAAGAAACGATATTCTCCGCCTCGATCACTTCTGAGTCTTTTGAGTTGTTGACCGGTTTAACGTTCTGCTTCAGCCTTGAAGTCCTTGAACTTCTCGAACACTTTGTCTTTCGACTTGAGAAGATATACGAACGCGTACTTCAAAAAATCGTCAATGAAAGTGATGAAATACTTCATTCCGACTTTTGTGGAGAATTGCTTGAAGTCACAAATATCTGAGTGTACCAACTCCAGAAGATTTGTACTTCGGTTCATTCTTCTGAACGGCTTCCTGACGATCTTCGTCTGCGCACAGACTTCACATTTCTCCACCTCCTTACTCCTACATTTGGATATAAGATCTAGACTAGACATCATGTTAATGCGTTTACAATGCACATGTCCTAGTCTATTATGCCACAACTCAAGAGAATAAACAGAAGTAGAGACTGCATTGATACAAACAGAAGGATTTACAAGTTGCAGTTTAAATATCCCTTCGGTACAAAAAAAATTTCCAAAGTATGTTCCTTTGTAGGACATCACCATCTGACCGGCATTGATATCCATCCTCAGGCCCGCCTTGCATAACAGACTCCCAGAAACCAGATTCTTGGTGATCATTGGTACGTGCTTCACATTCTCCAGTGTAAGTGACTTTCCAGAAGTCAGCTTCAGCACTACCGTCTCGATCCCCAGCACTGCAACTTGAGACTTATTCGCCATCGAGACTTTCTCAGAGGTAGGCTCATACTTGACGAACAGCTCCTTCTTAGAGCACACGTGGCAAGATACACCAGTGTCCACCCACCAGTCAGTGTCCACGCCATGTAACTCAACATGCGCAATCATAGCAACTAGGTTAAGCTCACATTGCTCTTTCGGTTTAGGTTTTGACCTGCAGTCGCTCTTGTAGTGACCCTTCTTGCCATAATTGTAGCATGTCACATCAGTCTTAGGCTTTGGCTTGAACTGAGCCGACTTCACCTTCAGCTGGTTGAAGTCCTTCTTCTTCTTGATGTAGGACTCTGCCATCAAGTCATCCATAGCATTGAGAATCAACAACCTGCAGAGGTCATTGTCTTCCTTCCACTTGGAGTGCGCGTCCTGCGCCACACCAACTGCAAGCTCTCCTCCATCTTCGGGAATGGTAGGTTCAGGATCAACCAACACATAAGCAACTTTGACAAGACGAAGATTCGAGGAGATCTTCCTCTTCCAAATGTTGTGCAGTGTTCGCCATCAAACTTCTCAAGCTTGTGAAAGCTAGTATCGAGAAGATTTGAGCAGTTGTCCATTCTAACTCGGATCTTGCCTTGAGATTGTTAGTCCCGAAGTCAGATCAAAGAAGAAGAGATATCCACAAAGTACAGACTCACACAAGAGCTCGTCTCTACAAACTCCAGAAGAGAAGTTGGTGCATTGAGATTCACACAAGAGTTCATCTTCAGTGACACACAACCCCACAGAAGCACTAAACAAGGAACATGTTACAAACTGACAACCAAAAGAAAATGAAAATACAACAAGAATCAGAAAACTGTTCTCTTTACGTTCGCAGACGCTACACCGAGAAGAACGGGAACAAGAACATAAATACAAAGAAGGAAACTCTTGCTGGGGTGATCAAAACCACCAGAGCTCAAGGCAAGATCGCGCTATATAATGATCTGCCCCCAGGATCCAGCAAGTTTACACGAGAAATTCTGGAACGCTCTTGGTCACCTTCGGATCACTCGAAAGATTCCTTTGGAATGATGCTAAAAACTGCCGCAGGTACTGCTGGTGTTCTCGATTTTTTTCTTTCTCATTTTTTTCAACTACTAAATGAAAGAGAGCCTCTATTTAAAAAGAATTTCAGCTTCAATGCGGCATGAGAAAAAAAATTAAGCCGCATGAGCCGCCTGCGCCGCTGTACTGCACAGAGAAGACAGCGCCGTCAGGCGCCGAAAGCTGCAGCCGCGTGCCACAGAGAGCCACGAGCCGCCGGCGCGCTGTACTGCACAGAGCAAATTGTGCCACCTGTCGCTGTACTGCATAAAGCAGACAGCGCCGCACCGAACCGCCAACAGCAGTCCATGTCCCCTCCACACTTGACTCGCTCAAGCTAACTTGCTAGCCGCATAGCTCCAGGCCGCATGCGCCCCTGACCGCATAGCCCTTGGCCGCATGGGCACCTGACCGCATGCGCACCTGACCGCATAGCCCCTGGCCGCATGCGCACCTGTCTGCATGGGCACATGTCTGCATGGCCCCTGGCCGCATGCGCTCCAGCAAATGTGCATGTAACTCGCGTATAAAAGGAGCGCACGAGCGCCATGCGACGATGCTGACGTACTAAGTGCAAAGTGTGCCAATAAAGCGCCACTTTGCGCCCTTGAGCCCGAGTCGCTAAGTCCCTTTGGGGCTTTAGCTCCTAAGGAAAACTTCTCAAAGGTGGTGACAAAATAAAGATTGTCATAATGGGGTTTACACTTAATCCCTCTAGGAAAGTCAACCCACATGGACCACCACCCCATGTGCATATACCAATACTAAGCAAAGCTATATATTGAGATATACACATTGGTGGTTTTCCAATGTGGGACTAAAACTCCCAAAGCAAATTGAAAAACACCAACAATTTGTCTCATCATTGGTTTATCAAAGAATCTTCGCTCAAATTAGTCGTCTGTGGGCATAACCTGGTCTCAACTACTGTAGTATTTTAGTACTTTGTTCTTCCCCCAATGCCTTTATTAGTTATAAATTTTGCAAGTGTTCTACTTCTACACCTGCATGAACTGTTGTATTGTTAATGTGCACAATCACTCAGCAAGATCCTCACCATAAGTTCTTTATCAAATTACGAGGCCACTGAAGGTTCCTAAAGGACACTATCTAAAATAATAGAGCATGTGAATATGTTTGTACAATGTAAAAGTAATCAATTTTGTATTTAGAAAGAGAAGCACAATTATAGGTTATTCTGTGAGAAAGGCAACAATTTGGAAAGAAAGCCATGGTTCTTAATCATTGGACAAATAAAAGAAAGATGTAAGCCAGCAACAAAAACATAGTTATTTAGTTGGAGTAAAAATTGATGCCATATCACGTAGCCTGCAGATATGATAATGAAGTATTTACATAGAAATAATGTTTCAAACTCAATAAGTTAGTTTTATTTCCATCATATTGCAGAAAATCATGCGTGTGTTATACCATTACCTATAGTCAATAATAATATTTTAATAAGGTTTGAAGAAATATATCAAAGATATAATAATTAATAGAACAAGTAAAAATTGGCAAAGGCTAGTGTCAGTAGCATGGCTCGAGTTTACGCATGAAACAAAGGATCAGACTGATGGTATGATAAGCAGTGGAAATCCTAAAATCAGCTAACCTGCTTCCGTGCCAAAGTCAGACCAGCTGGCAGCAGCCGCACGACTATCATGGACACTTAGTAGACGAGTGAGTTTTGACAGAAGAGATGACTGTCTTTGAAAACGTTCTCGCCTACGTTTGACATTCTGATCCTCCAATAGTAGTTCTTCAATTTTAGTTATGCTTTGACCACTGGAAAACATTGGCCAACAAGAAAGTATCAATTAGAAGGCATGTTGAGGTGCAACCATAAATTTATTAATCATACTAGCATTGGAGATCAATCCTATTTCCCCAAACAGAGGATAGCATAATATTGTGTTTACAAGAAATCAGTATTTATATAAGACTTCATACAAGATAGTCATGTGCAAGCTGCAGCAAAAAAATCACAGAATTTGTAACATTAAAGTTGATACACACGGTTTGGCTCATCAGAAATATGATGGAATATTGTGTGAAATCCACAACACAGATACATGCATACAATTATTTACAAACATGTGTACATCCGTAGGAAAAGTTGGAGGTGTAGAAGCATAAAAATCATGAAGAATAAATCATCATCGGGAAGCTAACTCGCAGGAATACTTCTTCGTGCAAAACAGAAAGCACCCAACACGGAACCTCCTTCTGACAAAGTGGCTTCCTTCGCTGGAACTTTCTGACGACAACCTTCTTTCCACGACAGGAGTCAGATCACATTTAATGTGCCATATGGACCGAACACGATGTGACAATTGATAGAGAATTGCATAGGATTTTAAGTGACAAACCATAGGCTAGCTGTCAAATCATGTGGAGTAACGTGCAAGTGGCCACGTGGCAGAGAAGCTTGCAGGAAGTGTCCTTCCGTCAATGGCGTATTTTTCTGTAAGAGCTTTGCTTCCGTCGAACCATGCCTCATGCCAAGTCTTGTTCCAATGTGAACCTTGCTTCCGGCGGACCATGCTTTATGCCAAAACTTTTTCCAGTGTAAACCATGCTTCCTACGAAGTTGGCTTTCGGCGAAGCTGCATAATGTGACATTTCCACATGTCAATGCACGACAAACGTGGAGAATATTACGTCAAGGCAAATCTTCAACAACTGTCAAAGATTGTGTGTTCGTGAAACGTGTAGCCGCAGTAACAGGAAGGCACGTGGCTTTGACTGGGAAAAAAGTGACCTACTCCTCGTGTAACTGATGTCATGTGGCAGCATCTCCTTGCAGACCACGTAAACGTGTATCCATATGGCAGCATCCCCTTTAACCCTGCATGAACGTGGGTTATCCAACTTCGCATGAAGTCTGTGCTCAAAGGAATAGTGTTTGTCGCGAGCAGTTTTCTTCCAAAGGACAGCGCTTCCCGCGGGACTTCAACAATAACCGTTTTGAGACTTTTTATCTATAAATAGTCTCAATTTTTGTGCTTCAAGGGGCCAACAGATACGCACCTGGCAATACTCTCAGTCCACCAGTGTTCTTGCGCATCGAGAACATTCACAAGATCGTCAACGGAGTGAAGGAATCGCGCGATGACTCGATCTCCATAGCCACACTCTCCAGAATCTCAAGTCTTTGTACTTGAAATTTTGTATTCGTTGTAATCGAATTCTTGTACTTGCTTAAGTCTTATTAAAGTTTCATTGAAAGAACACTTTCACTTTCTTTTCGAAAACAGGAGGATGAAACCTTTGCGTCCACCAAGTTCTTTAATGAAATTATAGAAAAGACAGGAAGAAGAGTTGGCAAAAGATCAGAAACAATCAGCACAAAAGGCTTGATTGATTCCAGCCAACTATGTCAAATCAGGGTCAACAGGGAACTTACCTCACAAAACTTGTGTTTGTCTGATCGAACTAGGTATCACACATTCACCATTCAAGTTCTGTCTGACAAAACAGTAGAGGACCAAAGTTGAAACTTTGTCGGTTTTTCTGACTTTTCGGGTTTATGCTTTTGGGATTTTTAATGTGGATTTGAGAGGAAACTTGCACAATTACTAGTAGACTTGGAGTTAATATAGCCATCATATTCTTTTGACTAGTTCAATTGACATTTTGAAAAATTATAATAAATCGTTTGGTCTACAGAGAAATTTTGCTTGCTCTTGTCACTAGTTCCTCCCAAATGATTTTTCGTATCTTAAATCTATTTTTACAAATTTGGGAGAAAAAGTAGAACAGTGAACCAAAATTCTGTCCTCCACAGCTGACTCTATTCTTATCCTGGGGCTCCCCATGGCCTCCCCTCCCCTTCCTATTCTGTACTTGCCTATGTTACCTAAATAAAAGCATCCCTCTTAACTTGTAAGAACTTGTCTTCTAAAGCTCATGAACTGAGCTTGTGTGTTAAGTTACATTTGGCTTGAGGATTTTAAGAATCAGATTGGGTTTGCATTAGCATTGAACCTGAGCGAACCAAATCCCTAAATGCATGCTGTTGCAGGACTACATCAAAGTAGATTTCAAAACCACCGTGTGGTTATAATTTCAAAACACTGTGCAGTTGTGTTTTCAAAATCACATTACCCGTGATTTAAGTCAAAATAATGTGATTTGAGTGATTGCAATGATTGGATTATGAAACCATAGTCGCATCATGTTTCTAAAATCACAATTCAAAAACGAAGTTGCTTTACATATTTCGATTTTGAAAATTAAGTAAAAGGGGTAATAAAAACTAATTTATGCTGTATATAATCAAAGTTTTTATTACAAAATATAATTGTTTTTGAGATAATACAATGTAGTTATTTCCATGATTCTTAAGTTACTAATATAATTAATTTTCTAGAACTATACATCAGTGTCGCGAATGGTGCATTGAGGCGCGAACCACAGGCGCAAGGCACAGTGTGGCACACCAAGATGCCTCTCCATGTTGAGAGGTACATGGCACATCAAAGCGCTACCTCATGAAACCTAACATAAATTTTTTGGTTTTACGTTCTTTTAGCTCAATACTAAACCCATAATGTAGGTTGTCAACTCGTGTATCATACCGTGTATAGGTTAGCTTGTGCTTCGTATGGTGTATCCTGTATCATATGATATAGTAACTCTAGGAGTTTAAGTCTATACTTCTACATATGTATCATATGATACAATAACTCTAGGAGTTTAGGTCTATACTTCTACATGTGTATTATATGATACAATACTTTAGAAGTTTAGTCTACACTTTTACACCAATAGGAACATGAAGTAATACAATTTTTCCATAATTTTTTATTTGTTTCATCTTTACACGCCTATCTAGTTCCAGAATCCATATTTTAAGTATACATTATATCATTCAACTAAAAAATTTGATACTACTTGTCATCTTATATGTATCGTATCGGATCAACCGTTACGTAACAAAATGGTAGTATATTATTTGGTATCATAAGATATGTATCGTATATCGTAAGATACTAATAACATAGCCCATAACATGTGGCCTACTCTAACCAACTAAATCTCTTTGGCACAGTATCTTTAACTTCCTACTTAAAAATCTCTCTCTCTCTCTCTCTCTCTCTCTCTCTACCATATTTTATTTCTCGACCCTCTGAAATCATTGTTCACCATCATCCGTCGATTTTCAACCTCCTCTTGTCATATAAGGATTCAAGTTACTTTAAATACTACTTTTATTTCTTTTCAAGTATTCTTTTTTTATAACTTCAATTTAGCATTTGTCGTTGATTTTCGTGCGACGACGAATTTTGTTACCAAATCCAGTAACCTTTCTTTCAGTGGTTTCTTTTATTTTGCAACTTATTTATTTTGAATTATTTTATTTATTTATCTATTGCATTTTCCACTCTCACCACAACAATCGTTAGCGCTACTTGACGAAGTGCTCGGCATTGTCAAAGTCTAACACTCATTTGAGTAAGATTTTTAAAACTTGCAATTTTTCTAAATTCTTTTCCATATTTTTTTTATTTAAATTATCTAAAAAAAAAGTATTGATTAGGATATATTGTTAAATTTTTTATTGTACTTTTTAGAGTTAAAATAAATAAATAAAAAGTACGCCTCACTTTAACGAGGAACGTGCCACGTCGTGCGCCTTACGCCTCTAGCGTTATATGTACATTACACCTCGCTATACGCCTTGCGCCATGACAACACTGCCATACAACCTAAAATAACAAGAACTGACTACAACAAATATTAGCAGAAAAGTATAGAAACCTAGATATGCATTTACCGTTAGAATTTTATATTTCATACATTACCGATGGAGTCCAAAACTTCTATTGGCGGTTGTGTATGGCTATAAAGTATCCCACTAATACCCCAACCACGCATGCATACATTTGGAAGCCATCAATAACCGCAGTGGAGTTTTTCGACTCTACTGGCAATGTATGAACCAAAAATGCTTACAAATATATTGGAAAAGGAATACTTGGTTAGTGAGATAAACATGAAAACTTATCATACAAATGTTGGAAATGTAAATCAAATTTGGTCAAATTCATTGTTGCATGCATGGATGTATCTAGGGAGAGTCAAGTTCATTGTTGCATACATTAATGTATTTAGGAAAACTAAGAGTCATGTTCATTAGTCTTGATGTATCTTGAGTCCTATAAATAGCTATATAAGCCAATGGTTGTAGTGTGGAACAAAACAAGCAAGCAAGAAACAAAGTTGTTTATTCATCCCCTAAAATCAAATATCCTCTTTTGTGTTATCGTTCTCTTTGTATCCTACAAAGTGGTATCAGAGCCAAAATGAAGAAGAGGAAGAAGAAGAAGAGCTTCTCATAGGGAGAAACTAGTCAGACTACCAAGAAGAGCATAAATAAAAAAGCGGAGAGGAAAGAGCTGTTGTAGATGTAATAGATGCTACAACCATCTTCTGCCAAGTTATTAGCCACTGCAATTGACAAGTTAGACAAAAAGGATGAAGACTCAAAGAATCCTGATAAGGAAAGTGAGAAGAAGAAGAAGAACAAAAAGTCTACTGACAAAGCTGAAGTAGATTTGGATAAAATAACTGTTGGAAAAAACAGGAGAATGAAAGGAAAAAAAGAAAGAGAAAAAAAAGCATGAGAAGAAAGGAAAGGAGAAAAAAAAGGGAAGGAAAAAGGAGTAAAAAAAGGTAAGCATGAGAAGAAAAAAAGAAAGAGAAGAAAAAAGGAAGAGGAAAAAAGAAAGCATGAGAAGAAAGGAAAGGAGAAAAAAAAAAAAGAAGGAAAAAAAAGAGAAAAAAAAAAGCAAGAGAAGAAAGGAAGGGGAAAGAAAGAAGAGGAGGAATTGCAGGGACAAAAGGAGTCCTGAAATGCATGATGGTTGCTAAGAAGCAAAAAAAATCTAAAAACTGTTCAGGTGCTAGTTGGATAAACCAACAAGAGAATTGAAAATATGTGTTCAAGAAAAATGTCGAAGCTTTAGGAATCAAAAGCAAATTTGGTTTACAGGAGGCATTATTGGAGATGTAAACCAAATTTGGTCAAATTTATTATTGCATGCATGGATGTATCTAGGGAGAGTCAAGTTCATTGTTGCATACATGAATGTATTTAGGAAAACTAAGAGTCATGTTCATTAGTCTTGATGTATCTTGAGTCCTATAAATAGCTATGTAAGACAATGGTTGTAGTGTGGAACAAATCAAGCAAGCAAGAAACAAAGTTGTTTATTCAGCCCCTAAAATCAAATATCCTCTTTTGTGTTATCGTTCTCTTTGTATCCTACAACAAACACAAAAGTATCAAAAGATAAAGACATTGAACAAACACCTTGAACAAGTATATTGGAAAAGGAATACTTGTTTCTATTAACTATGAGATAGCTAAGGCACAACCACCAACTACAAGGTTACGCGGAGCATTAATTTGTTAGGGATAAAGACATTGAACAAACACCTTAAGGGCCAAAATATTTAGAAAGCTACAGATTTGTGCGAATATCTTCTCATAGTTCCTAATCAATGACGATGTGAAGATGATACTTCTTAGGCCTACAACGGCCAAAATAGCATGATAAAGAAATGGACTTGGCCTCAAAAAGCTACGTCTTGACAACATGGACAACAAGATGAAGTACGGTACTTGCGGCGATAATCATTGGGAAGGAAGAGCTATACAATTTTCGAATCTTCGAGGTTGGATTGGAACCATGCAATAATCGTAGATAGGGACTGCAATGATAGTAGATAGAGAAGTTGAGGGAAGGGAGAGGAGAAACATTGAGATGTCACACTCAATTCCAAATTTGGTACTTCTTAAATTTCTAGAATTTAATTTTTTCTGATAATGTATTCTTGTTATATATATGAGTATTTTAGATAGAGAAGTTGAGGTTAGGTTCATTTGATTGAACCCATCACTAAACCATCTTCCTCTCCTCTTATTATATATATGAGTATTTTATCTCTCCTCACTCATTTTCTCATTTCACTCTTCTTGCTTCCTACTTCCTCCTCTCCTTCAAGCTCTCTTTAGCCAACCCTAGCCCTAGAAAGAAGTTGTTGTGACTTGGACCGTGAAAGGTAGAGGCTAGGAGACACCCAAGGCAAGTACATCTTGCTCAATGGTAAAGCCTTGATTTTCGAATTTTTTTATATATATATGTTGTTTTAAAATGTATTTGATGGAAAATATTCTCATTGAGTTGCTAATCATATTTAGTTCTTGGAGTTTTGGATTTTGATGAGTATATCTGAATTTGAAGTTTAAGGTTTTTATGGATTCCATGTATTTTTCGTGGTTTTGATCTACTAAAACATGGTATTTTAGAAAAACTGTTTTTGTGTTTGATGGAGCACTTCATTTCGAGCATTTTAGCTTTTGATTCACTTGATTCGGAGTTAAAATAAAAAATTTATAGAGAAAATAATTTTCGATTTTTTTTGGAGTTTCCGCCATAGCTAAACCTGCTGTTTGGAGAAGACAGAGTTCTCATGCGGCCAGCATCATATGCAGTCTGACCTCTATGCGGCCTGAACTCTTTGCCGCATAGTCAACCAGCATACGCCCATCTTGTTGAATACATTGTTTATTACACAAAGTGTTCTGGAACTAAGTCCTTGAACTCCTTGTGTATTCACTCGTTGAACGAATAAGAAATTCACTAAGTCCAGAGAAAACACCCATGCAGCCGAAAGAGCATGCGGCAAGCGGACTTATGCGGCAGTGCCCCTATGCGCCTCTTTTCTTTGTGGACGCATAACTCTGCTTCGTCCTTGCACATCTTTTTATGATTCGTATCTTATTCTCCCTGACACATTTTTATGACATGTCACATCTATCATCTTTAGTCAATTCTCTCTGACACGCATTTATGATCAATCACTCAGCACTTGGGTACATGCGGCCAGTGAGTCCATGCGGTCAGTAGGTACATGCGGCCAGTGAATCCATGAGCCAGTAGGTGCATACGGCCAGTAGGTACATGCGGCCAGTGAGTCCATGCGGCCAGTAGACGCATGCGGCCAAAAATCCTTGTGCGCATTTTGTGTTCCTTTTAATTATGTCCATTTAATAACACATTTTAGTGATTATTGTTGTGTGCTTTCTTATGTTGATACAAGTTTATATTACAGACAAGTTTTGTGTGTAGTTCACGAGACAAGTTTTCGATCCTCACGACACTGTGCAAATGTTTGTGTATGAAAATTCATTGCATTTTTCATCGGACAATCGAATGAGTATTGTCCAATATATCGCGTGTCGCGAATACGATAACTCGTGAAAAGCTCGTACTCGTGACTCGTCATTCTAGGGAGGTTCTCAAGTGTCCACGACTCAAGAACTTGAAATAATTTAGTAATGATTTAAACAAGATAAGATTTACCTAGATCATTGGGAGAAAAAAATATTGCATTACCGGCTACCCCGATCTCTAAAGGCCCCATGTAGCATGGAACAACCCTGCTAGGCAAGGGCTCCATGACTGACCAAGTTTACGCGTGTTGCGGCACTTACAAGACAAGTTTATATACAAGTTTATGTTGCAAGACAAGTTTATGTTTAAAAAGCAAGTTTATGATCATAAGTTTAAGTTTATGCTTACAAGTTCATTTATGTTTTTGACAAAGTAACAAGTTATGTTGTAGTGATGTTAATGTGCACTTAAGTTTACTCGACAAGCGTACCCTTGGCCATCCGGGTTGACTGCAGTGTCGGTGGTAGAAATATTCTTCAAAGCATGCATTTGTTAGTAACTAGGTTTATGATAACGCTAGTTACTTAATTATATCAAGCCATAGGCATTGTTGGTCGTGCAATGAATGGTTAGAGTGCTAAGTTCGCCCTTCTATTCGTTAAGTTCGTCCTTTTCATTCATTCTTTCGGCGCGTGGTTAGAGTGCTAAGTTCTGCTCGGGTGAAGGTCTGTAATCCCGGTCCTTATTTGGTTTAAGGGTTGTGGTCCCGATCCAGAGTAGTTCATATGCCCTCTTGCCGCTCGTCGCCTTACTTTCCTTTATAGCACTTGTTATCGATTCTTCCAGTTATATTCTTGAGACAAGTACATTGGTACCGTACAAGTCTCAATCCGCATTAATTTTTTTCTCTTTTCTGCTGTATGTTGTGATGTGTTTGGTCTATCACCTTAAGCTCCTTTGTGGTACTTGTTGCTTGGGGTTCTGACCCCACTGGTTTTGTATGGCCAGATTTTCCCGAGGAGAACTAGGGTCCACCGCACTTCCAGCAAGATGGCTCGTACTCGTAGGACTGCGGTCGAAACTCGCGAGTGGGTTTCCTTCCTCCACCCCTCGTAGTGTTATTTTATTTTGTGGTATTTTAGCATGAGGCAGTGCTAGCACCTTATTTTGAGATCACTTCTCTGACTTCGGTCAACATGATGTATATATTAGACCATGGCTGGTATATTGGATCATGTATAATTATACTCTGCTAGTGCAACATTTTGTATTCACTAGCTTCATGATCATATGTGGTATATAATTTGGGACGCATTTTTTACTTTCATATATGATACTCTTGTACTTGATGTTGATGGATTGAGATACTAGGATTTGTCGGCCTTAGAACTGACGTCATAGCATGCTAGAGTCGACCCATATGTCTTCTAGACAACCTTAGCACATTGCAGCTTATTTCGGTATTCTGCAAGGTGTAGTTGGCCATGTCAGTCCTCGTATTTACCTAGTATTCTGGGAGCGGGACGTGACATTGAGGGAAGGGAGAGGAGAAGTAGCGGGATGTTGATGATAGGTATGGAAACATATGTTGTCATCAGTGAACGAAAGATGACATGGTAGGATGAGAGGTGGAGATGGAAGCTTTGGGTTCTTCTTTGTAAATTCAGGAACGGATGAGAACAAAACAAATCAGAGGGATTCTGGTGCGAGATTTAAAATCACACGAGAAATTGATGTGGTTTGGGATAAAAGAAAGTAACAAATAATGAGAGATGTGATTCCAAAATCATCCATTTTTGTTATTTTAGATTGGAATTGACTAACGGATGATTTTCCAATCTCATTCTTAAACCTCATAAGAATCTCATTTGATTAACTCCGTATTTTAAAAACATATTCTGAAGTCCCAATTGACTAACCCCTTTTAAAGGATTTTGGGAGTAAATTTAAGGCTCCGTTTTTACTATTCGTACTATCACTTGAAACATAGTACAACTCCAGTTACCTATGTTGTATTAAGCGTGAGGCGAGACGACGAAGCCGTCGTCTCGCTTAATGGCGCTTAAGCGACGCTTAATTAGCGCCTCAATATATATATATATATATATATATATATATATATATATATATATATATATATATATATATTTTCTTCCTATATGTAAAATACTTTATATACGCATAAGCTTTATATTTATATACACACCTTTATAGATATATTTATATACCTAGATATTTATACATAGATATTTATAGATAAGTTTAAGCTTTCGGTTCGGTTTATACATAGATACTAGATATTTATACATAGATACATATATACATTTATATAGATATTTATACATAAACTTAAGCTTTCGGTTCGGTAAAAAAAAAAATTCAATCCGTGAGGCGAGGCTCCTAAAGGGCGCTACTAAGCGCCGCTTAAGCGTCCAAAGCTTTTCTGGGGTGAGATTTCGTTAAACGAGGCGCCAGAATTGAAAATATCGCTTAAGCACGCTTTTCACAATATAACCAGTTACACAAATATGAAATGTGCATGAATGAAGATGTGTTATATGATATATCACTGTCTGGGAAGTAAACGAAAAGGGCACATCTACTTATAGGCCTCTTGAGGTGGCTTTGGGTCAAATGTTATGTGCTGAATGCCGAACAGAAATTCACAAGTCTTTAGCTTATGAACGTGTTTATATGAACAAGGAATATAGTTTACCTTACAGAGCTGTATAGTTGATTCAGCATGTCTTCCTTTGCTTTCTCCACTTGGCAAAGAACAATAGCCTGTTCCATACGAAACAGAATGTTAGATAGTGAGGTAACACCTTAATTGCCAGGTAGAAAAGACAAGAGTGTTCACCTTAGGGACATTGGCAGCAAGACTATTCAAAACAGCTTCTACATACCCACGAACTTCCTGAGACATCCATCTAAGTTCTTCTTCCGGATCAGCAGGTTTTCTGGTCATTGTATCCTATAAACCATATGCTAACTAGAGTAATAAATGAAAATTGATATGATCATGTAATTAAATTTGGGCGTGATGATATTACAAATAAATACTATATATTCTCAGAAGAATCAAATATTCAGAATTTCTCTGCTTCTAGGTGAATGGAATCAGAGCTGGCTCTGCCATGGTACCAATTTAGGCTTGTGCCTAGGACCCATAATTTAAGGGGCCCCATTATATATATATATATATATATATATATATATATATATATATATATATATATATATATGGAGCAAAAAGGAAATAAATCCTCTTAATTATTTAATTGACCTAGGACACCATGATTTAAGGGGAACAACAATCATCTCATTTTCTTAATTATTTAATTGATTTAGGGCCCTATGATTTAAGTGGAATAGCAATCATCTCATTTCCTTAATTTGCCTAGGCCCCTAAATGTCTTGAGACGACTCTGAATGGAATAAAATTTTTTATTAAATCAACAACCAAATACTATATGCGCTCTTTAATTTCCTTTCCTAAGAGCTACTTCTCAACCTTTTGAAAAACATGTTGCTTGTTAACCCGTCATTTCACAAGATGCTATCTACTTTGAACTTACAAGAGAACCGTCCGAAAGGCTCTGCCTCATTGAAGTACCAAGGTCAGAAGGAGAAACTCCCTTGCCAGGAATTCCCCTGGAAGGCTGGATAACATTTCCTATCTTGTTCATCCACTCAATTTTGTCAGCCACACTTTCAGCCCTCAAAACAAGAGCACTATGAGCTGCAGAAATGATAGATGATGGCATAAAAACATCAACAAAGAGAAATTGAAACTCATCAACGAACTAATGTCTCCAAATCTATCAAGAATTACCTTTTAGAACAGTTTTATATGCAACTTTGTTAGTAATCTTAAACATACGGCTAGGGGCTTTTGCAGTATCATCTCCACCTTTTTTCTTCGAGTCCTTTGAACTTTTGGAAAATTCTTCTTCATCTGGTATCTCTTCAATATTACATTCCTATAGAATATGACAAATTCTTATGATACAATATGAGGGCACTGATTTGGCGGACTATTACTTAAGATAACATGTGAACATTAAACTGTATTTCAGAAGGCCCCTTAACATGTACAAGTAATGCAAAGTAAGAAACAAGCTCACGACTTACATAATAAGTTATATAACTTGAATATTTCCCTAGATCAGAAGTAAAAAAGAAAAGAAAAAATCACCATGCACCGTAACTTATGGTGAATATCAACAGGAAGATGTCACTTTTATAGTATGAAAAGGGTTAAGAGACAAGTACTCAATTTCCTAGTAAAGACTTCGGTGAGGTTTCATCACATAATCATTAATATCAGCAGCATCATGTAGGCCTTCAACACAGACGGGAAGGATATGGAGCATATCTCTTAATTGTGAATGCTACATTGAAAGATAAAACAAATTGTACAGTCAGCTGCTAACCTGGCAGCAAGTCTCTGAACTAGGGAGTGGCATTTAGCAATAGAGGACCTTTACATAACACTAGAATGCCAGTTGCCTGGTAGTAATACCAGACATACTGATTATGCAGGTAGTGATCATGAAACTACCAAGGCAAACTAAAAAGTTCTTCAAGACTAAGAAACAGTCTAGATAAGGAGAAGACAACAGCATATATATGGAATCATATTCCACAAGATAATTTCTAATGTTTTGCCCCTTGCTTCCTGCAGAGACCTTGTTTTTTCAGCATTCTTGCCCTATTTCATATGGCACTGAGAAACTTCTAGAACAATGGCGACTGGTAACAACATAAGAGTATAGTTTCACAATTTATATTGTCTATATCCAATTTCATATTTTATCAAAGGAGTCACCAGAAACCTCAAAAAAAAAAAATTCCAAGACAATACAATACAAACGAAATAGAAGATTTACAAGTAAAACATTCACATAAACATAAGTATATAAAAACTACTCTGGTCAAATAGTGACTAGACTTAAAAAGTAACTGAGTACATGATTTAAAGGTTGCAATTTTCGAGAAACGTCTAAATTGCACAGCACAACTCAGTGATCCTTCTGAACTTGCACAACAAGGGGTTGAAACTCCTAGGTTCTTTTAATGATTTAACTCAAGACAACTGATGGAACTTGAAATCAAATTATGACTGAAATTACATAGAAAGAGAGAATAGCAAACTAAGCGAGCCAAAGTCAAAATCAATAGACCAAAGTAGGCTACATTGACCAACACACTACATATTGCTATAATTAGTGGTAAACTTAAAATCTTCAATCCCGTCTTAGATATTATTTCTTCCAACTTGCTCCACAAAGTTGAAATATGAGAAATAGTGATAAATGTCGAACATATTGATAAGAGTAAAATTTAATCAGTCATTTTCTGCTTCAACTTGAAGTTGACAGAAACTAGCTTGTGGTCAGTTGGTTATCTATGATGCTTGTTCAATTTCAGCAAAAATCTATGAACGGGTCTTATTAGTTGTTCATCCTTCCAACCTCATGGATCCAAGGGTGTGCTTTCTACAATCTGTTATACTTCCTGCATGACATAGCACCAAGTGATTGCTTATGCCATAACTTATAGCAGAAGTAACATTTCCATCCAATTCCCTGCTTATATTGAGCTTTTAAAAGCATTTGTGTGCTTAGGTCGTTGCAACTATGTAGCATCAGACAAAAATCATGAAGGTCTGAAATCGGACCCTACCTTTCATAGTATTTACCACCTGAAATTTACACTTTAGGATCTGATGAAAGTTAAAAAACTAAAGAATCAGCAACAGGCAACACCTGAACAGTATTTGAATGATTTAAGATATATTTTACTGTATTAAAAAAACAAAGACAAAACTAAAAGTTCCTTTGTAATGCTAATTTATAGTGATGTAGATGGAAACACTTGACTAGTAAACACAATCTTCAATGAAGTACCTAAACTATACCTCGTCAAACCCTATTTATGTAATATAATCACTGACTATAAATACCACAATCCTTATATATGTATTTTCTACAACCTAACATCGAAAGATATAAAAACACAGTTCAATGTGAAGCATATCAATACTCTACATCTTCGCAAGTAGAGCTATCCTGATTCCACCAAACTTTTGACATAGCACAGAAACAAGAACAATCATGTTAACAAGTATGAGCACTTAAACTGTAAGTATGAATAGCATTTCCTTGCTGCATCTCGCACAGGAAGAAAAAAGGTTTTACATCATCATCATCCAAGCCTTCCCCCATCAGAATAGGGTCGGGTATGGAGCATAAGAAAGCTCCATACAAGATTTGACAATTTTATGAACGACTATCGACCTCATGTCAACCACTTGTGTTGCTACCAAATTTCTAGGTAAGGTAGCTATGAGCATGAGAGGGTCATGTCATAAAACATAGGTGGCAAGTTGGCATGTAGTTAGACCTGCCTTCTGGATTGCAGTTTAAGCTCATTCAACCAAGAGCAACCTCTAAGTTCATCTAGACTATAAAGATTCTAGACGAAGAGGTAAGATGATACAATTTGCTATTGGAAAATTTACTCTTCTCTATGGCACATTACTCAAAAGAGTGAAGGAATGACGATCACAAAAGAAACAAGGTTTTACAGCTTTACATAAATTAAGAACCATAGAATGTATAGAACTAAGTAGCATGGGTATTGCACATTTTTTGGTAAAAACAAGGGAACCTCCCTAATGTTTCAGTACATTTCTCCACCAACATTATTTTTCTATCACCTTGTTCCCACATCGTTCCATACCGATAAAAACCATAAAATACAGAAATTTACTAAGTCGACTTTCATTTTGAAAAAAAAAAAAAATTAAAACAAAGAAGAGAAGATATTCTGCAATAAAAAAAAAAAAAAGGAAACCTCCGTCTACACTCTCATTTTTCGTCACCTCCGTTAAGTATCTTGGCGGTCGGCTCACAGTAGCCTTCAGCCCCCCTCCGCCACTTTCCCTCCTTACTGCTCTCTCACTTCCCCTCCCATCTCTCCCAAGCCAGCGGCAGGGACGTGGGGAGAAGGAATCCCACGGCCGAGGCAGTTGCTGGTGCCCTTGCAAGAAAACGGGTGGGGCTATGCTAGGTTTGGGGCAGGGGTGGTGGCAAATAAGGGAAAGTGGAACAAATATGGAAGACAGGTAGAGGAAGGAAGGAATGTGGAGGGGGCTCGGGGCTCACCATTGTGGTAGTCTGCCAATGAAGCAGCAACAAAGGACAGCAAGGGGAAGAGGAAGAAGTTAAGGGCAGAATTACTGCAAATTATATTTTTCTTCTTTATAATTTTTTCCCCTAAAATAGAACTTAAGTAATTGAAAGGACATTTTGGTCTTTTGCTAATGATTTGCTTGAGATGCTAAAGATGGGGCAAATTCATTAAGAAAAACAATGTTAGGAGGTATCTATAGCCAGTTTTTGTTAATGATTTCCTCGACATGCTAAAAAAAGGCGAATTGATAAAAAAAAAATTGTTATGAGGTATCTATCACAAGATTTTAAAAGAATATTGAGGGGTTTTTTCCTTCTATATTTTACCCTTTCTTCAAACTTTATCTTTCAATTAACTTCTTAATCAAACACCAAAATGATCTGTGTTACTCAGTCTCAAAAACAAGTCTCTGTCACTCCAAGTGCAATCATGCTACAGGACTACCTTTAACTATGGAAGAGAGAGTTTAGTTCAAAAAATATGAAACCATTCTTTATAGCAACCCTCAGTGTCAGTTACTAAGAAGCTAGTCAACATTTCATCATATCAAGCTTAAAATTCTTATATTTATTAATTAATTGAGATAATATGTATAAATTTTAGGGCAGGCAGGTTTGAAGTTTAAACTCACTTTTCTTGCAAAACCAAAATGACTTCTCCCGATGTGCCAAATCACAAACGAGAATATGTACTTGCAAGGAACGAAAAGTTGCAAGGTCCACGTCTACATGGTATATACAAGCACTCAGCATAAACCAAAACTGTGACATCCAGAGACCAAGATAGCAGACAAGTCTACAATGATTACCATGTATGAATTCGGAAAGTTTCAAGTTTCAACAGTAAGTGACCCAAGATGATGTTGTACTGAGAGCTGCAATCTGTCTGCAACATCAATCTTTAGTTTATAAAGACACCTCGATTACACACAGTAATGGATTTTGTTTACAAGTAACTTGTGCCATTTGAGATCTTCATCACAAGGTCCATTTGGTCCACTTACAAGTCTCTCAGAATGTCAGGGTTCAAGACGTACCAAGATGATTCTTGGAAGTCACATCTTATGTGTAATGGAAACCAATATAAACAGATAATTATGTTTGCAACAACAAATGTAAGGGATAGCTTTCATGGAGATTGCATCTCTGAGATGCCACGAATATCTATGCAACTGACGCTACATGTTAGAAGCACTGACATGTTCTAGGAATCACTTACGGAAAAATTAGTTACTCCCATTATTTCAGAAACCTAAGCATGACACTAGAACGTATGGGACAATTTTGCATGTCAGTAATACAAATTGGTGTCTTGTTAGTTAACGTAACCATACAAGACCCAGAGAGAAATGAAGTCTACGGCAAACACGGCATGCTAGACAAGCAGAAATATTCAAGAAATCACATTTTTTAAATCAAGTTGTCCATTTGAGAAACCAAAGCATTAGAGGGGAACTTCTCAGTTGTGCAAATCGTTTCATCTTGTCTGTTAACTAACCGTGAAGCACCCAATAAAGCTATAAAAATTTAGAACATAAAGAGGATGATGTATGAAGACATATAAATTATACCTCCAAATTGATGACACCACGGAAATGTCTTTCCTCTTGCTTCTTTGTGTACCCAAGCTACACCGAAAATCCAATATTTAAGCTTTTGGTTCAAAATTAAATGAGCAGTATCTATAGCAGTAAAGAGACATTTTCAGAAATAGTTGCGCATTAAGTTTTTGTATGTGTATCAAAAGTAAGATAATTCCGAACCTTTCCACTTTTCTCATTGAGAACGAACCATCTTTTGGCCCACTCTTTTGTTTTTGCACTTTTTTTGTCCAAAAACCCTGAAAAGGTAAACAGAGAATGAGCAAGAAGGGACAAGAATTTCATTAGTTTTGCACTTTAGAAAAAACTGTTGTATATGTGCGGCTTTATAGAAAGTACGGTGTAGTACTATGAATCATTAATGGTCGCCTTTGAACACATACTGAATAAACAGTCCATTCAGAAGGCTACCAAGTACCAACTAAATCATTTTTATTTTTACTTTTACATTCTTTCCGTTTCATTTTTAATAGGAAATTTAATCACATCATTCCATGATACATTGATGGAGGACCAGTTCAAACCAAGTTTGAGTTTGTGAAGTTATGGTTGTGAAGCCCTAACTCTAGCCTTAACATTTTCTTTCTTATCCTTCTCTCAACAATAAATCCTCCTCAACATCTGTTGTTTTTGTAGATGACATCCAAAAAAGAACTGACTACCTCCCTTGCTGATTTTGGACTTCCCGACAACCACTAAAGACCTGCTGTTTGCTAACCTGCCAGCCAGAATTACAACCACCTGCATCCCCTGCTGGTTTGTTGTTCTGAACCCAAGAACAAATGCCCGAAGTATCCACCTGAACCATCTGACAGCAGCATCTCTTTGCCATTTTTTCCACTGCCCAAAATTCCTTGCTTCTGTCAAAGAACAGCACGCAACCCCCTGCTTCCTTCTTTGGAACCCAAGTCAACCAACCAAATCCAGTTACAAATCATCCTTTACAGCATTAAGCCCCAGTTCCTCAAACTATCTACTTAGCATCAGGATTCTCCAAATTGAATCATGTTGATCCTTTGATATCGGGACGAAAATTTGGTTGTAGAGGATCATTTTTCTTCAAACAATCCTTGGGTAACCGAATCTTTTTCTTGTTATTTAATTGCAAATCATGCGATATCTATTGTTGTTGTTGTAAGCAATGATGATTTGCCCACTGTAATGTGAGACTTTGCATTGCTGAAATGAGGATAAAGAAAAGGGCTAATTAGCGTATAGATTTAGACCTGGATTTTATACCAGCTTAGAGTTTAAGCCCTAACATGTTCAATTGGAAAGTTTGGACCCTAGATTTTTATTTTTGGTTTCCTTTTTCCCATTATACCCTGAAGATGAGTAAAAGGGCAACAACCAACACAAGCTGGAAAGGAGAGTATAATGGGATAAATGAAACTAAAAATAAAAATACAGGGTCCAAACTTTCCAATTGGACATGTCAGGGGCCTCAAGGCTTAAACTCTATCAAGGGTCTAAACGCTAATTAGCCCTAAAGATAATAATAATACCATACTATGATAAAATAAAGTTCATGCAGCACAAGAGAACAAAATGAGTATATCACATAAATGGTATTGAAAATTGGAACACAACATGATTATAACAAAAATATTCAAATTCAAGAAGAAGAAAAAACATAGAATAAGAAGACTTAAAGAACTTTCACGTGAAAGTTAAACATACCTGCTGTTATTTCTCCTCTTGGACCAGCAATCTGCAAGCTTGATCCTCCTTTTGAATCCTTATCGGGTTGACTTGATTTTTCTTTCATTGATTTCAAGCTAGCTCCAGATTCTTGTGTTCCAGTTTGAGGGCTAGTTGCCTAAGAGATAACAAGGAAATTATCAACAAAAGAAACAATACCAAGTCACAGAAGATTACAATTTAACTACAAAGAAAGCAGCAAAACAAACAAACAAACAAACAAACAAGGGCTCTCCCCTTCTAGCACAGAATGCCTGTATATGAAGAAATTCAAGAAATACGCACATAAAAGAACATAAACACATTAAAAAGAAGGAAACACACACTATTTAAAATAGTTTGCTCAGCCTCTTGCCCCTTCTTAGACGACCGGTTCTTTATTTCATCTTCGCGACGCTGCCTATCCATCCTGATATCAGAATAATGGACAATTAAAAGATGATATTACAATAAGATATTGCATTAAGAGCCTGCACAACATAAAAGTAATACCATACAACAATAAAGAATAATTTGTTAGTTATATATCAAGTAGATCTTAAACTGTTGACCATAATAGAAATTAAGATAACTTACTGGCTAGAATTATCCTATCTTATTATCTTCTCACAGATAGGCTGAACTAGCATATTATAGTTTTTACTAAACAAAAAAAGCAGGAGTATTAAGTTTATTCAAATGACTATATAAGGTATTTCCGTATCAGAAAATGAACAGAATTGAGGGGGAAGACAGAGGACGCACCGTTACAAACAAAAAACTGAAATTTAGGTATACAATGTGAACAGCTTATGCATATGAATAACCTACAATGCCTTTAGAAGCAATTGAACAAACATATAATGAGGCAGAAGCAAACAAACCTCCTCTGCACTAAGCGGACAAAATGTTGAGGAGGAATAAAAGCACGTTCCATATCAACTAATGCTACCACCATCTTTTTCGCCTCACTCTTAAAATTTTCCAAAGCAGAAGATGCAATTGCAATAACCTTGCCAAGATAACAAATAAACAACTTATTCTGATATTAATAATAAAAGAACATATAAATCTTAAATTTAGTTATGCAATATAAAATCAAGAATATAACAATAAGCAAAAACCTAAACCGCATTCACACCTCACGCTTAAATGGAGGATATCTTCCTAGTCCCGGTGTGGCATTTGCAGCAGCAGAAACGATCTCTGTCAATACACGGTGAACCTGTCCACAAACGGGACATATATAAAGATAAAGTTTGAATGACAAAAACACCATGATCAATCATTTTAAAGATGGTGCATAACAAAGATTTTATATGAGATATATGATCGATGAAAAGAAAGGTCTATCCCCAAAAATTAAGGGGGTGTGTGTGTGTGTGTGGATCTTAGAAGCCAAAAACTCCTAGGAGGTCAACGAATCTCAGTAAGAACCTTCGATTCGGCGTTTCTTACTTGGGAGCTCGTTTGGAGCTCGTTTCCCCGATGACGGGAGCTTCGTTTCTCCGGGGACGGAAGCTCGTTTCTCCGACGACATGATCGCTTTCCATAATATGACCATAATTTTAGAAAATCGACAAATTTTGTGAGAGAAATTGGAATATTTTCAATACACATTTATCAAAGTACCAAGAAACTAAATATTTCTTACTTTGACGTCATAAAAAATTAACATGCGATAGATCTCTCTGTAACTTTGAACTGAACTTTATAAATTCTAATAAATTTTAAGATATTTATAAGTTTTGATAACAATAATTAATAAACATTAAAAAATTATTAGCGCACGCTCCCATCACGCTCCCAAATTTAGAATCTTCTAAGTAGTCGCGCTTTCCCGCCCCCGCTCCCGCTTCTAAGGTGTGGATACAGAAAGTACAGTGCAGGGCTTCTGTCCCCGCTCACGCTTCTAGCTTCTAAGGTGTGGATACAGAAAGTACAGTGCAGGGAGGACAAGAGAAGCCTACCATTAGAAGAAACAGGAAATATACCCAACCATTTTCTGAATGACTCGTATTATAACGAACATATATTGCTAGATTTTAAGGAAAATCAAGATAGGAATTGATCTTTAAGGACTACTATGTATAAATATGCTATGGAATCTCCTAGAAAATATCAAAATACCTTAAAATGCATATACACAATAATTCCAGAAAGAGCAAATACGATGTGAACCCTCCTTCTTCCCAAAACCCACCTCTTATGTACATTCGTAGGTATGTGTGTGCATTACCTAAATGTATAAATTGTAAATTAAATGAATGATGTATGCATTTTTGTTTGTACAAAATAGAAATGTGCATTTATGTGCAAAGGGTGTATCAGAGATGAAATTGCGAGGGTCTGCCATCATTTTGGGGATATCATTGTGGCAGTAGATTGCTACCTGAACATGCATATGCAGACATTTATATGATTGTGTTTCTTCTAGAGTGTTTGCACTTAAAGATATCCCTGAAGGAAAAACTAAAGGAGGTAATTATAGATGCTTAGAATAAATGAACTAAAATAACTCATCTACATGCAAAATTTTACAAACTTACACGTGTCACCAAATGCTTAACCAAACAAATAAAATTGCAGCTTAATGTAATATATGTTACCTCATCCACACAGAGGCGCGATGGTTCTTTTGCAAGCTCAAGTACTCCTTTTATCAAAGACCTCAGACCTTTTTCAGGAGAGATGAGATATGGTTGATAGCCGTCGGCCTCCAGCACTATCTGAATGTAGACATTAAACACACAACATTTACAAATTAAAATAATAAAACTACCTTATAGATGCTAAATATAACAAAAGATAAGTGCTCTGTACCCTTTTGACATTGTTGATATCAAAATGTTTATCTAATGGAAGCTGTTTGATTCTATTGGGAAACTTTCCCTCAAAACTTGCGACAACTTTCCAACCTCCACCCTGCAGAAAGGTTTGAGAGAGAATATAAATAATACTTGGGAGTATGAAATGAAACGGCCAAATTTATATTTAGGAATACAAGGGATGAAGACATTTAAGCCTATGAATAAAAGGTGATGCAACTCACAGTAATATAGTTGCCGGCATAAGTTCCATAAGACCCACAAATGAACTAAGATTGATGAAGTGGTTCAGAAGGTATAAAGGAAGAAAAGTGTAAACTCAACACTAAGGGTAAAAAATGGAATTTCTGAATGAAGCCCTTGCCAGTAGGACAAAAAAAAAAAAAATTCAAACAAACACATTTTGACTTCCTTGGTTCATGTTTTCCCTTTTGACTAAATGGTAAATGGCCCTCTCTCCTGGTATCTATTATGATTTAGAATAACCAAGATTTGTTTATAACATATCAAAGAATGTCTTGAATGTAATGTCATTATACAGATTAGCAATCAGCAAATATAGGATGCTAAAGGACCACAATTCCACACAATTAAATGGCATTCATAAATAACAGGTGTACCACTTCATGACCGGAGGACAAACTTCAGAAATAACTTACAAATTGAAATACAAGCACATCACAGCCCAACTAATAGACTGGTCAGGTAGTTGATGGTTTAAAAGTGCCTCCAACACTTGCCATTTCAGGATGAATCTTACTAATAGCTGCAACCTTCACAAAGCCTTCTAAGTGAACCAATTTATGATGCTAAAGGACCAAAGTTCCACACAACTAAATGGCATTCATATAAATACGAGTATGTGTAACTCCTGACAAAAAGACAATTTCAAAAACAACAACATACAAATACAACCACTTCAAAGCCCAACTAACAGATTGGTTAATCCTTCTCTAACAGTAATAGTTGACGATTTAAAGGTTCCTCCAACACTTGCCATCTCAGGATGAATCTTACTATAGCAGTGACCCTCTTCACAAAACTTAACTCCAATTACCGGATTCGCTATGAACACTTCAATTTCGTGTTTCGGGTGAGTAAATCACCAACTCACATAACGGAGAGATTGGGTATGACAAAAAGATGATAAGGAGGTTGTTCATAGAATCAAAATAGTCAGGTTGAAGTGAGGAGTGCCTCTTGAGTGCTTTGCGATCATGGAATATCCTTGAATAGAAAATTCTATAAGACCACCCATGCTTTGTGGATAGGAGCATCTCGGAATTATAAGATATGTCCAAAAAATGAATGTAGCTAAAATTATAATACTAGGATAAAGAGTGACAATATGTTGAAATATAGGGTAAGAAAATGAGTGTGTTCATGATGGAGGTGGTGTCAATTGACTCAACTGAGCATAGGATGTGAAAATTGTTCAGATAGTTTGTCCGTGTGCAACATAGGAGTGATAAGAATCACAATAAATTATTAGATATCAGTTAAATCCTTCAAGGAGATGCTAGAATGGTAGGCCTAAACGAACTTGGATTTAGGTTGTATGAAGGATGTGGTTCTTGCTAATATTACAGAAAACTTGGCTGGCTCTTAAGTCTTAACATAGCTGAATGGGGGGAAAAGGATTCAAATAGTTGATCCAAGAAAATTGGGATAAATGCTATATATCACATATCTAAACAACTATATCTGCTGTGACCTCTAAAATCTTAAACAAAGCTTCATCTCTTGCTAGGTAGCATCCAGAATCAAGATTTTAAGAATCAGAGTATGTAGTTTTGTATCAAAGAATTCACTTCAGAGCTTTTAGACTTGCACATACAGAGAAAATATGTCACCAAGGAGGAATGCACTAATATAGTCAACAAAGTTAGTTTTCAAGTTCACTACACATCAAGAATCTTGGTGCAACAAACACTAGTATAACAAGGAATACTTGTATTTAAGCCAGTGTTCTAAATGGCTGTTGAGGCACCCGCCTAGGCGGCGTCTAGCCGGTAGGCGATCTCTCTCAGTGTTCTAAATGGCGGTTGAGGCACCCGCCTAGGCGGCATCTAGCCGGAAGGCGATCTCTCTCCGCACCGCTTTTGCGGTAGGCGGTGGAGTAGACGGCCAACGGAGATTTGACAGCATAGGCATAGGTGAGGCGGCGTAGGCGGACACCTAGACGGAGAAATACCTAACAAGATATTATGGCCAAAAGATTTTGCAAGCATTATTGACCTATGGTTCACTTTTATAAGACTAAAACTTCATAAATCTTTGTTCTACAACTTATTTATGCATGAAATTTTAAGCATACTGTAAACTCAGTCCACACATTGTTGTTTAAAGATATTGATATTGCACGGCCTTCTTCAATTGTCATGTCAACTATCTACTCAACGTCCTATGCCATAAAGTTGGAACTAGTAAAACAACATAAGAAGCTACATCTCAGGTAGTACACCAAACATTAACTTATAGGCACAACATCTATGGTAATCTTGCTACCAAGAATAGACTTCATCATCCTTTTATTCAGCTCAACTTGAAATTATCTCTTTGTTGCCCAGCATGGAGTTTTCCACGTTTAGAAATTATATTCATTTGATCTCCTAATGGAAAGAGTGACAGCATTTGAGAATACTAGATCTTAGGACTAGACGTGCGTCGGACGACCTATAAGGGACACATTAAAGATTGATCTAGACTTATTTTGACAAGTCCAATTGTGATTCCTCGTTAGCACTTGGTTTTATGTGTTTGACTTGACCGGCCCCATAGTAGGCTCCATCCTAGTTTCTCTTGTACTAAGTAAACCCGCTCCACTCCCTTATTAATCAAGTCCTAATTGATTTACAGCTCAATATACTTTGTCAACCAGTGTTATTTAAGACCTTCTTAGGCAGGACGGAGGGCACTAATGATCTATTGGAGGCTGTGAGCATTAAGACCATCATCTATAGAGAGAAAGAACTAATAGTGCCCTCTAATCAGTGTTTAAATTTTGGCATAGTCGGCCACATAGGCGCTAGGCGGCCATCAGCCGCACCGAAAACCCCCTAGGCGACAGTTATAGGCACTTGTTCGGCCCTAGACGGCCATGTTGGGCCTGTGCAGCCTTGTTCGGCAGTGCGAGTTTTTTTATGCTTAGTTGTATTGTGGATATGTTGTTTGAATTTTAAGATTGGATTTGGATTTTAGAATATTTAAATTTCAAATTTTTAAAAATATATATATAAATTGGATTGGATTTAGAAGTTAGAACATGTTTGGATTCCAAATTTGTATTATGGATTTCACATTTCAAATTTCAAATTTCAAAAAAAAAACACCTAGGCGCTAGGGGACCCTCCGCCGCATCGATTATGCCAAGCGAAATTTAAAACACTGCCTCTACTTCCTTCTACTTCAGCTAATTTACCAAATCCTGCCTTGAAACTTCTTCTCCAACCTATACATACCAAGAAGCAAGAATAACACTACATGTGAAGGAGATGATCTTGTGCAAGAGTACCTATCTTTGGGGGGAAAAGTGCTCAAAACTTGACCACGTCATCTCCACCATATGTTTGCTAATTTTTAGATCATGTAGAGAACCTCAGCTAGCTCGCTAGCCCAATATAACCAAAATTTGCAAATTCCTTAGATCAAAGATTCAAAAGATGCCTCACATCTTTATATATATATATATATATATATATATATATATATATATATATATATATATATATATATATATATATATATATATAACTTCCATCCTTACTCATTCACCTTTGAGCTTAGACAAAAATCTCCACAGAACTTTACTGTCAATTCACCATTTCTGAGCCATAGTGACATCAAATCTCTTATCTAGCATCCCTTATGATAGTATAAGGCTTGCTACATTCTCAAAAAACAAGCTTGGCATGCAAATGCCATATAAAACATTGAGGTCAGGACCAGCTCAGAGTAGCTAGGAATAAGGGGGCAACAGAAGTCAAAGGGGCACCCCTGACTCATTCTCTCACCTAAGATTCCTTCAACTTCTTTTGAAAGAAATTCTCATGACTCAGGAGGAATACTCTCGGTATCGCTTCACTTGCTAGATTGCACTAACACAAAGTTACAGTAAGGTCATGAAGGCATTTGATTTTGGTGAAAGCGTAGAGAGAACTACAAAGACGTATTTTAACATAGGACTACATAATCCACTCAGCTAGTTTATTCTCACATATATGAGTTAAAACGCAATACAGTTTTGAACATTTTAGGCCCAAAGGATTCCAGAAATGAATTTATTAATTTATCTAGATATAATCCAAAAAAAAAGGTGCCACAAGAGAGTAAAGAAAGACATGTCTACTCAGTATGACGTGTGTCACCTACAATGTCAATGTTTTGTTTGTAACTTAAGTATTCCAATCCAATGTAACAAAAACTTGATAACATTTGCTGTTCACACACCTTTTTCATATATGTCATGGTAATATGCACTATAATAGTATATGTCAAACTCAGGTCCTTATTATATACAAACAATAATGTACAATGCATAGACCAACATTAACATTAAATACCTAACATGTAATATTGTTGAAGATAGTAATGCTATCTGTCTACTAGTAAGTGACTGAAAGGTGTGTGAAAATTGAACAACCATTCTGCAAAAGCTGTTGGGACTACTTCACCAGTCAGCTAGTTCCAGGAGTCCCAACTGCTCCAGCCAAAAAATGAGGATGAGTTGCTTAGTAGTCACTTTAGTCCGATAAAAGTAGTACAATTAACTTTTTCCTGTTATAACTTTATATTGCATGAAAAGTATGATGTGATTGGAACAGAGACCTATATTGGACATACTAACCTCACCACATGCAATGTGCTGTAGAAATTTATCCTCAAATTCTCGGCAAAGCTCCAAAGCAATAGCCCTGGTTCCTTCCGAAGTATTTACCATTTGTTCACCAAGCTTAAATAATTCATCCTGCACTATCTGAGACTTGTTCTGAAGCCTGAAGAGTGTAAACAAAGGTAGGTAGCTTAATTTCTAATACAGAGAAAAGCTAACTGTAAGAATTAAATTGATGGACAATATTATGATATCAAAAGAACTTCGAGTATGAGTTACTATTCATAAATTAAGAGTATTATCTATATATAGAAGCAAAACAGTTTCAATGATAAAAAGGAAAACTAAAACCATGGCACTCTGAAGAGAATCTTAATCCAAACAACAAAGATGCATATCGATGATATATATTGTTTTGTTTACAGGTTTCCGTATGCTTTAACTGGACAGTCACCGTTTGGCTACGAGTTAGGTTCAGCCTATGTTGTGAAAAGCGCGCTTAAGCGATATTTTCAATTCTGGAATCTCGCTTAACGAAATCTCGCCCTAGAAAAGCTTTGGGCGCTTAAGCGACGCTTAGTAGCGCCTCACCTCGCCTTAGACGCCTTGCCTCACGGATTGGATTTTTTTTTTTTTACCGAACCGAAAGCTTAAGCTTATGTATAAATATCTATATATATGTATATAATATATATATAAACCGAACCGAAAGCTTAAACTTATCTATAAATATCTATATATAAATATCTTGGTATATAAATATATCTATAAAGGTGTGTACATAAATATAAAGCTTGTGTATATAAAGTATACATGTATATATATATATATATATATATATATATATATATATATATTGAGGCGCTAATTAAGCGCCGCTTAAGCGCCATTAAGTGAGGCGACGGCCTCGTCGTCTCGCTTCGCCTCACGTTTAATACAACGTAGGGTTCAGCTCTCCATTATACTTTCTTTTATTTGTGATTTTAGATGTCAAAGATAAGTACGTATGAATCTAAACTAGTATGGACAAGTAACTGGCCATATTGTTGGTTTAACTGTCAAACAGTCCCGATCAACTTGTCTAGAACTTTGACAGTTCTTATAGCAAGTACTGAAAATGGTAGGGCTATATCCAGATTTTCTAGGGATGGCAAATGATTCTTTTCTTCCATTCAGCTCCTCAATATATCCTCATTTTAATTTACCATCTATGTTGGTCCTTGATTTACTGCACGTCTGATGCATCCTTTCTAAATCCACCGCTCAAACCGATCACATAGTGCATGCTCTACCAGAAGTGACACGCATAGACCGCTCCTCCAGGTCCCGTTCTCAATCATCCGCCTGAATATCTCATTAAAAAGTTTGTGAACATAATTTCACGTAATTTTTAGTTCCTTTTCTTTTACTCATATTATTTGAATTCACTCTCAAGTCTCAATACAATTAATGTTACCTAGGTCTCCGCCCCTTCCCTTGTCATTAGATCAAATTGGGCTGATTACAGCCCTGTTTTCGTACTGTTAGCTAAGTTGCTAGCTCGTTTGTAAGAATATGATAAAAGAAAACATCTTAAGGACATACTCAAGGATAATTCTGCAGAAGAAATATGAAGCTACAAAACAGATGCTTGCTAATACTCGAGTGAATCCATCTTATAAACTTTCTAGTTCAGCTAATGAGGCTCTACAAGAGGAAAGGAATTCCATAAGTGACAGGTTAATGTGGTAAACTTTAGAAGTATATTTATTTAAGTAATAATATGTAGAAGTGCCTGAAATTAGATTAGCAGGTAAACAATTAAGCTATCATATCTGACTAAGCATTCAAACATATAGTAATCCATATATACTATAAATAATTTGATATCATCATCATCATCATCCAAAGGGTCAGCTATGCATACAAGGTTTGACAAAGTTTTATGACTGACTGTCAACCCTCATTGTAGGTGATGACTTCCAAGCCAAGTTAGCAATGAGCATGAGAGGGGCATGCCATAAAACTTAGGCAGCCCATTGGCATGTAGGTAGACCTACCTTTTGGATTGCATATTAAGCTCATGCGACCAAGGAGCCAATAAATTGATATATCATCTATAAATTGACAAGCTCCATGTATACTATAAAATAAATTGATATCTCATGATTCTCATCTATAAATCGAGCAGACAAAGAGTAAACACATAGTTAAGATAAAGTAAATAAAAGACTTACCCAGAGAGGAGGTTTGGGAGTCTGATTTTCATTCGCTCGCGTATCTGTTTGGCAAGAGTTTCAACCAAAGCTACTCTGCCTAGCTTGCTCTGAGGAGCTCCAGTCAAAACAGATCTTAAACTTTCAGTCTCAGCTCTCCAAGCAGTTTCTAGAGAGTTTTCAGAACCCACCGATCCAGCTTGTGCTGAAGCGATAGAAACAGATTGCCCAATTAGCGCAACCCATGGAATATCCAATGTTTTTGGTGGGCCCTGATTCAATAGTAGAGCTTGGGCAGCAGAAAGAGACTTTTGGTCTCCAGCTGCTTGATCGATCTTGCTGATAATACCAATGGTTCTGGTTCCTATTGTAAATAGACTGGGGTAAGTTGCTGATCGTGGTCAGCTATGAAAAAGTAAGAGGAAGTAAGCAAAGCGCTTTGACACTGCGGAAGAACTAGGGCTACTAAGAAGACAATAGAAACCTTCCGCATCGAATTCCTTAGCCAGTCTAAGAGCTCGAGATGAAGAAATTTCAGGTGCCTGTACAGCTGGTATCATAACCAGCAAAATTGCATCGTTACGTGCAGCATAGTCACTGACCTGGAACACGGACAGCAAAGTAAAAAAATAAAAAATTATTAATGGCATAAGAGAAAGATTAAATTGAAAGAAAAGCCATAAGCAATGACCCATGGGTTATGAATCTAAACTTTTTTTTCCACTTTTATGTTTCCTTAATACAACTAAATGTGTCTTACTATGCGTACTAGAATTATTAACATATTATAGTATTAAGGTAAGAAGTGATCCAAGAACTTCACCATAAAAAGTTAAAAGATGATGCGGAAATTCAAATACTACTCACCGCTAATTCATCCATAGCACGTTGGTCCAATCCAGGTAGATCAATTAATTTCAATGGAGGAGCTGGGGAAAAGAACAACATGTTTAGCTAAGTTCCTCCAGGAAGCATGAAAATGATATGAAGGCCATTCATGTTACCTTTTTCCCTTCAAATAGCATGTTAAGGAAGAGGATTTGCAAAACTGAATATGGCAGAAATGAGTTGCATAAAATATATCTTGTATCTAAAAGTCAGACAAGCCTTCCACCAATACAATAGATGAACTGTAGCTGTAATCATTGATTTGTTGCACAGTCGAATTCCAAGCAGAATTCAAACTTGACCTTAGGATTTCCAATAGACTTTAGTTGAGTATTTATAAAAAAATGAATAACAAACTAAAGTTTTTCTTACTTATTTTAATGCACTGAGTTAGATTCGAACAATACTCATATCATATAATCTAAATACTTAAACAATAAATCAAAATACCCAATATTGCTAGCAAATATTAGGAAGAAAACACATGTGACCTTAATGAAAATGTGAATGGATAGAGGAAAAATCACTCAATTTCACATGACACCGAACTTAAACTTCATGGGCATAACATAATAAGGACACGTAAGCATGATAACATGAATATCACAGCTTTCACAAAGCCAATTGAAGTGAAATTAGAAAGAAGCTTCATCACATTCACAACCTCCCAAACCCAGGGATGATTTAGGGTTCATGATTCTAGTGATAGTGATATGCTCTAGAAGCCAAGCATAAGTTTTTATTGTATGTACGTATATCACTTCATGTATTTGCATGTCGATATTAAATATGACTTTTATTATTCATCATGATTGATTCATTACTCTATTACTGCTTGTAACGATATGACGAAGTCCCTAGAGTAAATATGGTGGATTGTGAAATTGTGATGTGATAACACTAATGTGATCCAAATATCATTTTTAACTTGTTCTTAAATGTTTTTGGTCGTAGGATCACTAAGGGGGACATTAGTGAATATGGAAAGACTAGTACATTCTACACCAAATTATATGTGTAGTGTGATTAATCTCACAAGTCACTAGTGTGGTAGACACTTAAACGAGTGTAGGTGCTCATTAGAGAATGAGTTCATTGAATAACTCGACTAAGTAATTCTCCAATGGACTAACATGTGTTATATATCAACGAAAAAGCCCTACATGTCAGTGGTGTAACTAATCTTCTGAATAGAGATTACCATGGCATATTGTGTTCATGAAACTACACTTTGATACTACACATACATGATCCTAAAAATTGGTTACGAAAGGGTTGTCGTTTGTAGTAAATTGTTCTAGAAGGTAGTGTGCAATCATCAACAAGGAACCTGTCACTCCGTCATATGAAAAGGAGAGAATGGCATACGTGATCCGATATCATTATGCTCGAGAAAGCCCTAGGGCAAGGTGAGACGAAAATAGAAAAGTATTTTTCATTGTCCATTACCAAGTCATAAACGATGGATCGTGATACATAGTACTAGACACTAAGGATTAGACATTTATAGCAATATCCCCAGTCCAGTTATGACATTGTGTTGACAATAATATTATATCGCACGATAACTAATCATGGAAAGATTCTTGGTTGGTGCAGCTAACACCCACGCATCATATGAGGGCCATGACATATTGCTAGATGTCAAACTTGGTCTCTGAGTGGATTCCAGAAAGTGATCTGGAATAGGTATTCCGATAGGAAAAACAATTTGATATTTAATGGCCGATTCAACCAGAGTCCAGGTCTCACACTCATTGTCATCTTGGTGTTCAGCCTAATAGGCCACACACAATTGATCCAATAATTAGAATGTGGGGTTTGGTTTAATAGAACCAAGTGTTGGTTTATGGGTTCGAGTTAGATTGAATCTATATCAAATGATTGAAATAATCCGAAATTGGCTTGTGCTAGCATATGAAAAAATTATAGTTTTACATTGTCATCCCCTATAATTTGCATCCACAGTTTCAGGGACCGCAACACCCTGGAAAAGGGGGTCTACGTCTGAGTCATATTTGACAATATCCAAGTGGAATGTACGAGATGAATGTTGCAAGAGACATGGTTATAACTCATTTTGTGTATAAAAAATGTAAAAGGCGATTTAAATAGCAATCGAAAAATTGTACTAGAGGGATATCAAGGCACGTAGCAGCTTGTATCCAGCTCAACCTTCTAAGCTTTGAAGCTTGAGGCAATGACCAAAGAGTTCTGTGAAAGTTATGTTATGTTTCAATGTTTATCGAGAACCAATTCATAGTATTTCTTCATTTTATGCTCTCTCTCTCTCTCTCTCTCTCTCTCTCTCTCTCTCTCTCTCTCTCTATATATATATATATATATATATATATATATATATATATATATATAGCTAGTTTGGAGGCATAAGATCTGAGTGGGCGATGTTTGAATCCCAGTGGAAGCGAACATGGATAATTACCTCTTCCAATATACAAGATTGTAAAAATTACTAGTCAGCCGCTAGTCGATTCGCAGGGGACTAGGGATTAATCGGGGACTAGTCGGATTAATCGTTTTAATTTTTTTAATTTATATAATATATATATAATATTTATTAATAATCCTCATATGAACCCTACTATTTAGATTCATAGATAATAGTTCATAAAATTCTTGATCCATCCCTAATGCTCCTATTGGCAACAATTATATAATTGAACCAAAGACCATTATGGATAAGTTTTATTATAAAGCCATCTATTACATCTTAGGTTCAATATCTATTTAAAAGCGTAAATGGCCCAATATCTCCATTTGAAAATCTATTTATTTTACAAAGCTTTCCAAGCCCAAAAATATCAAATATTAAGCCAACTATTAAGCCCGACCCAACTTTTTTAGGTTAAACCCATTCAATTCTTCTCAAATCACTGGCGGCTATTTACTTAAAGGAGTAAATAGAATATTAAGATAGAAAGTTTTGGAAAAAGGAGTCCACAGAGAGAGAAATTGAGAAGAAAAGCAGAGAGAGAAGGAGAAGGAGAAGGAGAAGGAGAGGAGGGACACTCACCTTCTATCAAGAGCGGGGAAGAGGGAGTTCACCGAGGGAATTAGACTCGAAGGCGACTCGGGAGGAGGGTTCCGGCGAGGATCTCTGAAACCGTCTGCCGATCTGGCTCATTTTTATCCATCGCCAGCCGATCTGGCCGATCTGGCTCATTTATGTTCCGTCAAGGTACTTGCCTCTTTCTCTGTTGTAATTTTTCTTCAAGGTTCGAAGGATCGGCCACCTCCATTTTTTTCTGCTGCCAATCGGCTAACTAGGTCCCGCCTAGGGCCGCCTAGTCGGCCAACTAGGTCTGATTTGTGCTTCCACCGATTTCTTGGCCGACTAGGGCCCTAGTCGAGTCGGCAGAGGCCGGCTGCCGACTAGGCACTGCCTAGTCGGCCGACTAGGAGGATTTATACAACACTTACCCAATTATAAACACTTCTTGTTAATTGAATTGGTCAAGCATGCAGGTTGCCCATTATAAAACAATTATTATTAATTGAATTGGTCAAGCATGAAGGCTGTGGGTCAAGGATGGACTTGGCTTCTGTATTTGAAGACCTGCACGACCTGTTGATCGAGCCAGTCCGGCCCAAACAAAGCCAGGTCAAACCAGGAGTTGACCTGTCCCGAGATGTCCTGGAACTAGCCCACATACACCTTGATGTAAGGATCCCGAGAATAACATTACAATGAAGTAGTAGTGATGGAAAATATAACATTTCAACTTTGGAGCAGGAAGCCTTACTATAAATTGCTTGCCTTGATGTTGTTTAGCTTATCAGCCTACTTCCGACTTCCCCAAATCATGTACAATCTTCTTGCATAGTACATAAACAATGTTGTTGCATAGTACATATACAATTACATGGTTCGGTTTGGGATTGCTTATCATGGTTGTTTTTGTTTTTCTTTTTTTTTGAAAGCAACCCCAATAACAACAGCATATCAAAAAGTTTTTGAAAAACCAATTCAAATTCGGAACATCTGTGAGAACAGGTGGAAGGCTGTTGTAAGCTGCTTCTGGTGTCCCTTTCCAAAAGTGGCAGCAATCCTAAACCAATCATTGGTGTCCGCCTTGAGCTCCATACAGTTCCTATAACCTTCATCCATAGCTTGGTCCAATCATACGAACTAGAGGAAATTGCTTGTATGCTCTCATAGACAAAGCAACACGGAGAACGTTGAAGTTTTCATTGAAAGAATTTAGGCTCAAGTTTAGAAGAGACAACTGAGAAAGTGATAGACAACAGAAGTCATCCAAACCAATATCAACTAGATGAATAGAGATTTTAAAGTTACCTTGTGTTAAGTATTAGTCTTTAGGCTTTAATCTCGCATCGGGTAGAACAAATAATGAGAGGGTGACTCTCTGCTATAAATACGTACTCAATTATATTAATAAAAATTATAAAATCATCCTATTAATCTTTCAACACGGTATCAGAGCCAAACCCCCACTCCACTCACTCTCTCTCTCTCTCTCTCTCTCTCTCTCTCTCTCAAACCCTAGCCGCCGTCGCCCTCTCCCCCCGTCCTCTTCTTCTCTACCGATGCATCCTCCGTCCGTCTCTTCCGCTGCCAAACCAACCCGACCCCCACCACCACCCATCCAACCCGACTCCCACCACCACCAGCCCGACCCACCAACCCACCCATCAGACCAGCAGTCGCAGCAGCTCGACCCCCTGAACCATCCCTGCACAGCCTAGCCAGCAGCCACCGCTCCCCAAATCCAAGCCACAGCCCGACCAGCTCCCCTAATGCCAAACCCTAACCCTAGCCCATTCCAAATTCTCAAAACCCTGGCCCGACAAACCCTAGCAGTTACCTTTCCACAGTAAAAAAAATTATTGGAGTTGAGATCTTTAGAGGACAAACTTTGATCGTTTGTGTGAACCTCTGAATCTCACCAACGACGTCAGGAATTAACAGAGCAAACTTGATTGTTTGTGTGAATATTTGTTCATGTTCCAATCTCCACATCAGGGTCTAACAGAGAGCAAACTAGTTTTGTCTGAATCTCTGTCCTGGCTGGTGTGATCCACCTTCGATCTCTGCCAAGAATGTGCAAGCTAGTATTGGCGACGTTATTGTGAACATCGCACATTGACGAGATTGATGTGAATATCGGATCGTAATGATCAATGATAGTCGAATCAAGAATATAAAGGATGTCGAACACTGCGGTGAATAGCAGTGTAGGTAACACCAGTGTCGGGAATGCAGAGGTGGGGACACTGATCACTGGTACAACAGTTCTTTGATTCGACTTATTGATCGAAGGTTGGATGGTCTAGACAGCTACTCCACGTGGCGCAAGAAGGTCGAGAAGACGCTTCAGGGAATGCGGTTGTCGAAATATCTCACTGAGAACCCTCCGAAGGAGAATGATCCCACATTTGAGCAGTAGGGGACAGATAATAGCATACCGTTTACACATTTGATGAATTCGATAGAAACATTCGTCAAGGATATGGTTTAAAACACGGATTCGATGAAGGAGTTATAGATGGTCCTAGCAACTGTGTTTGATGAAAAACGTGATTTGTCTCGCATCTATGACTCGGTTGTTGTTGTCTACCGAGGTGATCAATGGGACAAGTCACATAAGGATCACTTTCGTGCCTTTAAGTCCCTAACTGATGAGGCGGATCGCTTGTTATCTTTGACGACGGATATCAATGAGGAGAGGACTCAACGTCAGCTGTCACGCCCCAAACTCCCGCAAGCCCAATAGTCCCCGCTGAACGTGAAATCACCACGTTGTAGCTCTCCCGCGGGACAATCGTTCTATTCGGGACGTGATGCCGTACGAGCCTGGAGTTGCGCTCGTACAAGGCGATATTGTTAAACACGAAAGTTATCATCGAAACAACCAAGTTACAGCGGAAGCCAATTGTGTACCAAGCACACATCAGAGTATATGCAGCGAAGCTCACGATAGGGTCCAAATGAGATGCCCCGAGTCAATGCCACAAAGGCGATGCCACGGAGACGATGAAATAACTCTTGCTCTTTCTCTAGCCCACAAAGGTACTTACAGTTCATACATCTTGTCCCGTATATCCAAGCAGCGCCACTACGCCTGTGTACCTGAAATATTGCCCACAAACGTGGGTCAGTACACAACCGTACTGGTGAGCGGGGTAACCCACTCGTCTAAGCCGACACTAAGTAAAGTAGTGAATGCACACAGTTAAATGGTGATCTTTCTAGTTGAATCCTAGATTCGTTTCATGGCATATGAATGACATGTTAAGGAAAGCAGTAAAGCAGTTTAAGCATGCAAGCATTCATTCTCAAACCAAACGACAAGCAGTTTATATATAGCCGACCCGTCTAACTCAATGTCATCGCTTGCACGATAACATATCGAACCATCAGTCTCGCCTAAATATCCATTCTCAACCAAAGTTTATATCCCACTCTCGAGTGCACACTCTTGCCGAGGCAAGGTGGCCGCGCCTACACGATGCACAAACCAACCAAAGTAAAGCAAGCCAACTCTTATCTATATGAAGTCACTGGCAGAGCCATACAGGACATATCTCAAGCATTACGGCGCGCCCTATCAGCCCGGGTAGCAAGCCCCGCTGGAGGTCCCGCAATGCATCGCGACTGAACGCGAATCAAATGTTTTCCTCCGGATCGAAACGGCTCCAGTGCCCCGGATAAAAACCGTTTCGGGGAAAGTGCCAAACCTTTGCACAAGTTGTCCGTAACATGCAGACACACGTAGGTATGACGAGAGGATCGAACATTCTCGCCCCACCAAGCGATCCTAGACTCGTTCCATCGATAAACCCAACCGAAGTATCCATAACCATTCTTCCAACATGTTCTTCCAAGAAGTCCAAATCTCGACCTCAATATATATAGCCCAAGGCACCAAAATATCCAGTGTTTCACATTGCCGCTTTACAGCAATGTATTCTGAAATGGTGCAACACCCATGCTCAAAGCAATCCCATGGCACAATGCCGTCTCAGTGGCACAATGCCCCATTCGTGGCACAATGCCCCATCAAGCGGCACCATACCTCGCTGATGCAGTTGTTCGGTTTCGAACCACAACTGCTCGCTTTGCAAGACAAAGCGACCCAGTGATATTCGTGCACGGATGCACGCTCGCTCGCCCAAATTTTCGATATTCCCATATTTCCATTTGCCTCAAAGTATCCTTCCAACTCGTATATTTCCAACCGTCCAAGCATAATCCCAAGTATCCAACCGATCGCCTCAAACGTATAACCCAACTATCGCATCCAACTATCCAACGCGTAAACCATTCAAGCCACAATCCTACCAAGCCAACGACGCACACTCTATGCACGCCTCAGTGTAGTGCTTCCCGATGTTTCAGCCCAAGTGTACAAGCCATTACGTGTTTTCCATATTGTTAGGCATGAAGGAGTAGAGGAGAAGGGAAAGAGCCCACTCACATTGTTTGAATCCGTTAGGCATCCTGTCCTGCCGATACGGCCAATCCCTTGAACCCATGGTCCGATGCAAGCGCGATCTACTCAACTGGTATGACCGTGCGAGCAGGCCATGCTCTACAAATCATCCGACCGATCGGACTAAGGAAGATGGCATTATCGTTTCCATCCAGCTATTCAGTACTGTTCTGAACGAACACCTGATTTTCATCGAACCCGCTAGCCATCTGCACATTGAAACCAACTCGATTAATCCTTCTTCCCAAAATCCGACATTTCAAATGTAACCAGCATTTGATTTATTCGATCCGACTCAGCGTAACGCTCCGAGCGGTTGCGGGACGTTACATAATATACCACTTAGAATCAGGTTCGTCCACGAACCGTGCTGGTACTCATTCCTTACTAGCATGCCACAATCCAATTCCATAGATCTGCTCTAAGCAACTCACATATTCACTATTTCTGACACAACATCTCGTTCTGCTGAACGCTCGAATAAATTTTCACGAATTCCCACATCCTCCTTGCAGCTCAACCCGAATTTCTCGTATCGCTTAGTTTTGGATCGTACATATATTTAAGGCGTCCCTAAAATACATGCATTTCAGCCGAGCTTTGCGATAGCAAATTTGAACAAGTTACAAGGGTATCTTTATGTTCGAGGCATCCATTTGCTTTACTCCCAATTGAACCAAATCCCGATTTCCATTCCAACATATTCGATTTGAGCACTATTCTCAAATATGATGATTTCCCACGACTCAATCAGTTCGTGTTCCAACTCAATCCATCCAACTATTTCTGAAACCGCACTAGCAACACCTCCAAATATATCTCATGCACCGAACGATTATCTCAACTGATACTACCCCAGCTAGGCGACTTACCCAAATATCAACTTTGCTCTCATCAGCTCAACCAAACACTTCTTCCTCAATCTCAATACCTCGCTGGGTGAACATCTATATTGAGGTTCGTGTGATCCACGAAGATCTCGCCGCCACGCCAAAGGGATAGTGTCGCCACGATTTCAACGTGGACACACTCGCCACAATTCCTAGGTTGCGCATGGAATAGTTCTTCGCGCTGCTTCCACTGCCTCGAAGCATAGGATATCACCTTTGCCTTCTGAACGAGCACGTTTTCCAGAATAGTTCCGAGACATCTTGTAAATCTGAAGCACGTCTGTCCCTTCCAGTATTCGCAAGGATTTGATCTGAACGAGCCGCCACAGTCGTCCATTCATATGAATGCTATTCCCTTCCAGGGCACGATGAGTCAGAGGCGATGCCATCGAGATAAAAATCTATGACTCTGAATCTCATCAGTTGACTAGGCTACTTCCACCATCGCTTCGATCTTCCGGCTGCATCTTCAGCTGAAGGCTATCCCAAGGATCTCTCAAATCCAACACTCAGTCAATAAGCCAAAAATTATTGCTCACATCTGCCCTCGACGCATTCCCAAATACGTCGCCTCAAGGGTCGTTCTATGGGTTTACCATATTCAATCTCCGATCTGGCGGACAAGTCGCTAGGGTCAGCTGTCCCGAAGCTACGCTCGATAATTGTAATCATCACGATGGACAGTTACTATAAACCATGCTATATCTCATCTGCAAATCCAAATCAAAATCCAACCATTCCATCCGAGCGAACTTCCGAATCCGAGAACTCATGCACTACCTCTGCTGATCTGTTAACTAATGCTGCTTAATCACCTAGAGTCTTGCTATCTATCCAAGCCACAACTCGAGAACTGTGCTCGTTGAAACCGTCTTCCATCAATCCATCGTTCTGCCCTGAATCCATCAAATTTCTGAATTGCCATGTTCGTCTTCTTGCACTACCACTGCAATGATTCTCGAAACTCCAGACTTGCTCCAATTCCTATCCGTTTGCCACGTTCCACAATGCACGTCCAACTTACTCGAGCAGCACAGTGATTTGCTCCGACGTTGCTCCCAAGTTTAGCTATCTTCAAAAGTCTGTCCGCCATAAATTCTTGCCTTTAGTTGTTGCCTCAATCCGTCCACGTCTTCCGGAGAATCCGTCTACCATAGTTGCACTAGCTTGCCCAAAATTCCACTTCCGCTAAACCTGAGTCAACTTCTCGAGTAGCAATATCCAAAATCCTTCCAGACCAATATCGTGTTTCTTTGCTCAACCAACAGCTCAAATGTGTCACCCAAAATCGTAGTTCGTGCTCGCTATCATTCGATTCACCCATTGCTCGTTCAAGCGCATCCCAGTTGTTCGTTCCGATCTCGTCCATCACTTAAGCCCAACGATACTTTCATTTGCATCAGTCCGTTCACGATATGCTCAACTCAATATTCGCTTGCTCCATTTTCATTCTTCCCAACTCAACCGACGTGCACCAACCAACTTGTATTCTCGTTTCACGAGTCCGTTCAGGCAATTCCCATAGATGTCCAACCAAAATATTTTCAATGCCTTGCTTAACACGTTTGATCCCATATACCACTTCGAATCAAGTCACTACTCACATTACGTTTTCCTGCACAAATCCAAGATCCGTTCGAACCATTCTCCATGCATGATCATGCATTTCTCAACTCAAGTCTGACACAAAAACTCAGGCAATGCTTGAATTATACAACTGTTTCCATAAATCTCACTATGCAACTCGTGCCATATCCCATTCACAATACTTCCAGCTATTCTCAAAGCCGTCTGATACTTTCGCAACACGAGCAACCCGTGCAACGATCTCTCTTCAAAGTAATCCAACCCAATACTCAATGGTTTCACACATTTGTTATACGAGCAACTCGTGCCAACTATTCTGATATTCCCGAGCCAAACTCAAATATGCTCAACCGATGCGCCACAGCCAAACTTCCAACTTCTATCCAACACATTCGCTAGACGAGCAACTCGTGCAACGATTCATTCTCATCGAATGTTTCTACTCAAAACATGCCGCATAACCAAATCTCGTCTGCCAACCAACAGATCCACTGATGCAATCAGAAACTCCCGAACGCTAAGCCAAGCCAACCCAACAAAAGCCCACACTTGTTGCACAAATGCAACAACGCCTAACGAGACTAAGCGATCCTACGAAAACCAACCAAGGCAACCCAACAAAGAAAAATATGCAGCCACAACTAGCAATAAATAGACTTATTGCATGAAACATCCGATGCGGCACCGAGTAGAGTCAAGAGCTAGACGACACGCGGAAGCTATTTAGAGTTTGTGATGAAGCGAAGGACCAAGTCCGAGAAAATGAACCAGGCGCTCTGATACCAATCTGTCACGCCCCAAACTCCCGCAAGCCCAATAGTCCCCGCTGAACGTGAAATCACCACGTTGCAGCTCTCCCGCGGGACAATCGTTCTATTCGGGACGTGATGCCGTACGAGCCTGGAGTTGCGCTCGTACAAGGCGATGTTGTTAAACACGAAAGTTATCATCGAAACAACCAAGTTACAGCGGAAGCCAATTGTGTACCAAGCACACATCAGAGTATATGCAGCGAAGCTCACGATAGGGTCCAAATGAGATGCCCCGAGTCAATGCCACAAAGGCGATGCCACGGAGACGATGAAATAACTCTTGCTCTTTCTCTAGCCCACAAAGGTACTTACAGTTCATACATCTTGTCCCGTATATCCAAGCAGCGCCACTACGCCTGTGTACCTGAAATATTGCCCACAAACGTGGGTCAGTACACAACCGTACTGGTGAGCGGGGTAACCCACTCGTCTAAGCCGACACTAAGTAAAGTAGTGAATGCACACAGTTAAATGGTGATCTTTCTAGTTGAATCCTAGATTCGTTTCATGGCATATGAATGACATGTTAAGGAAAGCAGTAAAGCAGTTTAAGCATGCAAGCATTCATTCTCAAACCAAACGACAAGCAGTTTATATATAGCCGACCCGTCTAACTCAATGTCATCGCTTGCACGATAACATATCGAACCATCAGTCTCGCCTAAATATCCATTCTCAACCAAAGTTTATATCCCACTCTCGAGTGCACACTCTTGCCGAGGCAAGGTGGCCGCGCCTACACGATGCACAAACCAACCAAAGTAAAGCAAGCCAACTCTTATCTATATGAAGTCACTGGCAGAGCCATACAGGACATATCTCAAGCATTACGGCGCGCCCTATCAGCCCGGGTAGCAAGCCCCGCTGGAGGTCCCGCAATGCATCGCGACTGAACGCGAATCAAATGTTTCCCTCCGGATCGAAACGGCTCCAGTGCCCCGGATAAAAACCGTTTCGGGGAAAGTGCCAAACCTTTGCACAAGTTGTCCGTAACATGCAGACACACGTAGGTATGACGAGAGGATCGAACATTCTCGCCCCACCAAGCGATCCTAGACTCGTTCCATCGATAAACCCAACCGAAGTATCCATAACCATTCTTCCAACATGTTCTTCCAAGAAGTCCAAATCTCGACCTCAATATATATAGCCCAAGGCACCAAAATATCCAGTGTTTCACATTGCCGCTTTACAGCAATGTATTCTGAAATGGTGCAACACCCATGCTCAAAGCAATCCCATGGCACAATGCCGTCTCAGTGGCACAATGCCCCATTCGTGGCACAATGCCCCATCAAGCGGCACCATACCTCGCTGATGCAGTTGTTCGGTTTCGAACCACAACTGCTCGCTTTGCAAGACAAAGCGACCCAGTGATATTCGTGCACGGATGCACGCTCGCTCGCCCAAATTTTCGATATTCCCATATTTCCATTTGCCTCAAAGTATCCTTCCAACTCGTATATTTCCAACCGTCCAAGCATAATCCCAAGTATCCAACCGATCGCCTCAAACGTATAACCCAACTATCGCATCCAACTATCCAACGCGTAAACCATTCAAGCCACAATCCTACCAAGCCAACGACGCACACTCTATGCACGCCTCAGTGTAGTGCTTCCCGATGTTTCAGCCCAAGTGTACAAGCCATTACGTGTTTTCCATATTGTTAGGCATGAAGGAGTAGAGGAGAAGGGAAAGAGCCCACTCACATTGTTTGAATCCGTTAGGCATCCTGTCCTGCCGATACGGCCAATCCCTTGAACCCATGGTCCGATGCAAGCGCGATCTACTCAACTGGTATGACCGTGCGAGCAGGCCATGCTCTACAAATCATCCGACCGATCGGACTAAGGAAGATGGCATTATCGTTTCCATCCAGCTATTCAGTACTGTTCTGAACGAACACCTGATTTTCATCGAACCCGCTAGCCATCTGCACATTGAAACCAACTCGATTAATCCTTCTTCCCAAAATCCGACATTTCAAATGTAACCAGCATTTGATTTATTCGATCCGACTCAGCGTAACGCTCCGAGCGGTTGCGGGACGTTACATAATATACCACTTAGAATCAGGTTCGTCCACGAACCGTGCTGGTACTCATTCCTTACTAGCATGCCACAATCCAATTCCATGGATCTGCTCTAAGCAACTCACATATTCACTATTTCTGACACAACATCTCGTTCTGCTGAACGCTCGAATAAATTTTCACGAATTCCCACATCCTCCTTGCAGCTCAACCCGAATTTCTCGTATCGCTTAGTTTTGGATCGTACATATATTTAAGGCGTCCCTAAAATACATGCATTTCAGCCGAGCTTTGCGATAGCAAATTTGAACAAGTTACAAGGGTATCTTTATGTTCGAGGCATCCATTTGCTTTACTCCCAATTGAACCAAATCCCGATTTCCATTCCAACATATTCGATTTGAGCACTATTCTCAAATATGATGATTTCCCACGACTCAATCAGTTCGTGTTCCAACTCAATCCATCCAACTATTTCTGAAACCGCACTAGCAACACCTCCAAATATATCTCATGCACCGAACGATTATCTCAACTGATACTACCCCAGCTAGGCGACTTACCCAAATATCAACTTTGCTCTCATCAGCTCAACCAAACACTTCTTCCTCAATCTCAATACCTCGCTGGGTGAACATCTATATTGAGGTTCGTGTGATCCACGAAGATCTCGCCGCCACGCCAAAGGGATAGTGTCGCCACGATTTCAACGTGGACACACTCGCCACAATTCCTAGGTTGCGCATGGAATAGTTCTTCGCGCTGCTTCCACTGCCTCGAAGCATAGGATATCACCTTTGCCTTCTGAACGAGCACGTTTTCCAGAATAGTTCCGAGACATCTTGTAAATCTGAAGCACGTCTGTCCCTTCCAGTATTCGCAAGGATTTGATCTGAACGAGCCGCCACAGTCGTCCATTCATATGAATGCTATTCCCTTCCAGGGCACGATGAGTCAGAGGCGATGCCATCGAGATAAAAATCTATGACTCTGAATCTCATCAGTTGACTAGGCTACTTCCACCATCGCTTCGATCTTCCGGCTGCATCTTCAGCTGAAGGCTATCCCAAGGATCTCTCAAATCCAACACTCAGTCAATAAGCCAAAAATTATTGCTCACATCTGCCCTCGACGCATTCCCAAATACGTCGCCTCAAGGGTCGTTCTATGGGTTTACCATATTCAATCTCCGATCTGGCGGACAAGTCGCTAGGGTCAGCTGTCCCGAAGCTACGCTCGATAATTGTAATCATCACGATGGACAGTTACTATAAACCATGCTATATCTCATCTGCAAATCCAAATCAAAATCCAACCATTCCATCCGAGCGAACTTCCGAATCCGAGAACTCATGCACTACCTCTGCTGATCTGTCAACTAATGCTGCTTAACCACCTAGAGTCTTGCTATCTATCCAAGCCACAACTCGAGAACTGTGCTCGTTGAAACCGTCTTCCATCAATCCATCGTTCTGCCCTGAATCCATCAAATTTCTGAATTGCCATGTTCGTCTTCTTGCACTACCACTGCAATGATTCTCGAAACTCCAGACTTGCTCCAATTCCTATCCGTTTGCCACGTTCCACAATGCACGTCCAACTTACTCGAGCAGCACAGTGATTTGCTCCGACGTTGCTCCCAAGTTTAGCTATCTTCAAAAGTCTGTCCGCCATAAATTCTTGCCTTTAGTTGTTGCCTCAATCCGTCCACGTCTTCCGGAGAATCCGTCTACCATAGTTGCACTAGCTTGCCCAAAATTCCACTTCCGCTAAACCTGAGTCAACTTCTCGAGCAGCAATATCCAAAATCCTTCCAGACCAATATCGTGTTTCTTTGCTCAACCAACAGCTCAAATGTGTCACCCAAAATCGTAGTTCGTGCTCGCTATCATTCGATTCACCCATTGCTCGTTCAAGCGCATCCCAGTTGTTCGTTCCGATCTCGTCCATCACTTAAGCCCAACGATACTTTCATTTGCATCAGTCCGTTCACGATATGCTCAACTCAATATTCGCTTGCTCCATTTTCATTCTTCCCAACTCAACCGACGTGCACCAACCAACTTGTATTCTCGTTTCACGAGTCCGTTCAGGCAATTCCCATAGATGTCCAACCAAAATATTTTCAATGCCTTGCTTAACACGTTTGATCCCATATACCACTTCGAATCAAGTCACTACTCACATTACGTTTTCCTGCACAAATCCAAGATCCGTTCGAACCATTCTCCATGCATGATCATGCATTTCTCAACTCAAGTCTGACACAAAAACTCAGGCAATGCTTGAATTATACAACTGTTTCCATAAATCTCACTATGCAACTCGTGCCATATCCCATTCACAATACTTCCAGCTATTCTCAAAGCCGTCTGATACTTTCGCAACACGAGCAACCCGTGCAACGATCTCTCTTCAAAGTAATCCAACCCAATACTCAATGGTTTCACACATTTGTTATACGAGCAACTCGTGCCAACTATTCTGATATTCCCGAGCCAAACTCAAATATGCTCAACCGATGCGCCACAGCCAAACTTCCAACTTCTATCCAACACATTCGCTAGACGAGCAACTCGTGCAACGATTCATTCTCATCGAATGTTTCTACTCAAAACATGCCGCATAACCAAATCTCGTCTGCCAACCAACAGATCCACTGATGCAATCAGAAACTCCCGAACGCTAAGCCAAGCCAACCCAACAAAAGCCCACACTTGTTGCACAAATGCAACAACGCCTAACGAGACTAAGCGATCCTACGAAAACCAACCAAGGCAACCCAACAAAGAAAAATATGCAGCCACAACTAGCAATAAATAGACTTATTGCATGAAACATCCGATGCGGCACCGAGTAGAGTCAAGAGCTAGACGACACGCGGAAGCTATTTAGAGTTTGTGATGAAGCGAAGGACCAAGTCCGAGAAAATGAACCAGGCGCTCTGATACCAATCTGTCACGCCCCAAACTCCCGCAAGCCCAATAGTCCCCGCTGAACGTGAAATCACCACGTTGCAGCTCTCCCGCGGGACAATCGTTCTATTCGGGACGTGATGCCGTACGAGCCTGGAGTTGCGCTCGTACAAGGCGATGTTGTTAAACACGAAAGTTATCATCGAAACAACCAAGTTACAGCGGAAGCCAATTGTGTACCAAGCACACATCAGAGTATATGCAGCGAAGCTCACGATAGGGTCCAAATGAGATGCCCCGAGTCAATGCCACAAAGGCGATGCCACGGAGACGATGAAATAACTCTTGCTCTTTCTCTAGCCCACAAAGGTACTTACAGTTCATACATCTTGTCCCGTATATCCAAGCAGCGCCACTACGCCTGTGTACCTGAAATATTGCCCACAAACGTGGGTCAGTACACAACCGTACTGGTGAGCGGGGTAACCCACTCGTCTAAGCCGACACTAAGTAAAGTAGTGAATGCACACAGTTAAATGGTGATCTTTCTAGTTGAATCCTAGATTCGTTTCATGGCATATGAATGACATGTTAAGGAAAGCAGTAAAGCAGTTTAAGCATGCAAGCATTCATTCTCAAACCAAACGACAAGCAGTTTATATATAGCCGACCCGTCTAACTCAATGTCATCGCTTGCACGATAACATATCGAACCATCAGTCTCGCCTAAATATCCATTCTCAACCAAAGTTTATATCCCACTCTCGAGTGCACACTCTTGCCGAGGCAAGGTGGCCGCGCCTACACGATGCACAAACCAACCAAAGTAAAGCAAGCCAACTCTTATCTATATGAAGTCACTGGCAGAGCCATACAGGACATATCTCAAGCATTACGGCGCGCCCTATCAGCCCGGGTAGCAAGCCCCGCTGGAGGTCCCGCAATGCATCGCGACTGAACGCGAATCAAATGTTTCCCTCCGGATCGAAACGGCTCCAGTGCCCCGGATAAAAACCGTTTCGGGGAAAGTGCCAAACCTTTGCACAAGTTGTCCGTAACATGCAGACACACGTAGGTATGACGAGAGGATCGAACATTCTCGCCCCACCAAGCGATCCTAGACTCGTTCCATCGATAAACCCAACCGAAGTATCCATAACCATTCTTCCAACATGTTCTTCCAAGAAGTCCAAATCTCGACCTCAATATATATAGCCCAAGGCACCAAAATACCCAGTGTTTCACATTGCCGCTTTACAGCAATGTATTCTGAAATGGTGCAACACCCATGCTCAAAGCAATCCCATGGCACAATGCCGTCTCAGTGGCACAATGCCCCATTCGTGGCACAATGCCCCATCAAGCGGCACCATACCTCGCTGATGCAGTTGTTCGGTTTCGAACCACAACTGCTCGCTTTGCAAGACAAAGCGACCCAGTGATATTCGTGCACGGATGCACGCTCGCTCGCCCAAATTTTCGATATTCCCATATTTCCATTTGCCTCAAAGTATCCTTCCAACTCGTATATTTCCAACCGTCCAAGCATAATCCCAAGTATCCAACCGATCGCCTCAAACGTATAACCCAACTATCGCATCCAACTATCCAACGCGTAAACCATTCAAGCCACAATCCTACCAAGCCAACGACGCACACTCTATGCACGCCTCAGTGTAGTGCTTCCCGATGTTTCAGCCCAAGTGTACAAGCCATTACGTGTTTTCCATATTGTTAGGCATGAAGGAGTAGAGGAGAAGGGAAAGAGCCCACTCACATTGTTTGAATCCGTTAGGCATCCTGTCCTGCCGATACGGCCAATCCCTTGAACCCATGGTCCGATGCAAGCGCGATCTACTCAACTGGTATGACCGTGCGAGCAGGCCATGCTCTACAAATCATCCGACCGATCGGACTAAGGAAGATGGCATTATCGTTTCCATCCAGCTATTCAGTACTGTTCTGAACGAACACCTGATTTTCATCGAACCCGCTAGCCATCTGCACATTGAAACCAACTCGATTAATCCTTCTTCCCAAAATCCGACATTTCAAATGTAACCAGCATTTGATTTATTCGATCCGACTCAGCGTAACGCTCCGAGCGGTTGCGGGACGTTACATAATATACCACTTAGAATCAGGTTCGTCCACGAACCGTGCTGGTACTCATTCCTTACTAGCATGCCACAATCCAATTCCATGGATCTGCTCTAAGCAACTCACATATTCACTATTTCTGACACAACATCTCGTTCTGCTGAACGCTCGAATAAATTTTCACGAATTCCCACATCCTCCTTGCAGCTCAACCCGAATTTCTCGTATCGCTTAGTTTTGGATCGTACATATATTTAAGGCGTCCCTAAAATACATGCATTTCAGCCGAGCTTTGCGATAGCAAATTTGAACAAGTTACAAGGGTATCTTTATGTTCGAGGCATCCATTTGCTTTACTCCCAATTGAACCAAATCCCGATTTCCATTCCAACATATTCGATTTGAGCACTATTCTCAAATATGATGATTTCTCACGACTCAATCAGTTCGTGTTCCAACTCAATCCATCCAACTATTTCTGAAACCGCACTAGCAACACCTCCAAATATATCTCATGCACCGAACGATTATCTCAACTGATACTACCCCAGCTAGGCGACTTACCCAAATATCAACTTTGCTCTCATCAGCTCAACCAAACACTTCTTCCTCAATCTCAATACCTCGCTGGGTGAACATCTATATTGAGGTTCGTGTGATCCACGAAGATCTCGCCGCCACGCCAAAGGGATAGTGTCGCCACGATTTCAACGTGGACACACTCGCCACAATTCCTAGGTTGCGCATGGAATAGTTCTTCGCGCTGCTTCCACTGCCTCGAAGCATAGGATATCACCTTTGCCTTCTGAACGAGCACGTTTTCCAGAATAGTTCCGAGACATCTTGTAAATCTGAAGCACGTCTGTCCCTTCCAGTATTCGCAAGGATTTGATCTGAACGAGCCGCCACAGTCGTCCATTCATATGAATGCTATTCCCTTCCAGGGCACGATGAGTCAGAGGCGATGCCATCGAGATAAAAATCTATGACTCTGAATCTCATCAGTTGACTAGGCTACTTCCACCATCGCTTCGATCTTCCGGCTGCATCTTCAGCTGAAGGCTATCCCAAGGATCTCTCAAATCCAACACTCAGTCAATAAGCCAAAAATTATTGCTCACATCTGCCCTCGACGCATTCCCAAATACGTCGCCTCAAGGGTCGTTCTATGGGTTTACCATATTCAATCTCCGATCTGGCGGACAAGTCGCTAGGGTCAGCTGTCCCGAAGCTACGCTCGATAATTGTAATCATCACGATGGACAGTTACTATAAACCATGCTATATCTCATCTGCAAATCCAAATCAAAATCCAACCATTCCATCCGAGCGAACTTCCGAATCCGAGAACTCATGCACTACCTCTGCTGATCTGTCAACTAATGCTGCTTAACCACCTAGAGTCTTGCTATCTATCCAAGCCACAACTCGAGAACTGTGCTCGTTGAAACCGTCTTCCATCAATCCATCGTTCTGCCCTGAATCCATCAAATTTCTGAATTGCCATGTTCGTCTTCTTGCACTACCACTGCAATGATTCTCGAAACTCCAGACTTGCTCCAATTCCTATCCGTTTGCCACGTTCCACAATGCACGTCCAACTTACTCGAGCAGCACAGTGATTTGCTCCGACGTTGCTCCCAAGTTTAGCTATCTTCAAAAGTCTGTCCGCCATAAATTCTTGCCTTTAGTTGTTGCCTCAATCCGTCCACGTCTTCCGGAGAATCCGTCTACCATAGTTGCACTAGCTTGCCCAAAATTCCACTTCCGCTAAACCTGAGTCAACTTCTCGAGCAGCAATATCCAAAATCCTTCCAGACCAATATCGTGTTTCTTTGCTCAACCAACAGCTCAAATGTGTCACCCAAAATCGTAGTTCGTGCTCGCTATCATTCGATTCACCCATTGCTCGTTCAAGCGCATCCCAGTTGTTCGTTCCGATCTCGTCCATCACTTAAGCCCAACGATACTTTCATTTGCATCAGTCCGTTCACGATATGCTCAACTCAATATTCGCTTGCTCCATTTTCATTCTTCCCAACTCAACCGACGTGCACCAACCAACTTGTATTCTCGTTTCACGAGTCCGTTCAGGCAATTCCCATAGATGTCCAACCAAAATATTTTCAATGCCTTGCTTAACACGTTTGATCCCATATACCACTTCGAATCAAGTCACTACTCACATTACGTTTTCCTGCACAAATCCAAGATCCGTTCGAACCATTCTCCATGCATGATCATGCATTTCTCAACTCAAGTCTGACACAAAAACTCAGGCAATGCTTGAATTATACAACTGTTTCCATAAATCTCACTATGCAACTCGTGCCATATCCCATTCACAATACTTCCAGCTATTCTCAAAGCCGTCTGATACTTTCGCAACACGAGCAACCCGTGCAACGATCTCTCTTCAAAGTAATCCAACCCAATACTCAATGGTTTCACACATTTGTTATACGAGCAACTCGTGCCAACTATTCTGATATTCCCGAGCCAAACTCAAATATGCTCAACCGATGCGCCACAGCCAAACTTCCAACTTCTATCCAACACATTCGCTAGACGAGCAACTCGTGCAACGATTCATTCTCATCGAATGTTTCTACTCAAAACATGCCGCATAACCAAATCTCGTCTGCCAACCAACAGATCCACTGATGCAATCAGAAACTCCCGAACGCTAAGCCAAGCCAACCCAACAAAAGCCCACACTTGTTGCACAAATGCAACAACGCCTAACGAGACTAAGCGATCCTACGAAAACCAACCAAGGCAACCCAACAAAGAAAAATATGCAGCCACAACTAGCAATAAATAGACTTATTGCATGAAACATCCGATGCGGCACCGAGTAGAGTCAAGAGCTAGACGACACGCGGAAGCTATTTAGAGTTTGTGATGAAGCGAAGGACCAAGTCCGAGAAAATGAACCAGGCGCTCTGATACCAATCTGTCACGCCCCAAACTCCCGCAAGCCCAATAGTCCCCGCTGAACGTGAAATCACCACGTTGTAGCTCTCCCGCGGGACAATCGTTCTATTCGGGACGTGATGCCGTACGAGCCTGGAGTTGCGCTCGTACAAGGCGATGTTGTTAAACACGAAAGTTATCATCGAAACAACCAAGTTACAGCGGAAGCCAATTGTGTACCAAGCACACATCAGAGTATATGCAGCGAAGCTCACGATAGGGTCCAAATGAGATGCCCCGAGTCAATGCCACAAAGGCGATGCCACGGAGACGATGAAATAACTCTTGCTCTTTCTCTAGCCCACAAAGGTACTTACAGTTCATACATCTTGTCCCGTATATCCAAGCAGCGCCACTACGCCTGTGTACCTGAAATATTGCCCACAAACGTGGGTCAGTACACAACCGTACTGGTGAGCGGGGTAACCCACTCGTCTAAGCCGACACTAAGTAAAGTAGTGAATGCACACAGTTAAATGGTGATCTTTCTAGTTGAATCCTAGATTCGTTTCATGGCATATGAATGACATGTTAAGGAAAGCAGTAAAGCAGTTTAAGCATGCAAGCATTCATTCTCAAACCAAACGACAAGCAGTTTATATATAGCCGACCCGTCTAACTCAATGTCATCGCTTGCACGATAACATATCGAACCATCAGTCTCGCCTCAATATCCATTCTCAACCAAAGTTTATATCCCACTCTCGAGTGCACACTCTTGCCGAGGCAAGGTGGCCGCGCCTACACGATGCACAAACCAACCAAAGTAAAGCAAGCCAACTCTTATCTATATGAAGTCACTGGCAGAGCCATACAGGACATATCTCAAGCATTACAGCGCGCCCTATCAGCCTGGGTAGCAAGCCCCGCTGGAGGTCCCGCAATGCATCGCGACTGAACGCGAATCAAATGTTTCCCTCCGGATCGAAACGGCTCCAGTGCCCCGGATAAAAACCGTTTCGTGGAAAGTGCCAAACCTTTGCACAAGTTGTCCGTTACATGCAGACACACGTAGGTATGACGAGAGGATCGAACATTCTCGCCCCACCAAGCGATCCTAGACTCGTTCCATCGATAAACCCAACCGAAGTATCCATAACCATTCTTCCAACATGTTCTTCCAAGAAGTCCAAATCTCGACCTCAATATATATAGCCCAAGGCACCAAAATACCCAGTGTTTCACATTGCCGCTTTACAGCAATGTATTCTGAAATGGTGCAACACCCATGCTCAAAGCAATCCCATGGCACAATGCCGTCTCAGTGGCACAATGCCCCATTCGTGGCACAATGCCCCATCAAGCGGCACCATACCTCGCTGATGCAGTTGTTCGGTTTCGAACCACAACTGCTCGCTTTGCAAGACAAAGCGACCCAGTGATATTCGTGCACGGATGCACGCTCGCTCGCCCAAATTTTCGATATTCCCATATTTCCATTTGCCTCAAAGTATCCTTCCAACTCGTATATTTCCAACCGTCCAAGCATAATCCCAAGTATCCAACCGATCGCCTCAAACGTATAACCCAACTATCGCATCCAACTATCCAACGCGTAAACCATTCAAGCCACAATCCTACCAAGCCAACGACGCACACTCTATGCATGCCTCAGTGTAGTGCTTCCCGATGTTTCAGCCCAAGTGTACAAGCCATTACGTGTTTTCCATATTGTTAGGCATGAAGGAGTAGAGGAGAAGGGAAAGAGCCCACTCACATTGTTTGAATCCGTTAGGCATCCTGTCCTGCCGATACGGCCAATCCCTTGAACCCATGGTCCGATGCAAGCGCGATCTACTCAACTGGTATGACCGTGCGAGCAGGCCATGCTCTACAAATCATCCGACCGATCGGACTAAGGAAGATGGCATTATCGTTTCCATCCAGCTATTCAGTACTGTTCTGAACGAACACCTGATTTTCATCGAACCCGCTAGCCATCTGCACATTGAAACCAACTCGATTAATCCTTCTTCCCAAAATCCGACATTTCAAATGTAACCAGCATTTGATTTATTCGATCCGACTCAGCGTAACGCTCCGAGCGGTTGCGGGACGTTACATAATATACCACTTAGAATCAGGTTCGTCCACGAACCGTGCTGGTACTCATTCCTTACTAGCATGCCACAATCCAATTCCATGGATCTGCTCTAAGCAACTCACATATTCACTATTTCTGACACAACATCTCGTTCTGCTGAACGCTCGAATAAATTTTCACGAATTCCCACATCCTCCTTGCAGCTCAACCCGAATTTCTCGTATCGCTTAGTTTTGGATCGTACATATATTTAAGGCGTCCCTAAAATACATGCATTTCAGCCGAGCTTTGCGATAGCAAATTTGAACAAGTTACAAGGGTATCTTTATGTTCGAGGCATCCATTTGCTTTACTCCCAATTGAACCAAATCCCGATTTCCATTCCAACATATTCGATTTGAGCACTATTCTCAAATATGATGATTTCTCACGACTCAATCAGTTCGTGTTCCAACTCAATCCATCCAACTATTTCTGAAACCGCACTAGCAACACCTCCAAATATATCTCATGCACCGAACGATTATCTCAACTGATACTACCCCAGCTAGGCGACTTACCCAAATATCAACTTTGCTCTCATCAGCTCAACCAAACACTTCTTCCTCAATCTCAATACCTCGCTGGGTGAACATCTATATTGAGGTTCGTGTGATCCACGAAGATCTCGCCGCCACGCCAAAGGGATAGTGTCGCCACGATTTCAACGTGGACACACTCGCCACAATTCCTAGGTTGCGCATGGAATAGTTCTTCGCGCTGCTTCCACTGCCTCGAAGCATAGGATATCACCTTTGCCTTCTGAACGAGCACGTTTTCCAGAATAGTTCCGAGACATCTTGTAAATCTGAAGCACGTCTGTCCCTTCCAGTATTCGCAAGGATTTGATCTGAACGAGCCGCCACAGTCGTCCATTCATATGAATGCTATTCCCTTCCAGGGCACGATGAGTCAGAGGCGATGCCATCGAGATAAAAATCTATGACTCTGAATCTCATCAGTTGACTAGGCTACTTCCACCATCGCTTCGATCTTCCGGCTGCATCTTCAGCTGAAGGCTATCCCAAGGATCTCTCAAATCCAACACTCAGTCAATAAGCCAAAAATTATTGCTCACATCTGCCCTCGACGCATTCCCAAATACGTCGCCTCAAGGGTCGTTCTATGGGTTTACCATATTCAATCTCCGATCTGGCGGACAAGTCGCTAGGGTCAGCTGTCCCGAAGCTACGCTCGATAATTGTAATCATCACGATGGACAGTTACTATAAACCATGCTATATCTCATCTGCAAATCCAAATCAAAATCCAACCATTCCATCCGAGCGAACTTCCGAATCCGAGAACTCATGCACTACCTCTGCTGATCTGTCAACTAATGCTGCTTAACCACCTAGAGTCTTGCTATCTATCCAAGCCACAACTCGAGAACTGTGCTCGTTGAAACCGTCTTCCATCAATCCATCGTTCTGCCCTGAATCCATCAAATTTCTGAATTGCCATGTTCGTCTTCTTGCACTACCACTGCAATGATTCTCGAAACTCCAGACTTGCTCCAATTCCTATCCGTTTGCCACGTTCCACAATGCACGTCCAACTTACTCGAGCAGCACAGTGATTTGCTCCGACGTTGCTCCCAAGTTTAGCTATCTTCAAAAGTCTGTCCGCCATAAATTCTTGCCTTTAGTTGTTGCCTCAATCCGTCCACGTCTTCCGGAGAATCCGTCTACCATAGTTGCACTAGCTTGCCCAAAATTCCACTTCCGCTAAACCTGAGTCAACTTCTCGAGCAGCAATATCCAAAATCCTTCCAGACCAATATCGTGTTTCTTTGCTCAACCAACAGCTCAAATGTGTCACCCAAAATCGTAGTTCGTGCTCGCTATCATTCGATTCACCCATTGCTCGTTCAAGCGCATCCCAGTTGTTCGTTCCGATCTCGTCCATCACTTAAGCCCAACGATACTTTCATTTGCATCAGTCCGTTCACGATATGCTCAACTCAATATTCGCTTGCTCCATTTTCATTCTTCCCAACTCAACCGACGTGCACCAACCAACTTGTATTCTCGTTTCACGAGTCCGTTCAGGCAATTCCCATAGATGTCCAACCAAAATATTTTCAATGCCTTGCTTAACACGTTTGATCCCATATACCACTTCGAATCAAGTCACTACTCACATTACGTTTTCCTGCACAAATCCAAGATCCGTTCGAACCATTCTCCATGCATGATCATGCATTTCTCAACTCAAGTCTGACACAAAAACTCAGGCAATGCTTGAATTATACAACTGTTTCCATAAATCTCACTATGCAACTCGTGCCATATCCCATTCACAATACTTCCAGCTATTCTCAAAGCCGTCTGATACTTTCGCAACACGAGCAACCCGTGCAACGATCTCTCTTCAAAGTAATCCAACCCAATACTCAATGGTTTCACACATTTGTTATACGAGCAACTCGTGCCAACTATTCTGATATTCCCGAGCCAAACTCAAATATGCTCAACCGATGCGCCACAGCCAAACTTCCAACTTCTATCCAACACATTCGCTAGACGAGCAACTCGTGCAACGATTCATTCTCATCGAATGTTTCTACTCAAAACATGCCGCATAACCAAATCTCGTCTGCCAACCAACAGATCCACTGATGCAATCAGAAACTCCCGAACGCTAAGCCAAGCCAACCCAACAAAAGCCCACACTTGTTGCACAAATGCAACAACGCCTAACGAGACTAAGCGATCCTACGAAAACCAACCAAGGCAACCCAACAAAGAAAAATATGCAGCCACAACTAGCAATAAATAGACTTATTGCATGAAACATCCGATGCGGCACCGAGTAGAGTCAAGAGCTAGACGACACGCGGAAGCTATTTAGAGTTTGTGATGAAGCGAAGGACCAAGTCCGAGAAAATGAACCAGGCGCTCTGATACCAATCTGTCACGCCCCAAACTCCCGCAAGCCCAATAGTCCCCGCTGAACGTGAAATCACCACGTTGTAGCTCTCCCGCGGGACAATCGTTCTATTCGGGACGTGATGCCGTACGAGCCTGGAGTTGCGCTCGTACAAGGCGATGTTGTTAAACACGAAAGTTATCATCGAAACAACCAAGTTACAGCGGAAGCCAATTGTGTACCAAGCACACATCAGAGTATATGCAGCGAAGCTCACGATAGGGTCCAAATGAGATGCCCCGAGTCAATGCCACAAAGGCGATGCCACGGAGACGATGAAATAACTCTTGCTCTTTCTCTAGCCCACAAAGGTACTTACAGTTCATACATCTTGTCCCGTATATCCAAGCAGCGCCACTACGCCTGTGTACCTGAAATATTGCCCACAAACGTGGGTCAGTACACAACCGTACTGGTGAGCGGGGTAACCCACTCGTCTAAGCCGACACTAAGTAAAGTAGTGAATGCACACAGTTAAATGGTGATCTTTCTAGTTGAATCCTAGATTCGTTTCATGGCATATGAATGACATGTTAAGGAAAGCAGTAAAGCAGTTTAAGCATGCAAGCATTCATTCTCAAACCAAACGACAAGCAGTTTATATATAGCCGACCCGTCTAACTCAATGTCATCGCTTGCACGATAACATATCGAACCATCAGTCTCGCCTCAATATCCATTCTCAACCAAAGTTTATATCCCACTCTCGAGTGCACACTCTTGCCGAGGCAAGGTGGCCGCGCCTACACGATGCACAAACCAACCAAAGTAAAGCAAGCCAACTCTTATCTATATGAAGTCACTGGCAGAGCCATACAGGACATATCTCAAGCATTACAGCGCGCCCTATCAGCCTGGGTAGCAAGCCCCGCTGGAGGTCCCGCAATGCATCGCGACTGAACGCGAATCAAATGTTTCCCTCCGGATCGAAACGGCTCCAGTGCCCCGGATAAAAACCGTTTCGTGGAAAGTGCCAAACCTTTGCACAAGTTGTCCGTTACATGCAGACACACGTAGGTATGACGAGAGGATCGAACATTCTCGCCCCACCAAGCGATCCTAGACTCGTTCCATCGATAAACCCAACCGAAGTATCCATAACCATTCTTCCAACATGTTCTTCCAAGAAGTCCAAATCTCGACCTCAATATATATAGCCCAAGGCACCAAAATACCCAGTGTTTCACATTGCCGCTTTACAGCAATGTATTCTGAAATGGTGCAACACCCATGCTCAAAGCAATCCCATGGCACAATGCCGTCTCAGTGGCACAATGCCCCATTCGTGGCACAATGCCCCATCAAGCGGCACCATACCTCGCTGATGCAGTTGTTCGGTTTCGAACCACAACTGCTCGCTTTGCAAGACAAAGCGACCCAGTGATATTCGTGCACGGATGCACGCTCGCTCGCCCAAATTTTCGATATTCCCATATTTCCATTTGCCTCAAAGTATCCTTCCAACTCGTATATTTCCAACCGTCCAAGCATAATCCCAAGTATCCAACCGATCGCCTCAAACGTATAACCCAACTATCGCATCCAACTATCCAACGCGTAAACCATTCAAGCCACAATCCTACCAAGCCAACGACGCACACTCTATGCATGCCTCAGTGTAGTGCTTCCCGATGTTTCAGCCCAAGTGTACAAGCCATTACGTGTTTTCCATATTGTTAGGCATGAAGGAGTAGAGGAGAAGGGAAAGAGCGGTTGCGGGGCATTACATCAGCAGCTCTATGTCATGGCGTATCTCACCTCACTTCGTCCTGATGCAGACTCTAAACGATATCAGATTATTGTTGGGGCCGAGGTTCCATATCTGATGAAAGCCTATTTCGTATCATACTGGCAGCGAAAGTAGTTGGGACTGATACGAGCACTTACTTGTCGATCTGCCTTGGTTGCTGCTCATGGTGGATTTCGTCGAGATCGTGGTGGTAGACGTGATAGCCGGAATGTTGGTCGTGATGGTGGACGAGGTAATAACAGGCGTGATGGAGAATGACCACGCACATGCTTCAATTATGGTTAACCTGGACATTTTTCAGTGACAGTGTCCCAAAGCTCCTTCTGTCAATGTTGCATCGGTTGCTCATAATGATAAAGAGCGATCTGTGCAGATGACTACAGAGACCTATGTCGAATTCGCTGAATTTCAAGCTCACCAAAGTGGAGGAGTCTCTACATCTAGATCCACTGCCAGATACTCAGCGACGTGTATGGTAAGATCAAAGCAATGGATGATTGACTCTAATGCGTCTGATCACATGACAGGCGATGCAGGTATGTTACGTGATTATATATCTGTGGGTCGTGTGACAGATAGTGCTGTTGTGAATGGCAGTTCACTGAAAGTTCGTGAAAAAGGAAGTACTCGTCTTTTTGTTAGTTTGTCAATTACTTCAGTTTTACATACACCTGGCAACACATTCAGTTTATTATCCATTAATCGAATTACTCATAACTTGCACTGTTCGGTAACATTCTTTCCAAATGGTTGTATTTTTCAGGACCTAAAGACTGGAAAGACTATATATAGGGGGCATGTGGCTGAAGACTTGTATCTTTTTGAATAGAATTCGTCTGTTGCATTTGCCAGTGTGTCACTCAACTCGTTTGAGTTGCACTGTCACTTAAGTCACCAATTTATCCAAGCTCTCCAGAAAATGCGTCTATATGTAGATTTTCAAGTTTTTTTCATTGTGAGTCATGTAATCTGGCTAAACATCATCGGGTACCCTATCTGATGAGCTTGAGTAAAGTTTTATCAGCTCTTTTTGATTTAGTATATTATGATATATGGGGTCCATGTCCTATTGAATGTGTGATGGGTTTCAAGTATTTTGTTTTCTTTGTTGATGACTAATTACAAGTCACTTTTGTCTACTTAATAAAAAATCGTTGCGAATTATTTGATATTTGGTGCAATTTTATACTGAAATAAAAATCCAGTTTAGGGTTTTCATTAAATGTCTTCGGAGTGAAAATGGTCGTAAATATGTCTCATGAGTTCACTTCTCATCTGGCTAGACATAGGATTATTCACCAAACTCTCTCCTTACACATCACAACAAAATGGTGTAGCCGAACGTAAGAATCGCCACCTCTTGTAAACAACTCATGCTTATGTTTCATGCCAGTACTTCCAAAAACAATTGGTCGGATGCTGTACCTACAGCTTGCTATCTGATCAACTGTATGTCATATGCAGTTTTCAATGACACACCTCCTTTTTCTAGATTATATCTCAATCGTATGTCATTTTCTCTACTTCTCAAAATTTATGGATTCTTGTGTTACGTTCGAGATACTTGACCTACTATTTCTAAATTGGATCCGAAGCACTCAAGTGTTTTTTTGGATATCCTAAGGAACAGAAAGGATATTGTTGTTTTCTCCAACTTCGAAGAGGTATACTATGTCTCGGGATGTTACATTTGTCGAGACTGAATTCCCCCAATCCTCTCGAACTAAAGAATATGTTCCCAAAATTTATCCAGATGAGAACTTTCTTTTCTATCCGTTTCAAACACAGAAGTTGTCTGTAAGAGTGTCATTCCCTACCGAGTCAGTCTCACCATCCGACGGTCCGCAAACACCAGCTCCGTCAGAACTGGCATTACAAGACATGCCTAACACTGTAGAGCATGTGTCGTCACTAGAGCCCTCCTACGACTCCACAGATTCAATACCGCCTAATTTATCGACTCGCCCCCGTCGTGCATGTCATGACCATACTTTTTATATTGATAAATACAAATGGCTAGTATAGATGAGATTCAAATCCCCTAATCTGTCGAGGAGGGCTTCCAACATCCTGGTGTGTCGCTATGGAGGAGGAGATACGGGCGCTATGGGAGAATCATACATTAGACTGGATTTGCCTTCTGGTAAGAAGGCAGTAGGATGCAAATGGGTGTTCACTATCAAGGTGAAATCGGATGGCACCCATCATCGCCTGAAGACTCGCTTTGTGGCCAAAGGATATTCTCAGACTTATGGCGTGGATTACTTTGAGACATTCTTCGCAGTTACCAGGATAACCTCTGTGTGAGTGCTCATGTCCTTAGTTGTCCGATATGACTGACCCTTACTTCAGTTGGATATGAGGAATGTATTTTTTCATGGAAACCTTGAAGAGGAAGTGTATGTGGTACAACCTCCTGCGTTCGTTGCAAACGAGGGTAAAGTGTGTCATCTGCAAAATGTCCTCTATGGTCTCAAACAACCACCCCGTGCTTGGTTTGGTTGACTTACCATGTTGTTACTCAGTTTGGCATGTGTCAATCGAAAAATGATCATTCGGTATTCTACGGACAGACATCAGCCACACGGATACTACTTGGTGTCTATGTTGATGACATTGTAATTACGGGGAACGACATTCAGGATATTGCAAGACTGAAAAATTTTCTGGGTGAACAGTTTCAAACCAAAGATATGGGAGTGTTGAAGTACTTCTTAGGCATTAAAGTCACACGGGGTAAGCAAGGCATTGTAATGTCTCAGAGGAAGTATGTGCTTGACATCCTAACTGAAGCAAGAATGATGCAAACTAAGAGAGCAACCTCACCCATGGATCCAAGGGTAAAGTTACTCCCTGATGAAGAGCAATCTTGATCAGCAAGTTGAAAAACTCAACTACTTGGCAGTCATGACTCGTCCAAACATTTTTTTTGTTGTAAGTGTCGTGAGTAGATTTATGTCTTCTCCACGAGTTCCGCATTGGCAGACATTTCTTAGGATATTGCGTTATCTAGCTCAGAATCCAAAAAAATAAATTCGGATGGAGAATCAGGGACATACTCGTCTTGACTGCTTTACAGATGTTGACTGGGGTGCAAGTCTTACAGATAGATGGTCTACATCTGGCTATTCAGTATTTATTGACGAAAATTTAGTGGCGTAGAAGAGCAAGAAGCAAAGTGTGGTCTCACGATCGAGTTCAGAAGCGGAATATCAAGCTATTGCTCATGGCACAGCAGAGGTGTTATATCTACATCTTCTAAAGGAGCTGGAAGAAGAAGCGGGATCGGAAGCAGCAGATATATAGTGTGATAACTAGTCAGCTATCCATGTTGCTATCGATCTCGTTTTTCATGAAAGAACAAAATACATTGAGATCGACATCCACTTTGTCCGTGATTGTCACACCCGATTCCAGATTTAGTATTTCTTGAATTTCTAGAATTTAAATTTTTCTTGATAATGTATTCATGTTGTATTTTCTCATGCCGGTTCCTGTCATTTTATTGTTTTATTTTTCATGTTGTTGAGAGAGACTACCAGAGACAAGTAGAATAACCATTGGCACTGCCATAGATCCGGTTTAGGACCCTCATGTAGAATGGACACTTGGTTCGGTTCATTTGGGTGAACCCATGACTAAACCATCTTTTCTCCTCTCTTAGTATATATATGGCTTCTCTCTCCTCTCTTTCTTCTTCTTCATTTTTATTTTCCTCCACTCAAGCTCCCCCTAACCCTAACCCTAACCCTAACCCTAGGGAGCAGTTGATGTGACTTGGACCGTGAGAGGTAGAGGCTAGGAGCCACCCAAGGCAAGTACATCTTGCTCAACGGTGAAATCATGGATTTTTGGATTTTTATATATGTTGTTTTAAAAAATGTATTTGATGGAAAATATTCGCCTTGAGTTGCTGATCATGTTTAGTTCTTAGAGTTTTTGATTTTGATGTATAAATTTTTGTAGATCTGAGTTTCAAGTTTAGGATTTTTATGTGTTCCATGAGTTTTTCTTGGTTTTGATCTATTAAAATATAGTGTTTTCGAAAACTAGAGGTTCCTTATGTTAGAGCATTTCATTTCGTACAATTTAGCTTTTGTTTCACTTAATTTGGAATTAAAATAAAAAAATTATGTAGAAAATAATTTTTTGATTTTTTTGGAGCTTTCGGCCATGGCTGAGCTTGCTGTTGGTGAACACGAAGTCTTCATGCGGCCAGCGAGCTATGCGGCCGAAGAGCGTCATGCGGCCCGAGAGGGTTATGCGGCCTGAACTCTTGCCGCATACTGACAGCATGTGTCCATCTTGTTGGACGCATGACTGCTTATTTACACGAGTGTCCTTAAACACCTCGTACTTTCACTCGTTGAACGAATGAAAAATTCGCTAAGTCCAAAAGTGAGTCCATGCGGCCAGTGGGTGTATACGGCCAGAGAGTGCATGCGGCCAGTGAGTCCATGCGGCCAGTGGGCGTATGCGGTCAGGAATTCTTGTGTGCATTTTGTGTTCCCTGTTGATTAGTAATTCATTTTAGTGATTATTGTTGTGTGCTTCCTTATGCGACACAAGTTTACGTTACCAGACAAGTTTATGTACAAGTTCACAATCCTCACGACACCGTGGAAATGTTTGTATATGAAAATCTATTGCATTTAGTATAGGACAATCAAGTGTGAGCATTGTCCAATGTATCGCGTGTCGCGAATACGATAACTCCTAAAAAGCTCGTACTCGCGATTCGTCATTTTAGGGAGTTCTCAAGTGTCCACGATTCGAGAACTTGAAATAATTTAGTAATGATTAAACAAGATAAGATTTACCTAGAGCATGTTTTTGGAGGAAAGAATATCGCGCTACCCGCTACCCCGATCCCCAAGGGCCCCATGCGGCATGGACAACCCTGCTAGGCAAGGGCTCCATGACTGACCAAGTTTACGCATGATGTGGCACATTACAAGATAAGTTTATGTTTACAAGAAAAGTTTATGATTATAAGACAAGTTTATGTTTACAATACCAGTTTTGCAGGTTCACAAGTTTATGTTTATGCTTATAAGTTCCATTTCTGTTTAAGTAACAAGTTATGTTATTGTATGGTTGACTATGCATTTAAATTTACTAGACAAGCGTACCCTTAGCCATTCGGGTTGACTGCAGTACCGGTGGTAGCAATATTCTTAACAATGCATTTCTAGTAATAAGGGCTTGTGATCATCCTATTAATCTTTCCACACCTTAAAAATAAGAACAAGTGAGAGTTGTCTCGCACTTTAAAATGAAAATTTTATCTTGTTAAAAACTATAAAATAGGGACAATTGTATCAAAAGAGCAACCAAAAAGTTGTTTTACTCAGCTTATTGAATAAATAAAGTATCCTACAGGTAATGTAATTTTAGAATCAGTGGTAAAAGCTTGCACCACATGATCATTCTTAGACTAGAAATTTACAGTCAGAAGAACTTTTTCTATGGGATCGTAAGGCTGCCAAGTTACTAATCTAGACTTAATTTGGCAGTCGCTAAATGGCCGTAAGATACCACGTCTCAGAGAGCGAGTCAGCTCAGCGACCAAGGAAACGTTTGGTTGCCTTACACTTCAGTCAGATGCCAATAACGTAGGATTTCAAATTTGAGCACCTTCACACCTACACTATGTTTCCCTTTTACAAGTATCATAGGATACAAAATAGACACCGTGTCATGGGAACAACACCAATTTTGGCCTTTACTAAACTATTTTGGTGTATATATACTTTGCCAATTTTGGGCTTTTGATAAGGGCACTGCACATATTACTTGGGGCTAGCGCAGGATTGGGGCTAGCCCAGGATTGAGCAAAGTTTACTCACACTAGCCCATTATTTTACTTGAGGCTAGCCCACTTTCCCAAACCCTTCTCCCAAACCCTCTCCGCCCCACCGGAGCCCTCCCCCCTCCCGCCGGCGGAGCTCTCCAACTCTCCGAGACTTCGTCCTCCTTGTCGATGGCTCCCAAAGTCGACAATGTCGAGAATCGAACACGATTTTAGGGCATAAAATATCGAGAATCGTCGACAACGTCGAGCAGTATCGGGCGGGACTGTAGATTTTCCTACAGTCCTATATAGATTTAGGACTGTAGGAAAATCGACAGTCCTATGTATATTAAGGACTGTAGAATTTTCTACAGTCCTAAATTTATATAGGACTGTAGGCATTTCAACAGTCCTAAAAATTTAAGGACTGTCCTAAAAATGTATGTTAAATTTTTAGGACTGTCAAAATTTTGACAGTCCTACCAATTGAAAGTACTGTCAAAATTTTGACAGTCCTAAAAATTCAACATATATTTTTAGGACTGTCAAACTTTTGACAGTCCTACCAATTGTAAGGACTGTCAAAATTTTGACAGTCCTAAAAATATATGTTAAATTTTTAGGACTGTCAAAATTTTGACAGTCCTAAATTTTTTTTTCTGTTAATTTATTTTTGTTAATTGTTGGGGGGACCAATTTCAAAATATCCTTGAAATTTCTATCCTTAAAATTTGTTAAAGTATTCTGTTATTTAAAATAGTAAATTTATTAATGGTACATTAAAAATTTTGTAAAAAAAAAAAAAATTACAAAAAGTAAAATTTGGAGGTCGAAACATCGTTTTTTTGCGATTCTAAAAATTTGAGAAGTCCGTCAAACGATGGAACTGTTTATCCCGAAGTACTTTTCCATACGGTCATTTTGGCTCAAACTGGAGCTTGTTTCGATCTCCCAGTCAAAAGTTATGATACTTTAAAGTTTTATATTTTATATTTTTGCCTGTAATATGTACGCCTTACTTCGGATGAAAATTCTCTCTACACGAATTGTGTTACTCTCGTCGAAAACATACAAATAGACCTATTGTGTGACGAAAAACGATTTGAAAACAAATAGTTATGGCCGTTTGAAGTCTGATCGACGGCAGACGTAATATTCGTACGGTAGATTTTTTTTTATTTTATTCAATGATAACATATTTTATTTTGGATGTTAAACTAAATAAAAAAAAATCAAAATCCAAAACTAACTAAATAGAAATAAACTTAAAAAAAATCCTGACAATTAAAATGAGGACTGTCAAAATTTTGACAGTCCTCATTGTTTGTGGGACTGTCAAAATCCTGACAGTCCTAGTTTTATATAAAATTTTCAGTGGGTTAAAATTAGGACTGTCAAAATTATGACAGTCCTAACAATTTGTAGGACTGTCAAAATTATGACAGTCCTAACAATTTGTAGGACTGTCAAAATTTTGACAGTCCTTCCAAGTGGTAGGACTGTCGTAATTTTGACAGTCCTGATTTTAACAGTGGGCTAGCCTCCGAGTAACTTTCATGATGGCAAACTTGTAATTTTTTCAAATTTTTCAATGGGCTAGCCCCGAGTAAAAAGTGTAGTGCCCTTATCAAAAGCCCAATTTTGGAGCATCCATGCTTCTTACGAAGTATGAACTATGTCTAACATTCTTTCTTTTCTCAATAGAACTGTAAATTCTTTTTAGATGAATTTAAGATTTAGATTTATCTATATAACAAGTTGGTCTTTTTATTGGAAAACTGTGTCCACGTGGCCTAGGTCCTAACTTTTTCACAAAAAGGACCTCAATTCACTTCAGTTTAACCAATGAATGAAACAGCTTCAGTCGAACTCATTTTATAACAAACGTTTGTTGCGGCAGAATAAACTAATTTTAAAATAAAAAAAGATGCTCGATAAGGCATGAGTTCATGTATCATATGTGTTTCTTTATAAGAACGCCCGCGAGTTTGATCAATTACTCTTTGCACTTTAAAAACATTGGTATATGTTGTGCTATATTTTTTAGTTATTTTCCTCTACTCGAATAAGAGTTCTCTGTCATAAGGTTGGTTATCCCCCACCAATATTTTTGATCCTCGTCCAAAATTAACCTTGATTTCACAATTATTGCTTCTTGACTTGGCCGATCGATAGGCAGAGATTATAATATATATTTTATGTTAATCCAACTTAAATGCACTTCTCGTCATTATAAGACATTACAAATAGCACTAATTGTGCCCAACTTTCATTCTCGCAACAAGCAAAACAATCAATTGACAGTACCTGTACTCGTCCGCAGCTTCAGATAGATCTCGTCGGACCGGCTCTTCCCCGAGCCCTTGCTCAGCCGGTCCTGAAGCGAATGCCGGAGAGCGCCTACACCACAAAACCAAAAGCAATGAACAAAAGAACCAAACTTTTTTCCAGACAAACTGCATCGGTTGGGAGATCTCACTTGCGGAAACCGACTGGGACTTGCTGTCGATCTGCAGCACGATGGATTTGCTGCTGAGCGACGCGTCCCGGTGCAGATCGATGCTGATGGGCGCCCTCGTCGCGCCGTTCTCCCCCGTCGGCTGATCAAATCAACACAACTGTTAAAGCATCAAATTCACATTCAACAAAACCCATCGGAAAGATTCTCTTACCAGGACCGGATGTCCGATCAGGCTGTTGAGGACCGCCGATTTCCCCGCGCCCTGCGAAAATCAAAGCTAAGAGCACGGAGAGAGAGAGAGAGAGAGAGAGAGAGAGTACTGACGACATTGCCGAGAGCGACGACGTTGAGGAAGGTGGAGGCGCGGCGGGAGGAGAAGGAGTTGGTGGCGTCGTCGACGTCCTCGTCAGCAAGGACGGAGGCGGCCTGGAGCATGGCCTCGGAGAGCTTGGTCAGCTCTCCCATGGCTTCCATGGCGAAGATCTGGGGAGGGGGATGTGGTCACCGCCCTGACGATGGTGGTGGTGGACCGGTGGTGATGGGAACAACGGGAGAGAGAGAGAGGACGTGAAATTTTGTTTTGTAGAGAGGACGTGAAATTTTGTTTGCACGAAATTTGGAGGTTTCAAATCACAGAGCCACGTCCTACCCCGCACTACCTTTGATTGTTTTTTTTTTTTTTTCAGTCCGGTTGAAACAAATATTACTACGGTTAGTTTTCTATATTTTTAGAGGGATAAAGTAAAAAAACTTCTTCCGTGATATCTCATTTGACAAGGGCACAGCAAAATTTACTCAGGACTAGTCCAGTATTGGGACTAGTCCAGTTATGAAAAAAAATTACTCAGACTAGTCCAAATTTTACTCAGGCTAGCCCAAACTCTTCACGTTCCTTCTCCTGCTCCCCCGTCCTCCACCGCCGTCCCACCAAGTGAGCGCTCCGCCTCCTCCTCCTTCCCCATCCTCCATCGCCGCCTCCCGTCGCCGCCTCGCCTCCTGCCGCCTCCTTCCCCTCCCACTCCTTCGTCTCGTCCTCCCTTTCGGCCTCCGCGCAGGATCCACCACCCGAACCCACCCCCCACCTCCCTCTACCCCCGTTCCACCCTCGTCCAGCTCAAGCTCGACTACCTCGGCACTCTCGGCGTCTGCCGCTCCCCCTCCCCTCCTTCCTCCGCCGCTACCCCCAGGTCCTCCACTCCAACGTCGTGGAGGACTGTAAAAAAAATCAGGACTGTCAAAATTTTGACAGTCCTAATTGGAATGACTGTTAAAATTTTGACAGTCCTAAAAAATCAACATATTTTTAGGACTGTCAAAATTTTGACAGTCCTTCCAATTTTTAGGACTGTCAAAATTTTGACAGTCCTTCCAATTGGTAGGACTGTCAAAATTTTAACAGTCCTGATTATAAAATTTTGAATACTTGGAATACCTTACTTTTGTATATGAATAAGATACTCTATAGTAATCAGCAAACTCACACAGCAGCCACTTCCATGTTCCATAAATGTGTAAGTTTCTCGGATGAAAACGTTGAGCACGCATTGTTGCCTCAAGTACCAGATCATATATGAGGGTCTCCACTGCAGGACCACCCTACAAACAAGAAATCACTAAATTATATTTCTTCCAAACATCTCAAATGGTTCAATACTGATCCTAGCGTAATAAAGTCTCTCAAACATAAACCATCCTTAATATCAAAAGAAAGAGGAAAAAGACTGTCAAAATTTTGACAGTCCTACCAATTGTTGACGGTCCTATCAATTGGAATGACTGTCAAAATTTTGACAATCCTAAAAATTCAACATATATTTTTAGGACTGTCAAACTTTTGACAGTCCTACCAATTGGAAGGACTGTCAAAATTTTGACAGTCCTAAAAAATCAACATATATTTTTAGGACTGTCAAAATTTTGACAGTCCTGATTATAAAAAAATCAAGAGTGGACAACCCCGAGTAAATTTTGGGAGTGGCAAACTTATAATTATCAATGGTAAACATTTGGGCTGCCCCGAGTAAATTTAGTAGTTGTCACGACCCGCACCCGGAAGTTCGGGCACGAGTACGTGGGTACGTCCAGCCTACGCCGCAGAGTCGGCGGTAGTACGCTGTCTAGGTCAATCCATCTAACTAGTCTAACTCATTCACAATTAACATAGGCAAGATAATAATGAGAATAGAAACTTAAAACTTGCAACTGAAATAAATGTGACAACAATTCAAATGTTCAATACAGGAATTTCAAATGAAATCGGGGACAAACCCGATTAAATAAGATAAGAAACAAAATAAAAGATAGCTACTGCTAGCTACTCTGCAGCAGGGGTCTCCTGGGTGGGTTCTGGCTCCTCATAGGTATCATCTGTACCCTCATAAGGACCATAATAAGTAGGGGCAAGATCCTCATCATCGCCTAAATCAACAGATCCAGTCAGGAAAGGAGCAAAGTACACAGTGCACAACAAAGGAGAGTAGATGTGTGTGAGTAAAAAAGAAGAAGAAGAAAAAAAAGTATATATGGGAATACCTCGGAATACCTTAGATTTAATTTTCTTGATGTTGGTCTTCTCATATTCCTTCCATCCATATTGCATTTATTTATTTTTATTGGAGATGTATACCAAGCTCATTAATAAATATATAAGAATAAATTAGCATGATAGAGACTTTCTAACTACTTTTTTTTATGTGGTTCGACATTTCACATGAAACTTTTTGCACATGCTGTCACGTCTTGTGTGCTCATTATCCCCTCAACTCCCACCATTAATAAATAGAAGAAATAATACGCCTCCGGGCTCGATTTACTGATCTTCCGTCATTCAACCGGAATCTTATATCTCTTCTCGGTAACCACAAGGGTCACTTGACTTTCTAACTACCTAGAAATATGTATTGACATTAGCAAACATACATGAAATACTTTTTTAAGTACAAATATTCTACACATTAATAACATCCACTAATTAATAAATTGTGCATCGGATGATATTAATCTAGAGAGATGCGACTGTATATATAGAACTGGATCAGTTCAAGCTTCACATATATACTTCATGACTAAGATTTATGGCATAACTTGCACAAATAACATAAATATAGACTAATTCTAAAAGCACTCGATATATTGTTTAGGACGACCCAAATTTTTTTAGCTTTTTTACAAGTTTACCACTAGTTTTTTTTACTTGAGGGCAGCCCAAATTTTTATATAAAAACTAATGACTTGTTTTTCAACCCAAATTTTTTTTCCAGGACAATCATAATGTTGACAATTCTAATTATTAGGACTGTCAACATTGTGACAGTTCTAATTATTAGGACTGTCAACATTGTGACAGTCATAAATAATTAGGACTGTAAAAAAAATGGCAGTCATTCATATTGGAAGGACTGTCAATTTTTTGACAGTCCATGGAAGAAGAAGAAGAAGCAGGGACGGGGTGCGGCGACGGGGGGGTGCGAGGACGTGCCGACGACGGCGGCGGCAGTAGCAACAGCAGCAGCAGCAACATCAACAACAACAGCGGATGCGAGCGGCCTCCGCCTCCTCCGGCGGTTGGGGTTGGTGTTAGGGTTAGGGTTTGGAGGTTTGGGAATTCGAAGAGAGAGTAAAAATTTATAATGAAGGATTTTAGAAAATTTTAGGAGGGTTGGGCTGTCCTGAGTAAATTTTGGATTGTCCTAAGTAAAAGTTACAAAAATTTGGATTGTCCTGGAGTAATGGGCTATGTTAAGAAAATTTGGGAGTGCCTCTAGAATTAGCCTAAATATATCACCAAAGTTTTAGACAGTCAGTACAATGGTCATAAGAACACTCAGGATCAACTTTTCTTGGTACCTCTCATAACACGTTATAGAAGAGGATCCAAACCCTACTTAGCTTCAACTTTGTTTGCGCATTTGCGTAAGCAAAAGTTTATGTACTAATAAGCATCAACATCGACATAAGGTTTTATGTCATACCCGATTCTAGATTTAGTATTTCTTGAATTTCTAGAATTTAATTTTTTTGATAATGTATTCATGCTGTATTTCTCATGTTGGTTCCTGTCATTTTTTTTATTTTTTTCTGTTGTTGAGAGAGACTACCCGAGACCAGTAGAATACCCATTAGCATTTTCATAAGACCCGATTTAGGACCCGCATGTAAAATAGACATTTAGTTCGGTTCATTTTGGGTGAACCCATGACTAAATCCTTTTTTTCTCATATCTTAGTATATATATGAGCTTTTCTCTCTCTCCTCTCTTTCTTCTTCTTCATTTTCATTTTCTTCTTCCTCCTCTCCCTCAAGCTCCCTCTAACCCTAACCCTAACCCTAAAGGAAAGTTGTTGTGACTTAGACCGTGAGAGATAGAGGCTAGGAGCCACCCAAGGCAAGTATATCTTGCTCAATGGTGAAGTCATAAATTTTTGAATTTTTATATATATACATGGGGGTATTTCAGTGCACTACATGCCTACATGTGTTTGGGTTTGGTTTGAGTCAAGTTATAGTAAAAAAGAAGCAGTTTTACGATCAAACAAATGCAACATCCATGTTCCAAATATATTAGGTACAATCAAGATTAGTAATAAAAAATTTTTTGGAAGAAAAAATGTTGTGAATTGCTCCAAATATCTATGTCATGGCAAAATATTATATAAAATTTTTTATATTATAAATTAATACTTTAAAATATTAAATTAAATAAAATAAATAAAATAAATTAAAAAGTACCAAATTACCCATATTCCAAAATGAGGGGGATTACAGTGAGTATTGTTTAATGTATCGCGTGTCACGAATACGATAACTCATGAAAAGCTTGTACTCGCGACTCGTGATTTTAGGGAGTTCTCTAAGTGTCCACGACTCGAGAACTTGAAATAATTTAGTAATAATTAAACAAGATAAGATTTACCTAGAACATTGGGAGGGAAGAATATTGCGCTACCGGCTACCCTGATCTCCAAGGGCCCCATGCAGCATGGACAAACTGGCTAGGCAAGGGCTCCATGACTAACCAAGTTTATGCGTGCTACGGCACTTACAAGACAAGTTTATATACAAGTTTATGTTACAAGACAAGTTTATGTTTATAAAGCAAGTTTATGATTGCAAGTTTAAGTTTATGCTTATAAGTTCAATTTTTGTTTGTGACAAGTAACCAGTTATGTTATTGTATAGTTGAATGTGCATTTAAATTTACTAGACAAGTGTACCCTTGGCCATCTGGGTTAACTGCAGTGTCGGTGGTAGCAATATTCTTAAAACATGCATTTAGTAATTAATGCATGTGACAACCCTAGCTAGTTAATCGTAGCAAGCCGTAAAGTTGTTTGGTCGTACGATGAATGATGTTACTTTCATTATAGCTCGTTCTTCTAGTTTTATTTTCTTCCGGCGCGTGGTTAGGGTGCTAATTTCTGCTCGAGTGAATGTCTGCAACCCCGGTCCTTGCTTGGTTTAAGGGTTGTGGTCACGATCCAGAGTAGTTCCTATGCTCTCTTGCCGCTCGCCACCTTACTTTCATTATTGCTTTTATTATCAGTTCTTCCTGTATTATTCTTGAGACAAGTACATTGGTACCGTACAAGTCTCGATCAGCATTTATTTCTTATATGTCTTTTTTTGCTTATGTTGTGATGTGTTTGGTCTATCACATCGAGCTCCTTTGTGGTACTTGTTGCTTGGGGTTCTGACCCTACTGGATTTGCATGGCAAGGTTACCCCGAAGAGAACCAGGATCCACCGTGCTTCCAGCAAGATGGCTCACACTCGTAGGACTGCGGCCGAAGCTCGTGAGTGGGTTTCCTTCTTTCACCCCTCGTCTTGATCACTTCATTTTATGGTGTTTAGCAAGGGGCAGAGTTAGCTCCTTATAATTTTGAGACTACGGTCAACACGATTTATATATTAGGCCATGGCTGGTATATTTGATCATGTATATTTATACTCTGTTAGTGTAGTATTTTGTATTCGCTAACTTCATGATCATATGTGACATGTAATTTGGGATGCCTCTTTACTTTCATGTATTATATACTCTTGTACTTGTGTTGTTGAATTGAGATAATAGGATTTGTCGACCATGTCAGTTCCCGTATACTTAGTGTAGCATTTTGTATTCGCTAGAGTTCACCCATCATTCTTCTAGACAACCTTAACACATTGCGGCTTATTTCGGTATTCTGTAAGGTGCGGTTGGCCATGTCAGTTCCCGTATTTACCCAGTATTCTGGGAGCGGGGCGTACGTGACAAGGTTTTCTTGGTGGCCCATGCAGGTCTATTTTTTAGACTTGTGGGAGGACTCGTCTTGTTAGAATCTCAATCATCTATTAATCTTCGATTGAACTCCACTTGCAACATGCATCTCTCGCTTTCCTTGAACTTCAAACTTGCTTGACATGATTGTTCCATTCTCGTCCTTTGTTTATATCCTTGTGTCCTTATCCTTCAGGGACACCACACCTGCTCCTCCTTCCGAGGTTTCCGTTACAACCAGCCCAGCTAGCCGAGACAATACCACAAGTTCTACAAGTACAACTAGGGTAGGAAGGCTCATGGGCTATGTTAGAGGTGATCCAAGCTATGATGATGGTACAACAATAATAACTCTAGCTTTAGCAACAAGTGGTCCAACTCTGCCATCAGTTTCAGCAAGGACAAGAACAGACCAACGCTACTCTTTTCTAGGGATTTAGAGTAGCACTCGACAACAATGGACGTTATACTCACAACTCGGCGACCAATGTTAGTCGCATGCGCCCAACCACGTTCCTCGGCACAAAAGATGCAGTTTCAGTAGATTCTTGGCTTCAATACTTTGAGGCCATCATGGATGCAACCAAGACCCCAGATGATGAGAAGGTAGCAGTCGTAAAGCTACAATTGTCATATCTTTCCCGAGATTGGTGGGCAGCAAAAGAAATGGTGCTTCGGAAGCCCATTGACTGGAGGACGTTCAAGGAGCGCTTCCAGGAAAAGTATTTTCACACAACCGCTAAGTTTCAGCTCCAGCAGCATTTTATCAACCTCTGCCAGAACACAAGATCGGTCGACCAGTATGCGGCCGAGTTTTGTCGACTTAGCCGATTTGCTACCCATATGGTAGCTTCCGAAGAAGACCGAGCCAAGAGATTTAAGCAAAGGTTACATCTAGAGCTTCATCAGTTTACGGTGGGTCATAATTATACCACCTATGATGCAGTACTCAGGGCAGCTAGGTCCCAAGAACTTGCTGGACAGAGATTAGTAGCAAGGACCGGAGGCCAGAAGAGGTCACATTCATCCCTGAGAAGCACCATATTCATTCATCGCCTCCGGCACCAGCAATTAGAACTCCTCGCCCGCCAGTACCTCTAACCCCCATAGTAACCTCAGTTTAATCTACCAGGCAGTCTATATCAGCAGGATGCAGCCACTGCTGCAAGCCAGGGCACACCAAAGAATAATGTAGGATGGTCAATGGCCAGTGTCTCAGATGTGGGGCATCCGACCACATGATTGGTTTATGCCCAATCATCTACCCAGAGGCTTCTTCAGTCCGACAGTTACCAGCTCTGCCTCGGACAACGATTGAAGGCCCGCGAGGACCAGTGTTAGCAGTTCGACCCCTAGCCCAGCATCCTTTCCCGATGCAAACTCAACAATTCTAGCAGCAACATCCGGCACAGTATGCGCAAGTCCAGCAAGCTTAACCAGCAAGACAGAACCAACAACAAGTTAGAGCCACGACCCCTGAACGATGGTCTAACGAAACATTTAGCAACCTAGAGCAGTTGTTAGCCAAAGGCACTACAATTATGGGTAAAAAATTTGAGCTCTCTTTAGCTTGTCTTATTCTTGGGTTATTATCGAACGATCTCATATTCCGACGCATTCGAAATACGATAGTCATTTCGATCCTTTCATTGAGCAAAAGGCAAGTTCATCACCCCCGCTCTTCTTTCCTTGTATCTCGTGGTACGTGATGTCTATCATGTGTCCTAACTGCAAAGGTATGTCCTGGATTAGAGTCATGTCCTCGATATAGTCGTTGGTACCGATTTACCTCCAGGCTTGGCTCTTGACCATTTGTGTGAGTCAGCATAAGCAAGCGAGGACAAGTTCCTATTCGAATGACTCAGGAGAATATATATCCATATGCCTCCATTTTCCTGTGTGTTGATTTTGTGCATTTATTCATTAGTTACTTCTGCAGTTATCTTTTCTATTTTTAGTTACTTTCTTAGTGTAATCATTTGAATTGTGATTTGATTTCTCAAGCTTTCTCGTGTGTTCCAGCTCGACAAGCCTTGGTGAAATTCCGAGGATAAAAATTTTCTAAGGAGGGTAGAGATGTCACACCCGATTCCATATTTAGTATTTCTTGAATTTATTTTTTCTTGATAATGTATTCCTGCTGTATTTCTCATTTAGGTTCATGTCATTTTATTTTATTTTATTTTTTCTGTTGTTGAGAGAGACTATCCGAGACCAGTAGAATATCCATTGTCATTGTCATAAGATTCGGTTTAGAATTCGCATGTAAAATGGACACTTGGTTCGGTTCATTTTGATGAATCCATGACTAAACCCTCTTTTTCTTCTCTCTTAGTATATATATATGAGCTTTTCTCTCTCTCCTCTCTTTCTTTTTCTTTATTTTCATTTCCTTCTTCCCCCTCTCCCTCAATCTCCCTCTAACCCTAACCCTAACCCTAAGGAAAAGTTATTGTGACTTGGACCGTGAGAGATAGAGGCTAGGAGCCACCCAAGGCAAGTACATCTTGCTCAATAGTGAAGTCATAAATTTTTGAATTTTTATATATGATATTGTTTTACAAATGTATTTGATAAAAAAATGTTCTTCTTGAGTTGTTGATCATATTTAGTTCTTGGAGTTTTGGATTTTGATGTATAAATTTTTGTAGATCTGAGTTTCAAGTTTAGGATTTTATGTATTCTATAAATTTTTTTTGGTTTTGATCTATTAAAATTTAGTGTTTTCGAAAAATAGTTGTTCCTTATGTTAGAGCATTTTATTTCGTAAAATTTGGCTTTTGTTTCACTTGAATTGGAGTTAAAATAAAGTTTTTATGAAAAAAATAAATTTTTGGTTTTTGGAGCTTTCGGCCATGTCTGAACCTGCTGTTGGAGAAGACGAAGTCTTCATGCGGCCAGCGAGCTATGCGACTGAGAGTGCCATGCTTCTCGATAGGGTTATGCGGACTGAACTCTTGCCGCATACCGACTGTATGTGTCCATCTTGTTGGACGCATGACTGCTTATTTACACAAGTGTCTCTGAACACCTTGTATTTTTACTCGTTGAACGAATAAAAAATTCTCTAAGTTCAAGAGGGGCGTGCATGCGGCCAGTGGATCCATGCGACTAGTGAATCCATGCAGCCAGTGAGTCCATGCGGCCAGTGGGTGCATACGGCCAGTGAGTCCATGCTGCCAGTGGGCACATGCGGCCAGGAATTCTTGTGTGCATTTTATGTTCCCTGTTATGTTATCTTAGTAATTCATTTTAGTGATTATTGTTGTGTGCTTTCTTATGTCGATACAATTTTATGATACCAGACAAGTTTTGCATATGAGTTCACAAGACAAGTTTATGTACAAGTTCACCATCCTCACGATACCGTAGAAATGTTTGTGTATGCAAATTTATTACATTTGGCATCTAGTAATCGAGTGTGAGTGTAACGCTCAATTCCCAAAAATGTAGGATTAGGAATACGTAACATGCCAGCTACACATTCGACCAGACTCTGGTCCAACTCGAATACGTATAAGTTGTATTATAATGGTCACTATCTAGATAATCCAGTAAATATAAATATCTATGCTTCAATCCACAATGAAAAGAATACAACAAGAATGAGCTACATGTGCTAAAGTCGGCCGCCCAGTAACACACAAGCTCGAATAGACTCGAGAAAGAAATATGAGTCTATAAAAACTAGGCTACATCAGCAGATGAATCAATAATATAAATGAATAGCATAACTCTGGTAGAAATGATATAAGTACCTGGTACCAATGCCCACATGAAAAAGCAACCCAAATCAGCAACTCCAGGCAGGCTCCACAACGGTCTATGCTGAAAACTGGCAAGGGACCAGGTCCTAAGAGGGACGTAATAAGGTACAAAAAATAACATGCCAAATTAAAATAGTATAATGTCACATACTCAAGGGTAAACTACTGTAACCATCTAAGTGTTATGCACATGAGAACATCACTCGTACTCAGGCTGAAACTACTACAGGCTCTGTGTCAGAGAGCCCATAGCAGCAAGTAATATCTCGTAGGGCCAGTAAATATGCCAAAGATCTGGGACAGAGTCTATGTCACCTCCAGTAACATAGTATATATCTATAAACAAAATCAGCCTGTAGTATGGTGTGTCTCTCCCCACCCAATGTAACCTCACGTCTTATGTCCACGATGTCTCATGTCCATAACACGCAAGATCGGGACATCTAGCTAGTACAACGAGTCATAATGATATATGTATATAATATACAAGTCTTATATCATGAGTCATGTAATCCTATACATAATCATCATGAATATCTCAAGAAGGATTCTGTCACATGAAATAGTGTCAAGTGTCCTACGACCTAACGTGCAAGGATACAAGAACGTGAAATGGGATCATGGTATTCACTCTCTAAGTGACGTTACTCGACTCCGCGTACGGTGTCGACACCCGAATCTTGTTCTGACCCCACTGGCTTTGCATGGGCAGGTTACCCCGAAGAGAACCAGGATCCATCACGCTTCCAGCAATATGGCTCACACTCGTAGGACTGCGGCCGAAGCTCACGAGTGGGTTTCCTTCTTTCACCCCTCGTCTTGATCACTTCATTTTGTGGTGTTTAGTAAGGGACAGAGTTAGCTCCTTATATTTTTCAGACTACGGTCAACATGATGTATATATTAGACCATAGCTGGTATATTTGATCATGTATATTTATACTCTGCTAGTGCAGCATTTTGTATTCACTAGCTTCATAATCATATGTGACATATAGTTTGGGATGTCTCTTTACTTTTATGTATGATATACTCTTGTACTTGTGTTGTTGGATTGAGATAATAGGATTTGTCGGCCTTATGAATGACGTCATAGCATGCCAGAGTTCACCCATCAGTCTTCTAGACAACCTTAACACATTGCGGCTTACTTCGGTATTCTACAAGGTGTGGTTGGCCATGTCAGTCCCCATATTTATCCAGTATTCTGGGGGCGGGACGTGACAAGGTTTTCTAAGAGCAAAGCACAGACTTTCTCTTAGATTTTCTGTGGACGAGCACCCCGAATCTCCAACTTGTGCTCTATTTTGTGCCTCCACCTTCCTCCTATATTTATTGGATGAGAAATCCTATTTTAGGTCATAATAGGATTTTTTAGATAGAAAAACCTTAAAATAAGAATCATATTCCACCTAAAATAGCCCAACACCAATTATAGACGTCCGAATATGGTCAAATTAAGTATTTGATACAAATTTGAAATCTAATAAAATCTTACATTTAATGTAGATTTTTAAATTATATCAAATCAAATCTTTGGCCATATTTGGGCTCCAAAATTTACCAAATCCAGACTGGACCCCAACAATCTCCCCCTCCAGTCTGATGTGAGGGTGTTGACCCCATAACTTCTCAACTGGACTCTATGCCTATCGTCTCGCGATAGAGTTCCTGCCCCCCATGCCACCGATCTCCGATCTCCCGAGTTGCTTTGCATCTTCCTTCGTCTCCAGCTCCTCGACCGTCACGTCGACGCTAGCTGCCATGCGTAGCACCTTATGTACAACTGGGATCCTGACAACATCAATGACACGGCTGAGACCAAAGTCCCTGACTATCAGCCTCACCGTGAGTCTTGGCTTCATGTCCCTGACTTGCGTCTTCCACCGAAACGTGTTAACGTTCCGACGGGCTTCTTCACCCTTGGCTGGCCCAACCAAACGGATGGTGCGATTCTTCCGAGATTCGAACTCCTGAATCTTCCCACACTCGTATCCGAACTTGAAGCTCCCCCATACACATGTGTCCTCGAGCAGAACATCACGCACTATGCATCTCGGCGATGACCCACAGCTCCCCCGGAACTATGTGAATGGTGACGTTCCCGCCTCAGATTAAGTTTGCTGCAAACCTTGATCTCCTCCCTGGCCTCGAACTACTGAAACCAATGTCACTCTGTGAAGCTTTGGCAAATCACCCGTCGCCAAAACTGGATCCGTGAAGCTACCCCCACCTAGAGACCGACCAGCTGTCATGGGACCGACATACTGACCATCAATCTTTGGCTCATCACCATTCGTCGCTTTGCCTCGACAAACCAAATCTTCCATAATCCTCAAAGTATCTCGAAGCCCCTCCTCAGCAAGTTTCCGATGATCCAACTCCTATCGAATATCCCTCGAGCCTCCATCTGATGTCTGTGACCTGCATGTACAACTCAGCGGCTTGAGCCTGTACATGCCACAACATAAATCTCCTCGAGCCAGCTATTGGAAATCCTTCGTAAGCATCCAATCTTTGTCCCTAAATAAATTGCGACAGCCATCATCCGCCAGCTTCTCTACCGAAACCAAGTTGTAGCACAAACTCGGTACACGTCGCACATCCTTGAGAACGAGCTTCTCATCAAGCTCCGTTGTCAAGTGCACATCACCGATGCCTACAACTGTAGTCGTCCCCTTGTTGCCCATCTTCACACGTCCAAACCTGCCGCCGTGGTATGATGTGAAGATCCTTCTATATGGAGTGACGTGATACGACGCCCCCGTGTCCATGACCAAATTGTCATCATGACACATGCCACAAGGTTCCTCTGCGTCGGTTGCTGCGATGATGATATCTTCCATAGTCGTGAGATCCTCCTGATCATCCTTGTCTTTGGCCTTCTCAGCTTTGAGCTTCATGCAGTTCCTCTTGATATGACCAATTTCGTCACAGTGATAGCAGCCCTCCTTGCTGTCCACAGTCGCAAGATCCTAAGAACTCCTTCATGTCCTCGCCTGTGACTTAGGTCTTCCCTTCTCGTAGAAAGCCACCATAGCGGACTCATGCGATGATTCCACTTGCTTACGCCGGATCTCCCCGTTCAACAAGATGCTTTTGACTGCCTCCATCGTGGCAACTCCACCAGGCGCGGAGTTGCTCATCGACACCACCAACGTCTCCCAGCTTTTCGGCAGAGAACTCAAAAGCAAAAGGGCCTGAAGCTCATCATCAATCATCATCTTCATCGCAGACAGCTGATTGATAATACCCTGAACCTCGTTCAGATGTTGTGCCACTGGGGCACCCTCCGTGTACTCCGAGTTGATGAGTTGGCGAATCAGAAACGTCTTGTTGCCAGCCGTCTTCATTTCGTATAGCGAATGCAGCTTCTCCCACAATGCTTTTGTCGAACTCTCCATAAACACGTGGTGAAACACCGAGTCGTCCAACCATTGGCGGATGAATCCAACGGCCTTCCGATCCAGTCGTTTCCAGTCTTCAGCAGCTTTGTCCGATGGCTTAGCGTTGTTGCCCTCCAACGGACCATGCAAGTCCTTGCACCAGAGTAGATCATACATCATTGGCTTCCAAATCGCCTAATTCACCCATGTGAGGGTGATCATACGAGTGTTCATTTGCTCCGTAGATATAGTTGTCAAAACCAAAACCAGTAGCTCTGATACCAGATGTTGAAAATCTGACACGTCCTACAAGCGTTCCGACACCGTGTCTGAGAGTGCCCGCAGCAAAAATTTTAGGCCAACCCACCTGAGATAACCAACCCCTATCTAACGAACACCAAGCACATATAAAGACAAGTATATGGCGGTGACTACGTCACCTGGACAAATCACAACCTTTATAACTCAGGTGAAATTACAAGATTGATAAAATCAATGTTGAACCATTTGCCGTAAAAGATTCAAACCCCTCACTACATTCAAGGAAAAAAAAAAGATTACAATTGAAATCACTCACCAACCCGTAGCAATCTCTCTGAGCGAATGCAACGACTTCTCGATCAGATTTATTTCTTCCTTTTGTCTTGGATGACGAAATCCTAAGAGCAAAGCACGGACTTTCTCTTAGATTTTCTGTAGACGAGCACCCCGAATCTCCAACTTGTGCTCTATTTTGTGCCTCCACCTTCCTCCTATATTCATAGGATGAGAAATCATATTTTAGGTCATAATAGAATTTCCTAAATAGAAAACTTAAAATAAGAATCATATTCCACCTAAAATAGCCCAACACCTATTATGGACGTCAAAATATGGTCAAATTAAATATTTGATACAAATTTGAAATATAATCAAATCTTACATTTAATGTAGATTTTTAAATTATATCAAATCAAATCTTTGATCATATTTGGGCTCCAAAATTCATCAAATCCAGACTGGACTCCAACAACAACACATCATAACAGATGAAATTTACTCAACCCTGGCTCAGAATTTATATACAACAAACATTTCCAAACACCCAACAGCAACCTCTTAATGAACAAGAATGATAGCACCTATGAAAATGTACATTCAGGAAGTTAAAGAAGCGGGAGTGGAGAAAGATCATTTGACATTAGAACTTCTCTGTCATCTATTCACAATTCAACATTCTCTCTAGTGGCGGGAATTGACATATGTACTTTATACATTGATGTGTGATTCTGGACATCTCGACCTGTACTATAGCACGAAAAAAAGTAAAAGACTAAATTTTCATGTGAAAACTTGGAGATCTTTCAACTTGATGATCACATTACTCGCTCAAATAAAGAGCTGCAATTACATGCATAATGAAGAGTTTAAACATCAGTTACATTTAGAATATATAAAGAAGAATGGTTTGTGGATAATAAGGGACCGAGGAGCAAGATCTCCTCTGCTGCTTGAAGCAAAAGTTACATAATGTAGGAATGGAAGTCATAAAAGTACATATCGGAGAGGAAAATTGGTTGGACAGGTGGTGTGGGTAGGGGGTGTGGCTGGGGGTTGAGGCACGAAAAACTATTGTTAACTCATTAGCAATATGATTACTATACTTTATTACGGAAGCAAACATCATCTCTCTCCCTCTGCATGTTCTGGTGACTCCAGTTTGGACTCAGTGGAGGCCTGACATTGGTGAACAGCAAGTGCTAGTCTCAAAATCCAAACAGTCTTCTTTAAGAGGGTTCCCCTTGTCAAGTCATCATGCTGGAGGAAACTCCATCACCATCTTCTCTCAGATAGGGAAATAAGCTGAAAAGAAAAAAGAGGGAAATTAAGATGACTACAGACACGATTCTTGACGGTGCAGGTTTAAGAAAGAGAAAAATTCTCAAATATTTATATCATTGTGATGGTAGAAAATTTCTTTTAAAGATTTGATTCAAGACATGGAGAATATAGAAGGTTCCTTAAGGATTTGGTTTGGTTAAGGCTCAAAACTTGATCCCCAAAATTGACATCCCCTTTCGTGACTTTCAGTCTCAACAGTTTCGGCAATCACACTTTTTCGACTGAGATTTCTACAAGAGAGAATATGACCTGAAACTAAAGAGGCAGAACAAGAAAATGATACATGAAACTAAAAATATTTATAAAAGGCTCCATTATCTGTTGCAGTAATCTTTTAAAACCAGACCTTTCAAGTTATAATTAACAGCATATGTTTTCAACACAGTTTAAAAGTGTAACGAATTATTATTATTATTGTTGACTGCATATTAACCAAGTTTTTGTTGATTATGGTCAAATGTTGGCTTTTTAATTTAGATAGAATTAGCAACATAAGCCCAAATAGATCTTTTATAGATGTAAAACAAATAGTATTCTGTTGCTGTTGAAAATGGAAAATAAACAACAAGAACAACAAGAAAGGCTAGAAAGCCCATACCAAAACCAATAGGGCCTGCTTTATGAATCCTTATCATCCAATATTCAACTATGCTAAGGGCCATCTCCTCTCACATTAAGAAAACATGTTGCAACAGCTGTTCAAAGTTCAAGCACCGAGGAAAGTAGACATGTATTCTCCAAACAAGCTTTAGTGGGGGGCATTGACTTGAAATCAGACATGAAATTGGTCAAATGGTTTGTCTTCATAAAAGTCACACAAAGACGTGTGATTTGGTCAAATTATTAATCGAGCTACCTCCCCACACCACCCATCCCCTTTTTTTTCTCCTTTCACTTTCTGTTTCTCCCATGCACTTTCATAAAGGGGGCCACCGGCTAAAAGCCTAAGTATTCCTCATTGACAGATAGCATAGAGGTATCGTAAGGGAAAGGTGAAAAGAACTCCGATCAGGGAGTACAACAGAGAGCTGAGATCCGATACAAACACTCAGTTAAAGGAGTGGAGAGTGGCCGCAACTCTAATGGCGTACCTTTCGCATGATGGGATCAGCAGGGAAATGGGAACAGCGATATTAACAAATGAAGTATATTTTGTTAGATTAAAAAAAATATATATGGGCTGACCCATGTAAGTCTATTCATTAAAAAAGTTAATAAAAGTTTGAGGTGAGGTATGTTGTGTGTGTGTGTGTGTGTGTGTGTGTGTGGTTGTTCATTTCAGTGATAAAGAGGAAGAAACATTGTCCTGGTTTCATGGTTGTGTTTTCTCTATTTTGTATAGGTCTGGCTAATAGGAATGGAATTCTCTGATATATGTTCATGCAAGAGCTCTTTGTTGCTGTAAAAGTTCGGAGGGTTAGTTTCCTATTGGTGTATGCATGGGGTCAGCAGCAGCTGGCTGTTGATATTTAAAGTAATTATTTATTAAGAAATCAGGGGTGGCCATCGATATTTGAAGTCTTTCTTTTATTAAGAAATCAATGAGATGTTATTATGTAGCAGGTAGCTCTTACACTTACATTTGGATAGTAATAAAATACAAAATATCAACACCCAAAATTCTTTATGGTTCACAATGAAGGTAAGATCCTACAAATTTTAATCCTAGTCATCAGATGACATATAAGTAATTTTTTCAAAATGACAAAGTTGTGGCCCTTTTGGGAACATTTAAAAGGGACTTAAAACCTCTAGCTATTACAAGAAATTAAATCAAATCATATTATCGTGGTTTCACAATAATTTGTTGGTGTTTTTGTCTTTGGACTAAGAAAAATAGTCCCACATTGGCTACACCACCAAGTGGGTATCTCAATATAATACTTTGTATGAGTTGAGGTGTGCACATGGGGTGTGGTGGGGCACATGGGTGCCATGTGGGGGTGTTTTCCTAGGAGAAAAAATGATTAACTCCTCATGAAAGCATTTATGATTTTTGTCATGCTCTTGGAATTATTTTTATAGGAGCTAAGCCCAAAAAAGGCTTAGAGACTCGGACTCGGGCCCAAGGACGCAAAGTGGCGCTTTGTTGGCGCACTTTGCACTTAGCACGTCAACATCGTCGCATGGCGTTTGTGCCACCGCATGAGCGCATGGGCTCGGATATGCACTAGTCGAATGTGTGGTGCGGCCGCATGGGCGCGCATGGACTGGCCGCATGAGCGCATGCGCTCGGATATGCGCGGGCCGCATGTGCTGGCCGCATGCGCTGCGGCATGAGCGGTTGCTTGCCGGGGCCGCATGAGCGGTTGCATGCGGGTCCGCTGCTATCGGATAAATTTAATCAGTTATGGAAAGATTGGGTCATTAATTTAAATCTGATATTTGAGGGATTTGAATTTAATTCATTCCAATCATGTAGGATTTAAATTAATCATGTGGGATTTGAATTTAATTCATTCCAATCATGTAGAATTTAAATTTAATCATGTGAGATTTGAATTTAATTCAAATCAATCATATGAGATTTAAATTTAATTCATTCCAATCTTGTGGGATATGAATTAAATTCATTTCAATCTTTTTGTAATTGATGGACGGCCAGGATTAGGATTAGGGATTCCTCCATATGCCTATAAATACTCTCTTCAAATCCCATTTGAGGACTTACTTCGAAAATTGGAAGAGGAAGAGAGTTGTTGCTGGAGTCGCCATTAAAGTCCAGGAAGTTCGTGCGGAGTCCAAGCAAGGAAATGACATCGAGCGTTTCAGAAGTTCTACGTGAACTTGCTGGTTCATAGGAGCAGATCGTGTGGGGTGAATCTTGCTTTGAGCAACGGTGATTTTCATCACCCCAGCAAGCAGATTTCCTTCTTCTCCTTTCTCTTCTCTTCTGCTAGTTGTAATTTCGTTTTGTCCGTCTGCAACTGTGAGTGCAAGGAAGAACGTGAAGTTTATTTTTTATTTATTTCTTTGTAATCTTGAGTGCAAGTTGTAATCAGAATCATTATATAGTTCTTCGTGGAAATCGAGAATAGTCAAAGTGGAAATTTTTGTGTGAACCTCTGATCTCGACCACGCGTTCTTTCATCTTTGATAAGCCTCAACATAATTATCTCTTGTAAGTCATAAAAGAGTAACAAATCTAGCGATAATTGTGTATCCCATTCAGGTTAAATGAAATCATCAAATAATCTCTTCGTAAATTTTCTTAAATTCTTTCATCTCTATCGTAAATATTAAACATTTAATCAGGTAAATGTACAAGTTACTCCTTTACCAAATTAACCTTTAACTCTCTTTTTTCAATTCAACTTTACTTAACGTAGAGTGCACATTCCAGGATGCTAGTGTACAGCCCTCTTGCCAATTCTATTTATTTTCCTGCCCTGTTATTATAATACACATCTATTAACAATAAAACTTCTTAAAAAACAGAATTAGCCATCATACAACTTCAGATGGTGACTTCTGGAATCATGGATGTTATCGTAGAAGATAAGAAGAAAAAACCCACCCCTAGTAAGAAGTTAGGGACTGGAGAAAGACAATGGGATATGATCCGAGACTGAATTATGTTTGATAACAGCTAGGTATATTGTTTATTTTGACGCGCTCTACGCTTGTTACTTGTTAATCAAGGAAAAAGACCATTTTTGTAAGCTGGTGTGAACTTAGAACTTTGAACTTGCCATGATACATATCCTTCATTTTTTTTCTAAATATATCTAATGTTTGATCTACCTGCTCTTTACTGCGATCTATAATTTTTTTTTTTATCTTTTTTATCACCCATAGTCAGTAACTTGCTCTATCAGTGAAGGCGAATTCCCAGTATACAATAAATATGCACACAAGCCACTAAATGAAAGCAAATCACATTGATCTCAAAGTAGGTTTCTATGGATCTCAAGTATTGTGTGTGCGCATATATATAGTGAGAGAACAAAGCATAGTGCATTCTGCAAAATGGCAATCCAGACAGTATTGCTTGACATAAAAGTTTTTGTTGTCAGTTCCTTTTTTGAATCTATGTACTTCATGTTGACCATGTTATTATGAGAGAATACTTGAATGATGATGATGACAATCTTTACTAGGCACATCATCTACCATATTTTTCAAAATAACTGTAAAAACAGTAGTAGTGCTGGATTCACATATCTCATTACTAGCATGCAATTATTTTCTACTCTCGTATTATTAAGCTCAACCAGTAACTATGCATGATGAGGTAATGTTGCACATAAGTTCACTATGCACAACCCTGTAGCTCTAATTTGTTAATAAATACAAAAACTGTTTCCAGAACAAGGAGATAATCTACTTACCTGGCGAGCAACTTGTACCAGCCTCCTGTTGTCGCGAGGCAATTCAGTTACCAAGCTAGGATTCCATGACTCCACTACAACACTTTGTTGGTCTCCAAACTTACTCTTCATAACTTCTCTCTCAGCTAGAGAGCTCTCATTAGTTTTCCTGGAGGATCCCCTCTTCCTTGTTCTCTGGAATGTGTATTTTAGAAATTTATTTTTTCCAGCTTGAGGAAGAGTTCTATTCGGTTTACAAGTTGTTTCATCTTTAACATCAGAATGCTTCAATGACACATCATCTCTCATATCAGAAAGATCTACATTTTCTTCTACATCATGATGTGAAGTAGTCACCATTGAATCATCTAGCTGCTGAAAATTGAATGAGAAAGACACAATTAGCTGAATACGAGAATGAAGGTGCAAGTATGCAGGCTAGAGATGCTCACAACGCATTTTTCTTCTTCCGTCATGAGATCCACATGGACCATGGACCTACTCCTATCAGCTGGTTCAACTTCTTTAGGACACTCGGAATTCATAATGCTCTGTAGAAAAGAGATGAAAATTTGAAAAAAAAAAAAAATCATAATCCTTTTGTTTAGCTATGATAATCCTGAGATTACAACAGAGAAAATGATATTTATACAACCTGGTGTATTCAAATAAAAATGCATATGTTAATACCAGGATGTAGATAAGTGATATACAGACAAGCCCTATGCAGCTAAGTTCCACTATTACATAGTCATTGGACAGCATCATTGACCAAACAATGACTATACCAGACATTAAACTTTGACATATATTTGGGAAAGCCTAGGAAAAATAAAAATAAAGAAGTGAGTTCTCAACTTTTGTTCTTTCCTACAGAAAAATCAACTATAAGAATTGTGGCACACAGGTCGAAATATACTGAACATGAAGCTGTTGTGACAGAGACAATTAAGGACCAGTTTGGGTCACATTTGAAATGGCAAAAGTTCCATTTCAAACGGAAAACGGTAACCGCAACCGGTGCCTCCTCAAGCGTTTGCCAATTTCAGCCATTTTTGTATGGCCAAAACGGCAAACACTGGAAACCAAACAGATTTACTTTGCCGTTTCGGCCAAGACATGCACCATTTCGAACGGAAACCAAACTAGCCCTAAGTGACGTCGGTGTTACCTTGTCATTCACCATTTTCAGCTCTTCCCTAAGATGACTGATTGTATCATGTGCTTTACTGAGTTGGCCCTCAAGCTCCCGAATCCTTCTTTCCTGGCACAAGGATGCCTTTTCTGCTTCTTGAATCTGTAAGAACATAAATGTAGTCATTGTCAATCAAACTTTCAACTAAAAGATATATTCACCGTTAAGATGTAAGAACTAGTTTTGTTCCCATTTGAAATGATAAATGCTCCATCTCAAATGGAGCTCTCACGAGCGTTTGGCATCTTTGGCCATTTTGTATGGTTGAGAACGGAAAATGCTGGGAACCATACAGATTTTGTTTGTCGAGATGCCAACGTAAACGGAAAACGTCCCATCTCAAACCTGAAGCAAACCAGACATAAAGTGAAAGCTTCACAAAGTCCAAAGACATTTCCTTGTCCATCATAGATTCATAGTAAGAAGGAAGACAGCATACAAGGCCCATTCTCCACTTTTTTACATCCTATGCTAGTGTTGGTAGCCTCCTTAGTCCCAATAGATGTCAGGAAACAAAGGTAGCCAAGAGGTAATGCAATGGTTAAAAGAACTAGAAGAACAGCACAAAAGAAAGAAAGAAAGAAAGAAAGAAAGAAGGAAAGAAAACAGAATATAGGGCTAATGTCTCTGATTTCACCCAGCTGAACTACTCTTTGCATTTCTTCTTATGCGAAGAAAGCCATTGAGGTCCTAGCCTTCCATTTGATCTTCAACCCCATCAAATGTAAGGTCTCAAACAGGGAAAGAAGGATGTGGCATTTTCTCATTGCATCTTAAGGTAAAAAAAAAATTGTCGGAATTATACAATACTCTTTCATTCAAACTAGTGAAAACCCTTTTGTAACAGTCCTCTCTCCTTTCCCCCACATTGCATTCCCTTCCCTACTGCCCCTCGTATCTTCTTCTCTCTAACATGAAAGAACTATTAGTAACTTGTGAACTATTGCCTTAATAACAAAAATATAACTATAGGTAACCAACTCAATGGTCATTTTAATATATTTAGTTGAAACATGTTTTCATATCAAACTATCTAGGAATTTTTTTCTTATATGTCCTATTTGATATGTACATTGGTTATTTATATCATTATCACACGCATTATACCCCTAAAACCCTCATTAAAACTTTATAACTGATATTAAGCTATGATATTTCCAACTCACTAATCAAGTTTACAAATTTCTAAACCCAAAAAAGATGCATAATCTACTAATCAATCTGACAGATACATGACAAAACTTATAAACTTCCTTGCTAAGCCATAATTAATATAGAATCTAGATCACAGTTAAAACAAATCTAAGCTTGAAATTTAAGTTTGTACATTCATTCTGCTAAAACTCTACTGCATAAATCACCATCCGACATCAAACACAAATTTGCAGCCAGAAACTCGTCAACCTACTGCAGATTGGATTACAGATAACTTGTACCCGGTGGTTGGCGTAGTGGTAACGCCATGGGTACATATGAGGGAGGTCGGGGGATCGAACCCGGGGGGGTGTGGGGGCTGGGGCCTTCACACCCAAAAAAAAAGATTACAGATAACTTGATTAGCACAGAAGCACAAGTGAAATCTATTGGTAATATGTGTTATCAAGTTACAACTCAAATTTGTTAGTTTGTGTGCAAGTTACATGACTTCCTCTTAGCAACACAACCTTTCATGGTTTACCTCCAACAACTATTACTCGGTGCCAATGGTCATCTCATACATTTGCCATTTCATAAGTCAGCAAAACCAATACAGACCCATGCACACACCACCCTCCTCACTCCTCACCCAATAAATGAAAAGATGGAAGATGAATAGAATAGACTGAATAGTATATTTCATTTGATACTGATCGTTCATATATATACAGGAAGAGTTAGAAGAGTATTCCTATAAATCAGGAACTAACTCCTACAAATCAGGAACTAATTCCTACTTTCCAGGTTGTCCAACTAAAAGTCAGTAATTATAACAGGAAAATTGATATGTAGAAATCTTCTATTCTTTAATATGGAAGATAGATAAGATTGATTTCCTAACACTCCCCCTCAAGTTGGAGAATGGATATCTTGCACTCCCAACTTGCGAACCATAGGAACAAAGATCTCTTTTCCCAAAGGCTTGGTTAAAACGTCCGCCAACTGATACGTAGATTTTACAAACTTCGTTACTATGGAATCATCTTGAATTTTATCTCTTATATAATGACAATCCATTTCAATGTGTCTTGTGCGTTCATGAAATACTGGATTCGCTGCAATATGTAATGCTGCTCTATTGTCACAATACAATGCAGCAGGTTCTTGATGTAGGATTCCCAAATCTCTAAGCAAATACCGAAGCCAAGTCAACTCGCAGCAAGCTCCAGTCATTGCACGGTATTCTGCTTCGGCTGAAGAAAGTGAGACAGTTTTCTGACGCTTCGACCTCCATGAAATCAACGAAGGGCCAAGAAAAACACAATAGCCTGTGGTAGATCTTCTGGTCATCGGACAACCTGCCCAATCTGAGTCACAATAAGCTCGAAGTTTAAGATCACTCTTTGAAGAGAAGAATAGGCCTTGACCAGGTGCACCTTTTAAGTAACGGACAACCCGAAGTGCTGCCTCCATATGGAGAGTCCTAGGCTGATGCATAAACCTACTGAGAATATGGACAGAATACATGATGTCGGGTCTTGTGACAGTAAGGTATATCAACCTCCCAACCAATCTTCTATAACGGCCTGAGTCTTTGAGCAAGTCACTATTATCAGATAACTTCAGACCTCGCTCCATAGGAGTGTCAACAGGGGCTGCACCTAACAACCCTGCATCCTTAATAATCTCTAGAGCATATTTACGCTGGGAAGCAAATATTCCATTTCTAGACGCAGCAATTTCAATGCCTAGAAAGTATTTTAATTCACCAAGATCTTTAAGGTGAAAATGTTTATGCAGATATTTTTTGATTGCAGCAATACTAATCGGATCATTTCCAGTAATTAGAATGTCATCGACATAAATTAAAAGATCAGTGAAAGACTCGCCTTGCTTCCTGGTGAATAAAGAATAGTCGGCTCTGGACTGCACATACCCAGCTGATCGAATAGCCTCTGAGAATTTTGAGAACCATTGGCGTGAGGCTTGTTTCAGACCATAGAGAGATTTATGAAGCCGACAAAATAGATGTTCCTCCCCCTGTCGGCGAAGCCCGGGTGGAGGAGCCATGTAAATTTTCTCATCAAGGTCACCATGGAGGAAGGCATTGTTGACATCTAGTTGGTGAAGAGACCAACCCTGAGAAGCAGACAGAGCAAGCAAGCAACGGACTGAAATAATCTTTGCAGTAGGAGAGAAAGTGTCCTGATAATCCACACCCTCCAATTGTGTGAAACCCTTGGCCACTAATCGTGCTTTGTACCTCTCAATTGAACCATCAGACTTGCGTTTGATTTTATAGACCCATCGACAACCAATCGGTTTCTTGCCGGCCGGAAGAGGTGTGAGAGTCCAGGTACCATTGGCTTTGAGTGCCTCCAATTCTGATTGCATGGCCTCCTGCCACTCAGAACGAGCGGCGGCCTCTAAATAATTGCTGGGTTCTATGGCTCCACTAATCTGAGCAACAAAAGACTGAAATGCAGGCTTATATCGGTGATATGAAACATAATTGGCCAGTGGATAGCGGGTACCTTTGGTCGGACCTGGAGTTGAGGAGGTCGATTGGTCGGAGCAAACATTAGAGCATATGTAATCATTGAGCTTGACCGGCGGACCGGTGTGGCGGTTGGAGCGACGAAGGGGTACGGGTTCGGGTGGATCAGATGAAAGAATAGACGGCTCGGGTGGAGGGAGAGTTAAGTCGAGCACGGGAGGAGGTGAGGAAGGCAACGCTGGCGCTAGAGAGGCAGGAGAGGTCGTGTGAGAGGGAGGGGCGGGGGGAGATGGTGGATCGGTGCTTGTTGGTGGGGCAGGGGTTTTGGGACGGCGAGCATAAGTATGAAGGATGGGCGGTGCGGGTGAAGGTTTGGGGCATGGTGGCGGAGTAGGTGGATGTGAGTCGGGTGGTGACGGAGCGGGTTGTAGAGGGGAAGAAGAAGATGTTTGGTCGAGAAGGAGAGATGACGTGTTGGGATTGGACTCAAAAGGAAAGGCAATAGTGTCATGGGCCACTAAAGGAAGTGGGCCAAAATTAGTATTGGAAGGAGATAGAGCAAGACCGGGTTTGTTGGAGGCATATGGAAAAATGGTTTCATGAAATTTGACATCACGGCTAGTGAAAACTTTTTTAGTCGATAAATCGAACAATTTGTAACCCTTTTGACCTACGGGATAGCCAATGAAAATTGAGGCAAAGGAACGGTAGTCAAATTTATGTGAAGTATGAACGTTAGTAGCATCGGCTAAACAACCAAAAACACGAAGATGAGAAAAGGAAGACGGTTTTGAGTAAAGTCTTTCAAAAGGAGTTTTGAAAGAGAGAACCGAAGAAGGGAGTCGATTGATGATGTGTACAGCAGTTAGAGCACACTCCCCCCAGAATTGAGTAGGGAGGTAAGCTTGAAATTTCAATGCTCGGGCGACTTGTAAAATATGACGATGTTTGCGTTCTACAACCCCATTTTGTTGAGGCGTGTAAACACAAGAATGTTGAAAAACAACCCCATTATCCTGAAAAAAAGAACGAAGGGAGATAAATTCTCCACCATTGTCACTTCGAAAAGTTTTGATGCGAGATTCAAATTGAGTGAGAACATAACTGAAGAAGCGTTTTAAAAGTGATTGTGCTTCATCTTTGTGTCGCATCAAGAAAATCCACGTGAAACGTGTATAATCATCGACAATAGTAAGAAAGTAATAAGCACCGGAAAGAGAAGGGTGTCGATAACGACCCCAAATGTCACAATGAATAATCTCAAAAGATTTTGTAGAAGAAATTGTACTAGTACCAAAAGGTAATTGACTTTGCTTGGCCAAATGACAAATATGGCAAGCATTATTTGACTCAACAGAAAAATTTAAAAATTATTGGCAATGAAACTCAAACGAGAAGGTGATATATGGCCTAAGCGAGTATGCCAGAGATTGGTGGATGAGATGGCGAGGTTGCAGTTTGGACGGCTTGTGGATAAGGAAGAGTTGGTCTTAGATTTCTCCTTTGCTAGAGCCACTAGATAATATAATCCGTTACGTTGTTTACCCAAACCAATCGTCCTCCTCGTAGCCAGATCCTGCAAAATACACCAATAAGGAAAAAATGTCACCGAACAACTCAAACTTCTTGTCAAACGACTAACTGACATCAAATCAACTTTAAATGTAGGTACAGATAGCACATCATGCAGATAATATACTGAATTCAGAGGTAAAGACCATTTCGCAACAATATTCGTCTTTTCTCCGCTAAGCAATAATACGGGCGATAAGGAACAATTTTTATCTTTATGCAATAATTTAGATGAGGAAGTAATATGATCCGTCGCCCCGCTATCAATAATCCAATTACGGGAAGCGACTTGAGACAAACCTGGCTTTGTCACCGCTTTACTTGCTTTGGAATTAGAGCCTTCATCGTGGTTATTAAGGAGTGACAAAAGCTGTTTGAGTTGGGCTTCTGAAAGTGCAACTGTAGTTCTCCTTTCATCTGTTTTTGATGCCTCAGAAACTTGATTGGCAGCAAAATATCCTTTGTGCCTATTTTGGCCTGAAATAAATCGTGCCTTAGGATGGCCTTGTGGGTATCCATGTAACTGATAACAAGTCTGGATAAAGTGACCCATTTCGCCACAATGGGAACATTGTGGTCGTCTTCTCCCTGAGCCCATGCGACGTTGATCAATTTGCGAGGAATAGGAACGATCGCGATCTCCTTGTGAAGAGAAGGAGCGTTCGGGTCGAATATTCTGAGATGAAAGGTTGCGGTTTGGCAACTTTTCCGATCCCGCCGACAGATTGATTTTGTTGTTGTTGCTGAAGGATCGAACCGCCATGGCTGCGCTCGAACTGGATTCCTCCGTCGATGGGTGTGTGGCACTTAGGGTTCGTTGCTTTTCTTCCTGAGAGACAAAAGAGTAAGCTTGACGAACTGATGGAAGAGGTTTCATTAAGAGGATGTTTCCACGAGTTGCACTATAAGTCTGATTTAATCCCATCAGAAATTGCATCAATTGGTTTTGATCTTGTTGTGCTTCATGTGCCACGTCTGAATATGTGGCCAATCCATTCCATAAGCCCTTCAATTTAGTGTAATAGGCAGAGACAGAGAGTTGCTCTTGTCGAAGAGAAGCAATATCTCGCTTAATCTCAAAGATGCGAGGCGCATTGTGTTGAGAGAATCGCTCTCGGAGATCTTCCCAAACTTCAAGAGCAGTAAAATAGTATATCACACTGTCTGCGATTTCTGGATCGAGAGTATTAATGATCCAAGAATGAACCATGTCGTTACACCGTGACCAAGTCGCATAACCTTCAGGATCAGCTTCTTCTGAAGGAGCCTCGATTGAGCCATTGACAAATCCAAGCTTGTTCTTGGAGTTTAAGGCTAGAGTCATAGCCCTTTTCCAACCAGAGTAATTGTCTCCATTCAGGGATTTGGAGACCAGAACCAATCCAGGATGATCTGAATTGTGGGTGAAGTAGGGATTGGAGAGATCTGCCTTGGAGGAATCGGCAGAAATATCTGATTTTTGTGAACTAGAACCGTCATTCTTATTGCCAGAGATAGGAGTTGATGGAGGAACATCTTCAGAGGCCATGATGAATGAAAGAGAGATGCTACACGAAATATTAGAGTGCAGCGATGAGTCAGGATCTTAGTCCCTGCTTTTATACCATGAAAAGATGGAAGATGAATAGAATAGACTCAATAGTATATTTCATTTGATACTGATCGTTCATATATATACAGGAAGAGTTAGAAGAGTATTCCTACAAATCAGGAACTAATTTCTACTTTCCAGGTTGTCCAACTAAAAGTCAGTAATTATAACAGGAAAATTGATATGTAGAAATCTCCTATTCTTTAATATGGAAGATAGATAAGATTGATTTCCTAACAATAAAGGAATTTGTTGCTTATCCCTTTTTCCTTGTAAGAATATATGATAGTAACTGTATCCATGAGAAAAGGTTTGAGCATTAATTCTCCTTAAGTATAAATAAATATAAACATTAACAAAGCCTCTTGGAAGTCAGCCTAGCAAATCCCTGATGCTCATTTTGTTCCAATGAAGGCCATTTCCTTCGTTAAATTAGAAATTAAGCTTGTTATCTCAAAAGATGACATTACTTATACATAATGATGTAAAATTGCAATGGAGATAAATAAGTGATTGTTTTTACCTTAAAATAAATAAAGGACAAAACCATTCTTGTAATGATAAATAAGCAAGCCAGACATCATTGATAAATGATAAGATTACTGATCAGTGATCCCTATTAAGTATCTCGCCATCGGCAATGTCTCTATCTTATTAGATTTTCTTCCCATTTGTGGAAAGTGTCATTTAATACTCCTTAGAACATTTACCCATAATTTGATGAATTTGGCTTTTAAATATAAATTTTGGTTCAGATAAGAATTAGAGAGAGTGCTACAGCTGATTTTCACATATTTTGTCGTCACCAATGTTATTGATCTCTGAGGGTTTCCTCCTACAGTCATAGCTTCGGTCATTTTACAGTCATTTTACAAGATTGTAAGAGAGTATACGTATCTCCTTTTTATATCTTTATTATGTTCTGTTAGTCTCGAACCAGTTATGTAATAAGGGGACCTCAATCCTAGTACTATAAATAGGAGTGCATACATTCTGACTAACCTCATATTATAATCACATCATAGTCTACCATGGAAATTGATCCTCATATTATAATCATCTTCATGACATTGACTACCCAAAAGATATCCATGCACTACAGATACTGTTGTTGTTATAACTTATAAGCAGGAAACTAATTTGCATGTTCTAATTAGAAAGAAAGAAAATGTTCATCCTTCATTCCAGAAGAGAAAATATGCACACACAAAAAGTAAAGAACATGAACATATCTAACACAAGGATCTTAATTTGTCTGATAAGAATATCCATAATCGCTTTGAAGATATGGTTATTTCATTTATTTATTCTAATTTCACTAGTTCTGGAGAAGTATAATACAGAGTAAGCTTCCCGATGCCTTCTTGATGAAGATGAGCACATGAGAAAGCACCCTTGCAACATATTTCCAATATAAAAAAAAAAAAAAATCCCACATAACTATCTATCCACTAAGTTCCATAAGCATCACCGCCATGACATGTCTGACCGCAAAGTGCTAAGCTTGGAGCAAATCAAGAGAAACTGAGATGACGTGTATATATGTAAGGCATTGCTCGATACATGTAAGCATGCAATGTGCTAGCAAGTCCAAAGTATAATCCAATGCTTTTGCAAAACCTCATTAAGTAATCCATGTGAACCAACTGAAGCTAAGTAGTCATTAAGAAAAAATGAGGTTTATGTAATTTATAGATAACTGGATATAAGAATACCGAGCAAAGATAGCTGACGCAAAATTTTGGGATAAAGGTTTTGTTGTTGTTGTAAGAATACTGAGGAAAGACCAAGTCTTTCTTACTAAATCAAATTCATATGGAAACTTTTATTCTAATTACTAAGCATAACTGAACAATGAGAGAAGATCATGATCCCATCAGGTGGACCTAGGACTCGCACATACGAGTACAAAACAACAAAAGATTGGTTCACATGCTGATAAAAAAAGATCTCTTGGCAATTATATAACAAGAAGTATTTAACAGATTCTCGTCTAAAATTGTGACCTAGACATCCATTGTTCACCATAGGTTTATAGCAAAGCAAGCAGTAAAGTGTCCTTCAGAGAACTAGATTAACATGCCTCTCACCACCATTTAGGTACACAAGGAACTTGGACTATATACTCACGAAACTTGGACACATTGGAAATAAATTTATAGCTCTCCATTATAATTTTACAGCCTAAAACACAACAAGCCTGTGAAAATTAAACATAAAGCATCATCTATCGTACATAGAAACCAATGACCAACAAGAAACAAGATCCTGACAACTCAAAAAGTAAATCAAAATCAAGCTTGTGATTGTGACTTGAAAGACTAATAGTTGCAATATGACAAATATATAACAATCAACATTCATTTCCTCTTCAGAACAGGAGATAAATTGTTAACATAGGTTAGAACAATCAAGCAGCAAGTTTGCTTCCCTAAGAACAAACAAAATTAACAGACCTCCCGCCACTATTTAGCTAAACAAGGAATGACTCAGATTATGTACTCGTCAAATTTGAGACATTGGAAATGACAAGCTTGTGAAATTAGGACAAAATAAACCATATTTCTTAAATATGAACCATCATAGAAACCAATGACCATCAAGAAACAAGACCACAACAACTTAACAAAATAAAGCTTATAGATGCAACTTGAAGACTACTAATTGTATGATGACCGAATACATACCAAGCAACATCCATTTTTTCCAAGGTTCAAAGTATCGGTATCGGAATCGGTATCGGACCATTCCTATGAGTATCGGGATCGGCGGTATCAGTAGTATCGGCGATTCCGGATCGGAGTATCGGATTTTTTGGTATCGGAAAGCAAACAACTATTAGTAAATTATTAATATTTTCGAGAATATATTTTATACATTTATGCATAATTTAAAGTATTTCCAGTATTGTTTCTTAGTATTTTTGATATTGAATGAAATAGTAGTCATCATTGTCGATTGATTTATATGCGATAGATAATTTTTTTCTCTTTTATATGTTTTTACAACCTTACTATGCTTTTACACCCTTGCTAATTGGTTTTTTAATTCAATATTTTTTGCCGAATTGACCGGAAAAGAGACCTCTAATGTCGGTATCGGTCAGTATCGGATATCGGTCGGTATCGGATCGGGACATGCCAAACTGTATCGGTATCGGCCGTATCGTATCGGTATCGGCCGATACTTTAAACTATGTTTTTTCTCAGAACACGAGAATTTTACAACATAGAATAGGGTGAAGCAAGAACTAATAACTGAAAATACCAACTTAGACTATCCTCTCACAAAATTTTAAACAAAGTAAAAAATGTTGTAACTCGCCATTATACCTTCTTTACAACCTAAACCACTACAAGTCTCTGAAATAGGAGATAAAGCAGCCAACTTCCTCACATATAAACCATCACAAAAACCATTACTACCTACACTACAAGTCCATGAAATTAAGACATAAAGCAGCTCGCATACTAACATATAAACTATCAAAATAATAAATATTGCCACGCCATCATAGAAACCAATAGCTTATGCATCCTTCACTTTATGGAGAGATTATTTTCCAACTCGAACCCATCCTCAGGGACTCGAGTGCTAAGCCCGCCGGGCGACACCCTCACAGAAACCAATGGCCATCAAGAAATAAATCAAAACAAGAAGACATATTTATGAACTAGATGATGGTAAAGGTAACACGCTTAGCTATTTTGTCAAATTTGATGCATCAAACAAGCTTATTATCTTGCCATTGGGCCAACTATAGATATAAAACCTAAAACACTACAAATATGTGAAATTTAGACATAAAGCAGCCATATTTCTTAACTTAAACCATGACAGAATCAAAACCGATTTAATCCTAACTCGCCAAATTTTGCCACATCGCAAGTGCAAACCTTCGCATCGCACCAGGCGGCGCCTTCGCATAAACCAATGGCCATCGAGAAATAAATTAAAATCATCAAAATCAAGAACATAGCCTAAGAAGTGCATTATGGTAAGGTACCAACTTTAACTAATTTTTCAAATTTGACACATTGCAAACAAGCTTACTAGCTTGCCATTGCAGCTCTAAAGCCTAAATCACTACAAGTCCGTAAAGTTAACCGTAAAGCAGCCATCTGTCTTAACCATCGCAGAAACAAGAATAAAGGAAAATATTACAATTTAAAATATTACTCCCCAAATTTCTTCATATTGCAGACAATGCTACAGCTCACCACTATACATTTACAGCCTAACCACTAAAAGTCTATGATATTAGGACAAGAAGCAGCCAACTTCCTCAAATATAAACCATCACATAAACCAATGGCGTCCCACTCTAAGTGCCACGATGCTCCGCTCCCTTACCCCTCAATATATAGAGAGGATGTTTCCTCGAACCGTGACGACTCCTAGAATGTAGATTGACAGATACGTGGCCGTAAAGGTACCAACTTTAGCTACTTTACCAAATTCAACAACACACTGCAAAAAAACCCATTAGGCCTTAGGTTCCCATTACAGCTACAAAACCTAAAACACTACAAGTCTTGACGAAGTCTGACACATAAACAATCCAACTTTCTTGCTATTCACCAAGTTTTAACACATTGCAAGGATTCAAACCAGCATCTCGACTGTCATATCAAGCTAGGCCAACGATGTGATGGTAAAGGTACCAACTTTAGCTACTTCCCCAAATTCGACAACGCATTGCAAACAAGCCCATTACGCATCAACTTCCCATTACAGCTACAAAATCTAAAAAAACACTACAAACCCACAAAGTCCATACATAAAGAACCCGACTTTCTCACTCCACATCAAATTTGACACATTGCAGAAACTTCAAAATTTTAGGGATAATCACCTTGGCATCCATGATGGATTTTAGCCTCATAATAGTCGAGAGCGCCTCTTCTTTAGCAGCGAACATCGACTGCTGGCACTTCAGCGCCTTCCGCTCCGCGACGAGGATCCTCGCCGCCGACTCCTGCGCGGTGTTGAGTATGATGTCCGCGTAGGCCCTCTTCAGCGCCGCCATTTTCTGCAACAACCCCCCAAAGCAAAACAAATTAGCAGAGTGCAAATAGTAGGAAAAAAGAGGGGATTTATTGGAAATATGATGATCGGAACCTCGTCGGAGCCGGAGTCCATGGAGAGAGAAAGGGAGGAGAAAAAAAGGAGGGGGTGGTTCTCTTTTTGCTTGGTTTGGTGATTGTGTTGGCGGTTGGAAATAGTAGTAAAGGGGCTGCTGCGGTTTATTGTTATGACATGGCGTTTCAATATTTGCAGCTTAGTCCTCGTTTCTGTTTGGAATTACAAGAAATAGGGTCTGGGGAGTTCGAATTTTGAATTTTTTGGGGCGATCGGACGGTCGTGATTCTCCGATTGTCGCCCGCCCTTTGACTGGAAGAACTATTATTTGGTGTCCAGCCCAGACTTTTTTTTTTGTTTTGTTTTGTTTAATCAGAGATACCGTTTTGAAATTTTGAGTCAGGAATACCGAAAGTATTACTCTAGTGGTAATGTGACGGACCACCTTGAAGAAGATCAAGATTCGAATCTTTCCTCTATCGGTTGGTGGTAGAGTTAGGTATATCAAAAAATAATAATAATAATAATAAATTAATTAATTAATAGTAGACCCTAGATATAGAGTTTTGAAGTCAAATAGAAAATCCTAGATTTACAATCCGACAACACTACAATAATTAAGTAAGCTTGTACAAACAAATTGATGGAAGATGACTAGCCATAACTTGACAAAGGATATCTAGTACAACCTAAACATACGGGAGGATAAATTTTTAAGAATTTTATCGGGGCACTCATATTCTTACTCGGGGCTATCCATTACTCGGGGACAGCCAGATAGAGAGGAGTTCTTACTCGGGGCAGTCTAATTTTGACTTGGGGCTAGCAAAGCTCCCCCTCCCCTCACCCCCCCCCCCCCCCCCCCCCCTACCCCCACCACCCCAAATCCAATAAAAAACTCTCTCTCTCTCTCTCTCTCTCTCTCTCTCTCTCCTCTCTTCTTTACACACTTTTTCAACCAAAAATCCTCTCCTCTTCCAACCTTCTTCATCCAAAAATCCTCCCTTCTCTCCCAATCTTCTTCATCCAAACAAAACTCTATCTTCTCCCCAAGATTTGAAGATTTCTTTCTTGAGATGGCACCCAAAAGAGATTCTCAATCGAGGTACAAATTTGTTCTTTAATTTCTTTAATTTTTCTTCTCAATCTCAAAGTTTTTCCCTAATTCTTGTTTTATTACTGAAAATTTCTTCTAATCTATGTTATAAATGATTTAATCGAAGTATATAACCACAATGTATGTTTACGTAGAAATTAATTCGTAGATTTTAGGGATGAGGGGTCGTGTACCCGGGCCTGAAGAATACATGATTGTAGAAAATATCTACAGTCCTGTAAGAACACAGGACTGTAGAAAAATTTTACAGTCATGTAAGAATACAGGACTGTAGAAATTACTACAGTCCTATATTTTTTATTATTGTTTCTTAACAGTGTGTTTTTATTATTGTTTCTTAATGGTCTTTGCAATCCCCAGATTTTCAAAAAATTTATAATTTGGAATTTCCCCAATTTACTGTAATTTTCTGAGATTTTCTGGAATTAAAATCAAGATATTTTATAATTAAAGGATTTTTAAATATTATTAATTAATATTAAAATATTATAAAAATAATATTTTCTAGTGTAAAATGGTAAACTAGACATAGGGTAATTTTCCGAAAATTTATTGGAACCCGAAAGTATTTTTAAAGGCCTAAAAACTATTTTATAATTAAACCGAGTTAAACCCTAATTAAACCGGGTTTATTTGAAATAAACCAACCCAATTAAAACCAAACCGAACCAAACTGTGAACCAACTCAGACTCAACCCAACCCGATCTTAGCGGGTCGGATCCGGGTCCGACCCGACCCGCTTAAGACCCGACCCGGCCCAAAGCCCTCTCTCTTCCCCAGCCGTTTCAGCCGCTCACCCGCACCCGCCGCCGGCTGCTCTTCTCCGCCGCTCCGTTTCCTCTCCCCGAATGGCCTCGCCGTTCCGCCTCCTCCTCCGGCTCCTATAAAACCCTAACACCGCTCCGCCTGGCCCTCTCCTCCACTCCCTCGCTGCGATCCACCTCACTCCGCCCGCTCCGTCCGGCGAGCTCGTCCCCAGCAGCCCCCGAGCCTCCGCCCATGACCTCGCCGACGACGTCGCCCTATCCCCTTCACCACCACCGCCGCCGGCCAAGTCCTGGCCCCTCGCCTCCTTCCCGCAGCTGCCCGCCGCCCGTCGACAACGCAGGCCCGAGCTCCAGCAGCGAGCCCTAGTAGCCGCAGCAGCCCGGCCTCCCACGCTCTGCCCCGCCCGTCCCCCGCCGCTCCGACGCGCCGCCGCCTCCGGCTAGCGCCGCCCCCAGCCCCTCCGGCCCACCTGAGCTCCGGCAGAGCCCTCGAATCCCTAACCCTAGGGTGGACACAGGACCCGGACACATCGAACTCGACACGCGGACACGAGAAAATACCGTTTCTGGAGCCATGTTCAGGTACCCGTTTCTCTCTGCTCGTTTACCCGTTTTTGTTTCCGTCTATTGCATCGCGAACCCTGCGTGACCTCCTCGGTGCCCGTGCAACCCGCTCGGTGCATCGCGTCCTGTGGCGATCGCGAACCGCGATCCAAAAACAGAAAACTAACGCCCTGTTTCACCCCGGAACTGAGTACGTCCCGCCAAATGGGACGACTTGGTCGCACGCGGTCTTCACCGATACGTGCGCGTCATTGATACGGACGTGCAAGATTTTGCAGAAGTCGATTCGGATGTGCGTGCACACCGAAATTATCGCGTATCCGCGAACACCGTCTCGTATCCGTCCTTTCTGGTTCTCGCTGTAACTTAGTGTATACACGTCGGATCGAGACGAAACTTGCGCCATCGGACTCGTAGCAATACGTTGGTCCTGTGACCCAAGTTTGGTTCGATTCTGAGAACATTGACAAAATCGCGTGTCGTGGGCCCCATAGGCTCCACTTGAAGGACGATTTTGAGATCGGCTCATCGGAATTCAATTTTGGAAGTTCTGTTGGGTTCGTATCATTGTTCCTGACCTGTTGACACTAAGTTTGACAGATTTTGAGACCTTTGACCCTGACGTATTTTTTGGTGCAAAGCAGCCCACATGTGGACCCCGTTTTGCCCCGAAATATCATTTTTGCCCCTATGTTCAAATTGGACTCAAGGACAGACGTTTTTAGCTGATTAATATTTTCTGGATCTGATGGTGATGTCTATTTCAGCAACTGGAGTACTGCTTGTAAATCCCGCTGAAGTCAGAGCCACAATTGGAGCAGGAACCCCATGCAAGTGTACCTTGCCAATCTCTGCAGTTTTTGCTACTTATTTCCTTGACCTATATATTTGTTGTACATGCTTGACCTAGGACCGTGTGACTTACTTAGCGTCTGATTACAGTCGGGTGCCAACACCGTACGCGGTGTTGTGTAAAGTCATCTAGAGATGGATACCGAGACCCTATACTTCTCGTACTTACCTTATCAAGTACGTTATACCCAGGACACCTGACACTATTCATGATACAGAATCGTCCTGAGATATTCATGGTGATTCTGTATAGGATACAGTTTTTATGACTTATTCCTTTGCTTAGATATTATATGACTGGATGCATTAGTTATGATCCTGTATGGCATGGACATGAGACGTCGTGGACATGAGATGCATGATTACATTGGGTGGGGAGAGTCACACAAACTACAGGTTGATTATATATTATGCCGGCGTCGTAGTCTCCCTTTGAGCTAGACAAACCACATGATATTACTGCTACCAGCTCCCCGACACAGAGCTTGTAGTAGTTTCAGCTTGAGTTTTAGTGCTGCTCTCATATTGCATATCACTTAGCTGGTTTATTTATTTACCCTATGGTTTTATTTATTGCTGCACTGTATTTATTTTGGCATGAGCTTTCTTGTATCTTGCTATGTCCCCTGAGGACCTGGATCCGAATTATGTCCCCAGGATTAGCAGAGGAGATCCACCCCGAGATATTCAGGACAGGAGCATTAACAGGAGCAGAAGCAGGAACAGGAGCAGGCGCTGGAGCAGTACCAGATCCAGTAGACGAGTGATCTCTTCGGGTATCTTCTGAGTATATAATATTTTCATACTCAGTACTTTTGTTGATATCTTTATTTTGTATCTTGACAGTTGTATCAAACTTATATCGGGCTTGTTCCCCGATTTATGTACTTGTGGCTTGATGATGATGTTTATATTTCCTTTTGTTGATATTGATATATTCATTCTGTGGATGAGATTAGTAGACCTGATTATGGTTGTAATACAGCTTAAGTATGTCCCGATGGATCCATTAAATTGGGTTTGTCCATCGGTGTGTGCTGCTGGCCATTGTCACGTGTCTAGTCCCCGATATTTTAGGACTGGGGCGTGACAGTCTTCATAGTCGCAACCTGAAGGAGAAGAAAATAGATGCTGGAGCCGAAAGAAAGTGACCTACTGCGTCTGAGCGCAGGGCACGCCAGGGAGCCTACGTTATTGAAAAATCAGTATCAATAGCAGAACCAGAGACACTTAGAAGTCATGGAACGAAGAAGACTGCAACTCGTTCAAAAAGACCGGTTACCCGTTCTTCTTCTTCTGATGATGATGTATCAGTATCAATCGCAGAACCAGAGACGCTTAAAAGTCGTGGAATAAAGAAGACTGCAACTCAGTATCAATCACAGAACCATAGTACTATATTATAGATCGTTTGGCATCCATATCGAGATATAAGGAGTAGTACTCGTCATTTGCATCCAATCGCTCTATTTCATGGTCTGATAAGTTACCATGACATCGAAGAGCCTTATATGCCTGATCGAGTTCTTCGACAATTTGGCTACGTACAAACTATACCAAAGCCATTGAGATTTGTGACTGTTGCAAGAGGAATGAAACAGCTTAACTATGTCCCGTATGTGTACCACTGGGCCTCATACTTCTTCTCGGAGTGGCAACAACATGTTATTGGTGCAGCAGAACGACAAGAGGTGGTTCAGATGTCAGATTGTATTGAGGACTACATGACCTACTATGTGTCGGCTGGATATGGTATATTATTTGTCACGCCCTAATTTTTGCTAAATCGATAATCGTCCCCCGGACGTGATGATGTGCGCGCGTAAGGTGCGCGCGCACAAGGCCTAGGCATAATGATATACTTTAGAAACATATGCAACAGAATACGCAATGAGATACCACACATTGGAATGTAGAAAAATTCTCTTTATTGATAATGAACATCTTGTTACAGACTCTTGACTCAAAATTAAAAAGGATGCCGCACGGGATTACAACATGGACGAAAAATGAGATAGCCGATCCATACATTACATCCCTTAATAATATTTTAAAAGAGCAAACCACCTTGGGTACGTGTTAGCACCATCGCCTAGGAGCTTCAAAAGGGTATGTGCGAGCTCCTTGAAATTACGTGTTAGCACCTTACTAATATTTTTCAGCAAGTTTAAGTCAGGACTGTCAAAAATTTGACAGTCCTGCATATAGTCAGGACTGTCAACACCTGTCAAAATATTGACAGTCCTGACTTTGTAATTTTTTCAGCAAGTTTGATTCAGGACTGTCAAAATTTTGACAGTCATTCATATAGTCAGGACTGTCAAAATATTGATAGTCCTGACTTTGTAATTTTTTTTAGCAAATTTCAGGTAGGACTGTCCAAATTTTGACAGTCCTGCATAGAGTCAGGGCTGTCAAAATTTTGAATTTTCCAGTAAGTTTCAGGTAGGACTGTCAAAAAATATGATAATCCTGCATATATTCAGGAATGTCAAAATTTTGACAGTCCTAACTTTGTAATTTTCCAGCAAGTTTCAGATAGGACTATCAAAAATTTTGACAGTCCTACATATAGTCAGGACTGTCAAAATTTTGACAGTCCTGACTTTGTAATTTTCCAGTAAGTTTCAGGTAGGTTTGACAGTCCTGCATATAGTCAGGACTGTCAAAATTTTGACAGTCTTAACTTTGTAATTTTTTCAGCAAGTTTGAGTCAAGACTGTCAAAAATTTGACAATCCTACATATAGTCAGGACTGTCAAAATGTTGAGTGTCCTGACTTTGTAATTTTTTCAGCAAATTGAATCAGGACTATCAAAAATTTGACAGTCCTTCATATAGTTAGGACTGTCAAAATAACTTTGTAATTTTTCAGCAAGTTTCAGGTAGGATTGTCAAAAAAATGTGGCAGTCCTGCATATAGTCAGGACTGTCAAAATTTTGACAGTCCTAACTTTGTAATTTTTTTCAGCAAGTTTGAGTCAGGACTGTCAAAAATTTGACAGTCCTGCATATAGTCAGGGCTGTCAAAATGTTGACAGTCCTGACATTGTAATTTTTCCAACAAGTTTGAGTCAGGACTGTAAAAAATTTGACAGTCCTTCATATAGTCAGGACTGTCAAAGTGTTGACAGTCCTGACTTTGTAATTTTTTAGCAAGTTTCAGGTAGGACTGTTTTGACAGTCCTGCATAGAGTCAGGACTGTCAAAAAATGTGACTGTCAAAATTTTGACAGTCCTCACTTTGTAATTTTCCAGCAAGTTTCATGTAGGACTGTCAAAAAATGTGACAGTCCTGCATATAGTTAGGATTGTAAAAATTTTGACAGTCCTGACTTTGTAATTTTTTAATAAGTTTCAGGTAGATAGTTCTACATATAGTCAGGACTGTCAAAATTTTGACAGTCCTCACTTTGTAATTTTTTAGCAAGTTTTAGGTAGGACTGTCAAAATTTTGACAGTCCTGCATATAGATTTTACAGTCCTAACTTTGTAATTTTTTCAGCAAGTTTAAGTCAGGACTGTCAAAATTTTGAGAGTCATGCATATAGTCAGGACTGTCAATTTTGACAGTCCTGACTTTGTAATTTTTTCAGCAAATTTGAGTCAGGACTGTCAAAAATTTGACAGTCCTTCATATATTCAGGACTGTCAAAATGTTGGCAGTCCTGACTTTTTAATTTTTCAGCAAGTTTCAGGTAGGACTGCCAAAATTTTGACTGTCCTGATTTTGTAATTTTTCCAGCAAGTTTGAGTCAGGAGTGTAGAAAATTCATGCATATAGCCATATACAATACAAAAGTACAAAAGTCATGCATATAGCCATATACAATTTATTCAAATTGACTAATGCATTGCTTCCTCTATCTTCAACAATACAAAAGTGACTAATACATTTATTCGTATCAGTCAATTAATATATCAAGTAGTCATGCGGCATGTCTTTGGCCTCCTCTATCTTCAACAACTTCTTGTAAGAATCTATTGCTGCCATGTATGGTGTTATCCAGGACATTGCTTCCGTCGGTGCATGTTTTAACCAAATCGTTGCAGGTGGCAGAACTGGAGAATGAGCGATCAACTTTGGTATGACAAAGTGTTGACCGATAATGCCTATTGTGCATAGATTGGACAGTCTATGCTCTGCTGGCGGAGCGTACATTGGAAAAAAGTATTGTTAGTGTCCTTTGAAATAACAACAATTGGTATTTTATACCTGTTAGAAAAAAGATATGCAGCCACAGGGATGGACATGTAATATGCTTCTCCGGCAACAATGTCCGTGCAAGGTATGCTTGTTAACATGACTCCAATTGTTTCTTCGCTAAAGATCTTTGAGTAGAAGTCAATGGGAGACTCCAACTCTTGGTACAGCTCTTCCTTGACCTGTCTCCATCCTTCTTCATTAGAACAACCAAGATGTCTAGCAAGCGCATGAAATCCACAATGGCTATCTCCGGGAACATCAATAATTGACCAAATGCAAGGCTGTATCTTAGGCAGAAAATGATCAATGTACAAACTCAGTTGGCATTGCGTGACATCTGAAGCTTCAACTTTGTCTGGACTGCAAGTTTTCTGCTTTTTCTTTCGAACTGTTAACTTGCTAATCCTATTAGAACGGATCACCCTTGCGACTGTCGTAGTTGACTCAGCTTGCGATAAACGACGTTCAATATGCTCAAATAAGGATGGATCTCTACTAGTTGACTCCATCTGCTTATATTTTCTTCTACTGAGTCTTGACTGTGGTCTTCCTTTAGGATTTCTAACAATCGATGGTTCTTGCAATATAGCAGTTGTCGGGTTAGCAATTTCTTGTATATTCAGCTCAATGTATTTTCTCTCCGGTTCCGGTGCAGCACACCATCTTGCGTGAAGAAGTTTCATTTGTGATAGAGAAAAAAATCATCCTCACGTTTCGCCATCGGCATGATGGCCAGTTGTCTCCAACGTTGATTAACAACATCTATTGGAATAGGTCTTGATTGACGACGATATTCGTTGATTTTATGTGCACAAGGTAGGCCCAGCGTATGTCGATAGGTACAACCACAAATATTGGGATCATAACCCACGGACTTCGTCCTACCAATCTCCTCAAATAGTAATGCCAATTCCTTGTGAGATATTAGATGGATCAAAGCATCTAAGAGAGGTTCATTCTTATGTTCATGCTTTGCAATGTTTAGGCTCATCTCAAATGAGGCCTTAATCTCTTTCACCGTCGCATTTAGCATCAAGTTCATTGCTTGCCAAACAGAAACAAAGTTACCGACCGACGAGCGTAGATGTATTTTTAAATTTCTGTGAGATCCTTCGATCCGGTTTGTGGTGATTGTGACATAGTGCTTCACCGTATTCGTCGACACTAAGACGAATTATTCTTTATGCGGTTCAATCCAAGTATCTTTGATATATGAAATGCATGCCGGATTGCTCACCTCTCACTTTTCATTGAACAAGTACCATGTTGTGTCATATTTGTCTTGGGTACTCGCGCGTCAAACAAGGCTCCAATCATTATAGTTGAAGCGGCTGGTGTCAATTTTTCCATCAATTTTCTCAAACTTGCTCTTGCATTGCGCTTGGATATTCCGATTTATATGCCAAGTACATAAAAGTCTATGAGCATAAGAAAATATGTAAACCCCCTGATTTTTCAAAATTTTCAAAACTGAATTTTTTACAATTTTCTGGAATTTTTTGGGAATTTTCTGTAATTTAAAACAAGGATTTTAATTATTAAATAATTTTTAATTATTAATAAACAATATTAGAATATTATGAAAATAAGATTTTTGGGTGTAAAATAAAAAACTGGACTCAGGGTAATTTTTCTGGAATTTATTGGGTCCCGGACCTATTTTTAAACACCTAAAAATAATTATTTAATTAATTATTTAATTAATTAATGATTTAATTATTTATTTATTTATTTTTAATAAATAAAATCCTAAATAGCCCGGCCCAGCCCAAGCCCGCGGCCCAACCCGGCCCAGTCCCCGTCTTAGCGGGTCGGGTCGGATCCGCCTGCCCGAACCCGACCCGCCCGTGCCCGAACCCGTTCCCCGCTCACCCCACTCGCCCGCGTTCTCCGCCGCCAGCCGATCGCCCCGCCGGCCACGACCCCCGTCCGCCCCGCGCGACCCCCACGATCTCGCCCACGTCGGCCCCTCCTCCGCCTAACCCGGCCGCGCCAGCCCTATTTAAACCCTCCCCTGCGACCTCCTCCCCCGACCCAGCTTCCCCCTCCGATCGCCTCGCCGCCGCGCCTACGCCACCGCTCCCCTCGCCGTGCCGCTAACGCCGCCGTGCCCCAACCTCGCCGCCACCCGTCGTGACGCCGACCGCCTTCCTCCTTCCCAGCGGCCCCTCGAGAGCAGCAGCAGCGGCCAGAGCTCCGCCGAGCCCCGGCCAGCCTTGACCCGCCGGCTCCTCACCGCCACCGCGCCGCCCGAGCCTGCGCCGCCTCCGGCCGCCCACGCCAGTGCCGCAGAGCCACCGGCCACCGCAGCAGTGTCCCCCAAACCCTAACCCTAGGATTCGGTGTCGGACACGGCCCTTCGTGTCGTGTCGGACACGATTCGGATCCCGATTTTTGGGTCCAGTTCAGGTGCGTGTATCTTCTTGCTCGTAGCTCGGATTTTGATTCCGTAAATTACGTTGCGAAGCCTGTATGACCCTCTCGGTGTCCGGACAAACTGTTCGGGGCATCGCGTCCTGTGGTGATCGCACACCGCGATCCAAAAACAGGAAAAAACCAGATCCTGTTTTACCCCGGAACTGAGTACGCCCCGCCAAACGGGACGACTTGGTCGCACGCGGTCTTCACAGATACGTGCGCATCGTCGATACGGACGTGTGGGATTTCACGAAAGCTGATTCGGGTGTGCGTGCACACCAAAATCAACGCGTATCCGCGGACATCGCCCCGTATCCGTACTTTCTGGAATGTGTCCTAACTTTGTGTACACACGTCGGATCGAGACGAAACTTGCGCCATCGGACTCGTAGCGATACGCTGGTCCTGTGGGTCAAGTTTGGTTCGATTCTGAGAACGTTGACGAAATCGCGTGTCGTGGGCCCCACAGGTCCCGCTCGACGGGCGATTTTGTGTTCGGCTCATCGAAATCCAATTCTGAAAGTTCTGTTGGGTTCGTATCAGCGTTTCTGACCTGTTGACACTGAGTTTGGTGAATTTGGAGACCGTTGACCCGGACACATTTTTCGGTGCAAAGCGGGCCCACCGGTGGACCCCGTTTTGGTCCGAAACTGTCGTTTTTGTCTTTGTCTCCAAATTGGACCCAAGGACAGGCTTTTCTAGCTGATTGATATTTTCTGGATCTGATGGTGATATTTGTTTCAGCAACCGGAATACCGCCTGCGAATCCAGCCGAAGTCAGAACCGCAACTGGAACCGGAACCACAGGCAAGTGTACCTTGCCAAACCCTGCAGCTTGCTAATTATTTTCTGGATTTAATTATGCAATAATGGACAAGTAAAGCTTGCCAAATCTCAGTAATTCTTGACATAGTATTTTAATGGATTTCTTGTAGAATTAAATATATACATGTTTTAACTGCTTAACCTAGGAAACGAGTGACGTGCTTAGTGTCCGCTCATAGTCGGATGCCAACTCCGTACGCGGGGTTGTGTAACGTCACATAGACATGGATATCGAGACCCGATAATTCTCGTACTTGTTATATCAAGTACACCAGAACCCAGGACACTTGACACTATTCCATGAGACAGAGTCTTCCTGAGTCATTCGAGGCGATTCTGTATAGGATGCATGTTGTATGACATAGACTTTACATTCTTAAACAATTGATTCATAGCTATCAGACTTGCTGCATTAGTTTAATCGTGCGTGACATGGACATGAGGCATCGTGGACATGAGACGTGGGATTACATTGGGTGGGGAGAGACACACAGACTACAGGCTGATATTATATATAAAACATAGTATATATCATAGTGTAATTCATAGTTATTGCCGCTACCGGCTCCCCGACACAGAGCTTGTAGTGGCTTCAGCCTGAATTCTAGTGCTACTCTCATATTGCATATCACTTAGCTGGTTACATAGCTTACCCTCTTGTTTAATTATCTGCTGTACTGTATTTATTTTGGCTTGTATTTTCTGTACCTTGCTGTCCCCTGAGGACCTGGATCCGGATTATGTCCCCAGGTACAGCTGAAGAGAATTACCCAGAGGTGTACGGTACCGGAGCACTCCTTGGAGCAGAACAAGGAACAGAGGACGAAGTAGTGGCCGAAGATTTCTCCTGAGCACCGGCTTCAACTACACAGTATTTCCACTTCCAGCATTTCATTTCCTGTCTTTTCTCCTTAAATATAACAGAATAATTTCTCGGATTGTTTCCCGAGATAACCTTATTTGATATTGCATATTTACTTCCATTGCATGATTTCTGGCAATTAATCTGTGTTATTTCTGTGGATGAGATTAGAAATACCTGAGACTTGTACTTAGTACTGCTAGACTACAGCTTAAGCATGCCCTGATGGATCCATTAAATTGGGTTATCCATCAGTGCGTGCTGCTGGCCATTGCTCACGTGCTCAGTCCCTCGGTATTTTGGGACTGGGGCGTGACATGGTTTTTGTGGTGGCCCATGCAGGTCTACGACTAAATTGTTCGGTTTTAACTTAGGGACCGAATAGGCCTGCAATAAAAATAGGATAAGTTTTTAGGATCTCATCCACTTGCTTGAATCGTTTTTGATATCTGTATCGTATTCGAACTAATTTTGACTTGCATCTTGCCTTGATTCCTGTGCGCCTCTTATTGGTTATTTTTGATACAGGGAAATGGACCCACAAGAATGCACCGAGACTCCCGCCGGAACACCACAAGCTACAGGTGTCACCTATGACGACGAAGTGACACCAGTCGGAGGAGTTCCCTCAACTCAACAAAGCCAGCAGGCAGGTCAACCTTCCTCCCGATTCCGACGCGATGACATTCCACCTCCGTCGCAGTTCGTTCCACCAACGCCCGTACTCCCACAAGGACAGCCAATTGACGGGCAGCAGATATTCCAAATAATCTACGCGATGATGCAAGCGCAGCAACAAGTCCAACACGAGGCTCAGCGTCGCGAAGCTAACTACTGGAGGGACAGCATCGTAACTGTACTGGAGCAGGCCAACCTACCAGCTCGACGGCCATCGACGGGCTCAATCACTGACTTCCGCCAACTGAAGCCCCGCACTTTCTCCGGCAAGGAAGAGCCCACAGAAGTTCATGAATGGCTCACCAACATTCGGCATCAACTTGAAGCAGCTGAGCTTCCACGGGAACGCTGGATGACTGCCGTCCGAATGCAATTGACAGGCAACGCGCACCACTGGTGGTTGTCTGAGGAGACGTGACTCGGACCAGACCGAGTCACTTGGGAGGAGTTCTCCAGACTCTTCCAAGAGATATACATTCCGGCTATCGCTCGATCAAAACTGCGGGACAAATTCAATCGCCTCACCTAGGACTCTATGACGGTGGAAGAGTACAACGCAGAATTCATTCGTCTGAGCCGCTTCGCCCCAATCCTGATCCCGACAGAGGAAGAGAAGGCCGAGAAGTTCTTCGACGGACTGAACTTTGAGCTACAGAGACTCATCGGATCTGTCGCACCTACCTCCTACTCGGACGTTCTCGCTGCAGCCCGACGCCTGGAACGCGTCACCAGGAGGGAGTCTCGCCACAAGCGGCCAATCACCTCAGCACCAGACAGAACATCACCGAGAGAATCTGCAAAGAGATCTCACACGCACCAGCCACCCAGGACAGCTTCGCAGACCCTTCCTACCTGTCACTACTGCGGCAAGATAGGCCATGTCAAGAGGGACTGCATACGCAAGTTGGGATTGTGCCTGATTTGCGGCACCAATCAACACCTAGCCAGGGACTGTCCCCAGCATCGAGATGGAGCACCGAGGGTAAACCAACCAGCTTCACCAGCACCGAGGCCACCTCTGGCACCTCAGGCGACACTCTTCCAGCAAGCCCAACAGCAGCAGAGGAATCTACCTCAAGGACGAGGACAAGCTTACGCGATGACTGTGCAGGAAGCCGATGCGAGTAAGTGATTCGTAGTTATCCGCTTTAGTGTTGTTTAGTTCGTGCCTCTTGGTTCGTGACCTCAGTTCCAACCTAGTAAATTGCAACTTGTTAATAATAACCTGGTTTTCATAAAAATTGTAGTTCTTTTGCTTAACTAGATTTCTCTGGAAGTGCATAACTTTCAATGTTAGGGAAACGGTACTTCCCTAAGTATCTTGTGATGTGTTTTTGAACGATGCTTGCGACCGCGTCATCTCCGTTGACCGATTATTCTTTGATTGCGAGGACACAATCCTCTTAAGGGAGATAGATTGTAAACCTCCTGATTTTTCAAAATTTTCAAAACTGAATTTTTCACAATTTTCTGGAATTTTCTGGGAATTTTCTGTAATTTAAAACAAGGATTTTAATTATTAAATGATTTTTAATTGATAATAAACAATATTAGAATATTATGAAAATAAGAATTTTGGGTGTAAAATGAAAAACTGGACTCAGGATAATTTTTCTGGAATTTATTGGGCCCCGGACCTATTTTTAAACACCTAAAAATAATTATTTAATTAATTATTTAGTTAATTAATGATTTAATTATTTATTTATTTATTTTTAATAAATAAAATCCTAAATAGCCCGGCCCAGCCCAAGCCCGCGGCCCAACCCGGCCCAGTCCCCGCCTTAGCGGGTCGGGTCGGATCCGCCTGCCCGAACCCGACCCGCCCGTGCCCGAACCCGTTCCCCGCTCACCCCACTCGCCCGCGTTCTCCGCCGCCAGCCGATCGCCCCGTCGGCCACGACCCCCGTCCGCCCCGCGCGACCCCCACGACCTCGCCCACGTCGGCCCCTCCTCAGCCTAACCCGGCCGCGCCAGCCCTATTTAAACCCTCCCCTGCGACCTCCTACCCCGACCCAGCTTCCCCCTCCGATCGCCTCGCCGCCGCGCCTACGCCACCGCTCCCCTCGCCGTGCCGCCAGCGCCGCCGTGCCCCAGCCTCGCCGCCACCCGTCGTGACGCTGACCGCCTTCCTCCTTCCCAGCGGCCCCTCGAGAGCAGCAGCAGCGGCCAGAGCTCCGCCGAGCCCCGGCCAGCCTTGACCCGCCGGCTCCTCACCGCCACCGCGCCGCCCGAGCCTGCGCCGCCTCCGGCCGCCCTCGCCAGTGCCGCAGAGCCGCCGGCCACCGCAGCAGTGTCCCCCAAACCCTAACCCTAGGATTCGGTGTCGGACACGGCCCTTCGTGTCGTGTCGGACACGATTCGGATCCCGATTTTCGGGTCCAGTTCAGGTGCGTGTATCTTCTTGCTCGTAGCTCGGATTTCGATTCCGTAAATTGCGTTGCGAAGCCTGTATGACCCTCTCGGTGTCCGGACAAACCGTTCGGGGCATCGCGTCCCGTGGTGATCGCACACCGCGATCCAAAAACAGGAAAAAACCAGATCCTGTTTCACCCCGGAACTGAGTACGTCCCGCCAAACGGGACGACTTGGTCGCGCGCGTCTTCACAGATACGTGCGCATCGTCGATACGGATGTGTAGGATTTCGCGGAAGCTGATTCGGGTGTGCGTGCACACCGGAATCAACGCGTATCCGCGGACATCGTCCCGTATCCGTACTTTCTAGAACACGCCCTAACTTTGTGTACACACGTCGGATCGAGACGAAACTTGCGCCATCGGACTCGTAGCGATACGCTGGTCCTGTGGGTTAAGTTTGGTTCGATTCTGAGAACGTTGACGAAATCGCGTGTCGTGGGCCCCACAAGCCCCGCTCGACGGGCGATTTTGTGTTCGGCTCATCGGAATCCAATTCTGAAAGTTCCGTTGGGTTCGTATCAGTGTTTCTGACCTGTTGACACTGAGTTTGGTGAATTTGGAGACCGTTGACTCGGACGCATTTTTCGGTGCAGTGGGCCCACCGGTGGACCCCGTTTTGGCCCGAAACTGCCGTTTTTGTCTTTGTCTCTAAATTGGACCCAAGGACAGACGTTTCTAGCTGATTGATATTTTTTGGATCTGATGGTGATATTTGTTTCAGCAACCGGAATACCGCCTGCGAATCCAGCCGAAGTCAGAACCGCAACTGGAACCGGAACCACAGGCAAGTGTACCTTGCCAAACCCTGCAGCTTGCTAATTATTTTCTGGATTTAATTATGCAATAATGGACAAGTAAAGCTTGCCAAATCTCAGTAATTCTTGACATAGTATTTTAATGGATTTCTTGTGGAATTAAATATAAACATGTTTTAACTGCTTAACCTAGGAAACGAGTGACGTGCTTAGTGTCCGCTCATAGTCGGATGCCAACTCCGTACGCAGGGTTGTGTAACGTCACATAGACATGGATATCGAGACCCGATAATTCTCGTACTTGTCCTATCAAGTACACCAGAACCCAGGACACTTGACACTATTCCATGAGACAGAGTCTTCCTGAGTCATTCGAGGTGATTCTGTATAGGATGCATGTTGTATGACATAGACTTTAAATTCTTAAACAATTGATTCATAGCTATCAGACTTGCTGCATTAGTTTAATCGTGCGTGACATGGACATGAGGCATCGTGGACATGAGACGTGGGATTACATTGGGTGGGGAGAGACACACAGACTACAGGCTGATATTATATATAAAACATAGTATATATTATAGTGTAATTCATAGTTATTGCCGCTACCGGCTCCCCGACACAGAGCTTGTAGTGGCTTCAGCCTGAATTCTAGTGCTGCTCTCATATTGCATATCACTTAGCTGGTTACATAGCTTACCCTCTTGTTTAATTATCTGCTGCACTGTATTTATTTTGGCTTGTATTTTCTGTACCTTGCTGTCCCCTGAGGACCTGGATCCGGATTATGTCCCCAGGTACAGCTGAAGAGAATTACCCAGAGGTGTACGGTACCGGAGCACTCCTTGGAGCAGAACAAGGAACAGAGGACGAAGTAGTGGCCGAAGATTTCTCCTGAGCACCGGCTTCAACTACACAGTATTTCCACTTTCAGCATTTTATTTTCTGTCTTTTCTCCTTAAATGTAACAGAATAATTTCTCGGATTGTTTCCCGAGATAACCTTATTTGATATTGCATATTTACTTCCATTGCATGATTTCTGGCAATTAATCTGTGTTATTTCTGTGGATGAGATTAGAAATACCTGAGACTTGTACTTAGTACTCCTAGACTACAGCTTAAGCATGCCCTGATGGATCCATTAAATTGGGTTGTCCATCAGTGCGTGCTGCTGGCCATTGCTCACGTGCTCAGTCCCTCGACATTTTGGGACTGGGGCGTGACAAAATATGTTAGATATAACATTCATTAGGGCATAGTCTCTGTCAGAAACAAAAATTGAGGGCTCTTTGTGTCCAACGTAAAGTGACTTTACTTTTGTCAAAGACCACGTGTAATCATCAACTCTCTTTTTTCATGAAGCAAAAAGCGACTGAAAATGTTTGCCCCGTTGACGTAAACCCAACGACGTGAAAAAGAGGCATCTTGAATTTATTAGTCTTATATGTGCAATCAAGGACCAACACGTCAGCAAAGGACCTGGCTAAGTGTGTGCAATCGAGATGTGCCCAAAACATTGAAAGAAATTCATTACTGGAAGGATCTCTTCTATGATACTCCACGTAGTGATTCTCGGCAAGCCGACTTCAATACTTGCTGCATCGCCATTCTACCTTTCATACTAGCCATTTTTTATCCCTATAAGGCGTTGTAGATAGTTCTCATCGTTGACTTGTTTGTTTCATCTTTTTGACGAACAAGGGAATATATTTGTCTGGGAGCAACTCCGCCAACTGATAGTTCTTAAACTAGCTTCTTCTTATCAACCTTCAACCGTCCCCCATACGGATGTCCCGTTAGAGTATGTGTTGAAATGACAATTACTATGTTGTGTTGAAGTGCAACTTGTTTACACTAATCTAACGCATCCTCAAAAGAATGAAAAGAAATATCACTCGTAAATAGATGGCCGACATCAACGAAAATAGCAGGGACGACACTAGTGCTAGGTAGTCCCTGTTACCAAGAAAAAATAAACGTTTATCACCGAAACAATAACTTGTTATTTAAAGTAGGATTGTCAAAATTGTATACAGTGGTATTTAGGTATGACTGTAAAAATTTCTACAGTCCTACATTTACGTAGGACTGTAAAAAAATTATGACAGTCCTGATAGGAATAAACACGAAAAAAATATGTTCAACGTGCGAAAAAAAATACCGAGGATGGTTCGCAAGGACCGAGATGGTCAACGAAAGTAGTGTCAGTTGTCTTTAGTGGATTCGATGATCCAATTTTCTCGTGTATATCTCCTACATTGGATGGAAATAATTCAATAATAGGGTTAACAAAATAATTCTCGTATAATCATAATTTCTCGAATACATACTGTAAACCCCCTGATTTTTTTCAAAAATTTAAAATCTGGATTTTTTCACAATTTTCTGGGATTTTTGTAATTTAAAAACAAGATTTTAATATTTAAATGATTTTTAAATAATAATAAACAGTATTAAAATATTATGAAAATATTATTTTTGGGTGTAAAATAAAAAACTGGACTTAGGGCAATTTTTCTGAAATTTATCGGACCCCGGACCTATTTTAAAACACCTGAAAACTATTTATTTAAATTAATTAATTAATTATTAATTATTTACTGTTTTTATATTATTATTAATATTATTATTTAAACCGGCCCAGCCCGTTAGGCCCAATGGGCCGGCCCAGCCCGCGCCGCTAGCGGGTCGGGTCGGGTCGGTCAGACCCGCCCGCTAGCCAGACCTGGCCCGCACCGACTGACTCGGCCCCCCTCTCTCCCTCGTGCTCCGCGTCCGGCGCCGCGTCCACCGCCGCTCCGCTCCGCTCCGCTCCGCCCGCGAGCCTCGCCTACGACTCGGCCCCCTCCGCCTTGCCCGGCGCCCCTCTCCCTCACTTACCCCTATAAGAACCCCGTCCACCGCCCGCTGCCAGCCACCAGACCCCCTCCGCCGCCTCGCTCCCCCTCCGCCGCACGCCGCCGTGACGCCCCGCCGTACGGACCCCCAGCTCCGCCGCCTCCTTCTCCTTTCCCCCTCCGGCAGCCTCCCCGGCAGCACCCCTCCGCTCGACAGCAGCAGCACAGCGGCAGCTCCGGCGCAGCCCCGCCGTCACCGGCGGGCCTCCAGCCGCCGTGCCGCCCTCCGCCGCAGAAGCCCGGCCTCCCCGCCTCAGCGCCGCCCTGAGCGCCGACGAGGGACTCCAAACCCTAACCCTAATTCTGTCCTGTGTCCGACACGAGTCGGACACGACTCGACCCTGTTTTCGGGTCCCCTTCTGGTACGTGTAACTTTTTGTTCGTAGCTCCGTTTTTGATTCCGCAAATTACGTTGCGAAGCCTGTATGACCCTCTCGGTGTCCGGACAAACCGTTCGGGGCATCGCGTCCTGTGGTGATCGCACACCGCGATCCAAAAAAAGAAAAACCAGACCCTGTTTTATCCCGGAACTGAGTACGCCCCGCCAAACGGGACGACTTGGTCGCACGCGGTCTTCACAGATACGTGCGCGTCGTCGATACGGACGTGTGAGATTTCGCAGAAGCTGATTCGGGTGTGCGTGCACACCGGAATCAACGCGTATCCGCGGACATCGCCCCGTATCCGTACTTTCTGGAACGTGCCCTAACTTTGTGTACACACGTCGGATTGAAACGAAACTTGCGCCATCGGACTCGTAGCGATACGCTGGTCCTGTGGGTCAAGTTTGGTTTGATTCTGAGAACGTTGACGAAATCGCGTGTCGTGGGCCCCACAGGCCCCGTTCGACGGACGATTTTGTGATCGGCTCACCGGAATTCAATTCTGGAAGTTCCGTTGGGTTCATATCATCGTTCCTGATCTGTTGACACTAAGTTTGGTGAATTTGGAGACCTTTGACCCGGATACATTTTTCGGTGCAAAACGGGCCCACATATGGACCCCGTCTTGACCTGAAACTGCCGTTTCTGCCCTTTCCTCCAAATTGGACTCAAGGACAGGCATTTCTAGCTGATTAATATTTTCTGGATCTGATGGTGATGTTTGTTTCAGCAACCGAAGTGCCGCCTGCAAATCCAACTGAAGTCAGAACCGAAATCAGAGCCGGAACCACAGGCAAGTGTACCTTGCCAAACCCTGCAGCTTGCTATTTATTTTCATTGACTTGTTTATACATCAGTGGGCAAGTAAAGTTTGCCATTAGCAGTAATTCCTGTTCTAGAACTTGCCTGAATTCTTGTTTAAATGCATATAAACCTGTTTAACTGTTAAAACCTAGGACCGAGTGGCGTACTTAGCGTCCGATTACCAGTCGGGTGCCAACTCCGTACGCGGAGTTGAGTAACGTCACATAGAGATGGATATCGAGATCCGATAATTCTCGTACTTGTCTTATCAAGTACTCCAGAACCCAGGATACTTGACACTATTCATGAGACAGAGTCTTCCTGAGACATTCATGGTGATTCTGTATAGGATACAGGACTTGACAGAGATATTTTTATAGACATTATGACTTGCTGCATTAGCTATAATCCCGCTGACATGGACATGAGATGTTATGGTCATGATATGCGTGATTACATTGGGTGGAGAGAGATACACAGGCTACAGGTTGATGTTATATTATACCGGCGTCTTAAGTCTCACTACGAGCTAGACAACTACATGATATCACTGCTACCGGCTCCCCGACACAGAGCTTGTAGTGGCTTCAGCCTGAGTTCTAGTGCTGCTCTCATATTGCATATCACATAGTTGGTTACCATGGACTGCAGGTATGTTGCAGCCACTTCCCATCCCTGAATGGAAGTGGGAGCATATTACCATGGACTTTGTCACTGGATTTCCAAGAAGCCCTAGTGGTAAGGATGCAGTATGGGTCATCGTGAGTCGGCTCACTTCTTGCCGTTCAGAGTTGGACAATCCACGGAAGTACTAGCCGACATGTATATGCGTCAGATCGTAAAATTTCATGGAGTGCCGGTTAGTATTGTATCAGATCGAGACTCGAGATTTATATCTCACTTCTGGCGAAGCATGCAAGAGAGTCTCGGCACCAGGCTCAAGTTCAGTACTGCCTATCATCCTCAGACAGACGGACAGTCAGAGCGCACCATTCAGATCCTAGAAGACATGCTGCGATCTTGTATACTGGACTTCGGAGGATCTTGGGAAGATCACCTGCACTTAGTGGAGTTCTCCTACAACAACAGCTATCAGGCAAGCATTCAGATGACACCTTTCGAGACGTTGTACGGAAGGAAGTGCAGATCTCCAATATGCTGGAGCGACGTTGGCGAACGTCAAATACTGGGTCCAGAGTTGGTAACAGAGACAGTGGAGAAAGTAAAACAAATTCAGAACCATCTCCGTGCAGCCCAGGATAGACAGAAGCACTGGGCCGATGCACACAGACGACCCCTGGAGTTCAAGGAAGGAGAGCATGTATTTTTGAGGATCTCGCCCACTAGAGGTACTATCAGATTTGGCAGCAGAGGCAAGTTAAGCCCAAGGTACATTGGGCCATTTGATATCTTGGAGCGCATTGGTGAGGTGGTTTACCGTCTTGCATTACCTCCATCCTTAGAGGGAGTGCATGACGTATTCCACGTCTCACAACTAAGGAGATATATGACGGACCCAAGTCATATAGTTGATCATTCTGAGATTTCAGTGGGACCTAGCCTGAGATACGAAGAGCAGCCAGTGGGTATACTCGACACCAGCGAGAAGACACTGCGAGGGCAGACAATCAGGCTAGTTCGAGTAGCTTGGAAACAGCACTCTCCTGGCGAATCGACTTAGAGGGAGAAGATGTTATGCGGCAGCGTTATCCACACCTATTTGCAGAATCAGGTAGAACCTAAGCATTCTTTAATTCTGTAAATCTTGCCTTATAATTTATCCTTCAATTGCGAGGACGCAATCCTCTTAAGGGAGGGTAGATTGTAAACACCCTAAAAATTTTCAGATATTTTTTAAATCAATTTTGGGATTTAAAATATATTTTTCAGGAATTTACATAGGCCCTGTAGTGAGTTTGTAATTTTTAATTGCCAATAAATAATAATAAAATGAAATGAAAATATGATTTTATGGTGTAAAATAGAAAACCGGACTTAGGGTAATTTTCTGGGATTTTATTGGGCATCAGACCTATTTTTAAAAAGCCTAAAAACTAATTTCCAAATTAAATTAATTAATTACTGATATTTATAATTATTATTATTTATTTTATTGGTTTTGGGCCGGCCCGGCCCAGTGGGCCGAGCCCGTCAGCACCTAAGAGAACCCAGCCCAACCCGGACTTAACGGGTCGGGCGGGTCCGCCCAACCAGGAACCCGCACCGACCCGGACCCGTCCCCAATCCCTCTCCCCCACGATCGGCGGAGACCGCGTCCCCCGGCCACGACCTGGCCCCCGCCGCCTCCGCCGGAGGGGCAACTCCCCACGTCGCCTCCCCTCCGGATCCCGCGGCCACGTCGTCCCCGGCCGAGCCCCCTCGAGCCCCTTTATATAGCCCCTCCTCCGCCTCCTTTTCCCCTAACCCGAACCCTCCGTGCCCTAGCTCCGGCCACCCCTCACTGGATCCCTCCCCAGCGCCGCCGTGACCTCCTCCAGTGCCGCCGGCTGCCCTCTCCCCTTCCTCTCCTTCCTCCGACCGGCACCGCCTCGAGCAGCCCCACCCTAGCTCCCCTTCCTCCTCTCCCCTCCCAGCCGAGCCGTTCCGAGTCTCCGGCGACCGCAGCCCGCGTCCCGAGCCCCGGCGATGCCGTCCCCAGCGTCCCACCGCCGTCTGGGCCGCCCAACCCGCCACCGGCCGGCCCCAACTCCGGCAGACACCAAACCCTAGCCCTAGCAGTGGACACGTGTCCAGGACACGAGTCGGACACAGGAAACCCCCTTTTCGTGAAGCCACGTTCAGGTACTCGTAACTTGCACCTCGGATCTCTGTTTTCGTTTCCGTAAATTTCTACGTGAAGCCTGTATGACCCTCTCGGTGTCCGGATAAACCGCTCGGGGCATCGCGTCCTGTGGTGATCGCACACCGCGATCCAAAAACAGGAAAAAACTAGACCTTGTTTTACCCCGGAACTGAGTGCGCCCCGCCAAACGGGACGACTTGGTCGCGTACGGTCTTCACAGATACGTGCGCCTCGTCGATACGGACGTGTGGGATTTCGCGAAAGCTGATTCGGGTGTGCGTGCACACCGGAATCAACGCGTATCCGCGGACATCGCTCCGTATCCGCCTTTTCTGCATTTCACCCTAACTTCGTGCACACACGTCAGATCGAGATGAAACTTGCACCATCGGACTCGTAGTGATACGATGGTCCTGTGGGTCAAGTTTGGTCCGATTCTGAGAACGTTGACGAAATCGCGTGTCGTGGGCCCCACAGGCCCCGCTCGACGGGCGATTTTGTGATCGGCTCATCGGAATTCAAATCTGAAAGTTCTTTTGGGTTCGTATCAGTGTTTCTGACCTGTTGACACTAAGTTTGGTGAATTTGGAGACCGTTGACCCTGACACATTTTTCGGTGCAAAGCGGGCCCACCGGTGGACCCCGTTTTGGGCCAAAATTGTCGTTTTTGCCCTTGTCTCCAAATTGGACCCAAGGACAGGCGTTCCTAACTGTTTGACACCTTCTGAGCATGATGGTACTATTTATTTCATCTTTCGGAGACATCTCTGGAAATTTCCGAAACCAGGACCTTAGTGGAATCCAAACCTCAGGCAAGTGCACCTTGCCAAACTTGCAGTCATTATTTTCTTATTTTCTGTAAAAATACTCTGCTGGATTTCTTGTGCAAATTCATATAAACTGTTTTAAACTGCTTAAACATAGGAAACGTATGACGTACCTAGTGTCCGATCATAGTCGGGTACCGACATCGTACGCGGTGTTGGGTTCGTCATTTAGAGATGGATTTACGATCCCCTTATTTTGTACTTGACCTCTCAAGTACCCTACAACCCAGGACACTTGACACTATCATGAACAGAATCTTCCAGAATTATTCGTGGGGACTCTGAATAGGATACAGGACTAGACAGAGTTATTTATTTATAGACAGTATGACTTGTTGCATTAGTTATAATCCCGCTGACATGGACATGAGACGTTATGGTCATGGCTTGCGTGATTACATTGGGTGGGGAGAGACACACAGGCTACAGGCTGTTCTATATATATATCTACTATTATTGTGAGGTCGTAGACTCTCCAGCAGAGCTAGACCCTTTACGTGTTATTACTGCTACCGGCTCCCCGACACAGAGCTTGTAGCGGTCTCAGCCTGAGTACTAGTGTTGCTCTCATTTGCATATCACATAGATGGTTACTTAGTTTACCCTGCTGTTCATTTATTTATTGCACTGCTTATTCAGTTGGCTTGTTTTTATCTTGTGCCTTGCTTGTCCACTGAGGACCTGGAATGGATTATGTCCCCAGGTTTAGCTGAGGAGCAGTATCCCGAGATATACGGGACAGGAGCTGAAGCTATTGCTGGAGCTGAACCAAACACTGAAGACGAGGTGACTGCCGAGGACTTCTCTTGAGTGCCTGTCCCGGTACTCATTTATTTATTTCATGTTTATCTCTTTTGTTCCTGGCCTATAGAGCCAGTTTATTCAGACTTAAGTCGGATCGTTTCTCCGACTGACTTGCTGTGATGTTGTTGATACATTATTTCCATTTGATTATGCAGTTATTTCTTTATCTTTATGGATGAGATTGGTGTGACTTGTGTAGTAGACCTTACTTACAGCTTAAGTACGCCCTGATGGTTCCATTAAATTGGGTTATCCATCGGTGCGTGCTGCTGGCCATTGCCACGTGTCCAGTCCCTCGACATTTTGGGACTGGGGCGTGACATGGTTTTTGTGGTGGCCCATGCAGGTCCTAACTAAATTGCTCGGTTTCAACTTAGGGACCGAACAGGCCTGCAATAAGATAGGTTATAGGATCTCATCCATTGATTGAATCATTTTGAACTCTATGTCGAATTCAATTTAATTGCTTGAATTGCATCCTGTTTTGATTCCTCTGTGCGTTCTCATTATTTCCTTTTGGTGCAGAGATATGGATCCCAGAAGTGGTGACGAGACCCCCTTGGGAACACCGACTGAAGCAGGGTTTACCTGCGAAGCTGGAACGACGCCAGATACTAGAGGACAATCCTCTCAGAGCAATCAAACTGGCCAGCCAAGTTCCAGGTTCAGGCGTGATGACATCCCGCCTCCTCCCCAGTTCCCTCCAACGATGCCTGTCTTTCCCCCAGGACAGGCAATGGACGGTCAGCAAATGTTCCAGATGTTCTACGCCATGATGCAGGCACAACAACAGATTCAACAGGAGACCCAACGCCGAGGGGCCGAGAACCTAAGGAACAGCCTGGTCGCAGCATTGGAGCATGCAAATCCACCAAATAGGCGGCCAACGACGGGATCTATTATGGATTTCCGTCAACTCAAGCCCCGTACCTTCTCGGGCAAGGAAGGACCAACTGAAGTGCATGAATGGCTTACAAACACACAGCATCAGTTGGAGGCCGCCAAACTACCAAGGGACAAATGGATGACTGCCGTCAGGATGCAACTGACGGACAACGCGCATCATTGGTGGCTGTCCGAAGAAAGAAGGCTCGGACATGATCAGGTTACCTGGGAGGAGTTCTCCAGACTCTTCCAGGAAATGTACATCCCTGCTGTGGCTCGGTCAGAACTCCGAGACAGATTCAACCGCCTGATCCAGGGCAACATGACGGTGGAGGAATATAACGCCGAATTCATTCGCCTGAGCCGCTTCGCCCCTTCGCTAATTCCTACCGAAGAGGAGAAGGCGGAGAAGTTCTTTGATGGGCTCAGGTTCGAGCTTCAGAAGTTAATCGGATCAGTCGCGCCCACCTCTTACACCGACGTCCTAGCTGCAGCACGTCGGCTGGAGCGCGTTACTCGGAGGGAATCAAGCCTGAAACATCCCTTCTCCTCGGCACCGTCCAAGTCATCACCAGGGGAATCTGCTAAACGGCCCCAGAAGAGCCCACCTCCAAGAGCAGCAACTAAGAACCTGCCTACTTGCCACTACTGCAGCAAGGTAGGACATATTGAAAAGGAATGTCGACGCAAGCTGGGACTCTGCCTGGTTTGCGGATCTGGACAACACTTCTCAAAGGACTGCTCGGAACGTCGAGAGGGAGTTCCGAATCGACCAGCTCCACCTGCAGCTCTTCCAGCTGGGGGAGCAACTCAGACAGGGCCTGGAGGAGCCAGGCCACCTCTACCACCTCAGGCAGCATTGTTCCAACAAGCTCGTCAGCAAAGGGGTCCCGCTCAGGGACGAGGTCAGGCATATGCACTAGCAGTCACTGAGGAAGCTACTGCAGGCGAAGTGATAGCAGGTACCATATTAGTAGCTTCAATTCCTGCTGTAGCATTATTTGATTCTGGAGCTTCGCATTCATTTATTGCTGCTAGCTTCGTAGCCACACATAGAATAGCTACCGCACCTCTCTCGAAGATGAAGAGAATACTAACGGGAGGTGGAATTATCCCGGTTAGTGATACTTGTAGATCATGTTCGGTAGTAGTCTGTGGCCGAGAGATGCGAGCCCAATTCCTGATCTTTTCTATGCCTGATTACGATATTGTACTTGGTATGGACTGGTTAAGTCAGTACCATGCGACACTGGATTGCCGGCTTGGAAAAGTGATATTTAGACCCCCTAGCCTTCCTGAGTTTGAATTTCTACGAGGAGCTGTAGAACAAGGGGTCCAGCCAACTCTTAGGGTATTGACTGTAGAAGAAGATTCAAGTTACCCAAGAGTCATAACGAAATTTGTGGATGTATTTCCCGACGACCTTCCAGGTTTACCACCTGATCGGGAGATAGAATTCACAATAGACCTAACTCCAGGAGCCGAACCTATCACTTCATCGGTATATCGGCTAGCACCTAAGGAGTTAGTGGAGCTGAAAACACAAGTTGACGATCTTCTGGAGAAAGGATTTATCAGGCCCAGTGTTTCACCATGGAGAGCACCTATACTTTTTGTACCCAAGAAGGACGGATCAGTACGGCTGTGCATTGATTACAGAGCCCTTAATGCTGTCACTATTAAGAACCGGTACCCACTACCACGCATTGATGATTTGTTTGACCAGTTGAGTGGTGCTAAGGTATTCTCAAAGATTGACCTTAGATCCGGTTATCACCAGATTAGGGTGAAGAAGAAAGATATCCCAAAGACGGCCTTCAAAACTAAGTATGGGCATTATGAGTTCCTAGTTATGCCGTTTGGTTTAACCAACGCACCCGCCGTATTTATGAGTTTGATGAACGGGGTCTTCCATCAGTACTTGGATAAGTTCGTGGTGGTGTTCATTGATGATATCCTAATCTACTCTAAGAACCACGAAGAGCACGAGGAACACCTTAGAATTGTGCTAGAAACCTTGAGAAGGGAGAAGCTGTATGCCAAACTCAGCAAATGTGAGTTCTGTATGGACAAGGTGCCATTCTTAGGGCATATTATCTCGGGTGAAGGACTGTCTGTGGACCCAGAGAAAGTCACTGCTATAGAAACCTGGCCTACCCCTACCTCTGTTACAGAAGTGAGAAGTTTTCTTGGACTTGCTGGGTATTACCGGCGGTTCGTAATTTTTTTTTTCAAGGATTGCAGAACCTATGACAAAGCTGACACGGAAGGATCAGGAGTTCATATGGACGGAAGAATGCCAGAATGCCTTTGAAGAATTGAAGAGGCGTCTAACAACAGCACCAGTCTTGACTCTTCCCTCAGGGTCAGGAGGTTTTGTTGTATATAGTGATGCGTCCGGTAGTGGACTAGGTTGTGTCTTGATGCAACATGGCAATGTTATCGCTTATGCATCGAGGCAGATGAAGGTCCACGAAAAGAACTACCCGACGCACGACCTGGAGCTAGCTGCAGTAATTTTTGCATTGAAGATCTGGAGACATTACCTGTATGGAGAAAAGGTCAAAATATTCACTGATCATAAGAGCTTGAAGTATGTTTATACACAGAAGGAGCTCAATATGAGGCAAAGGCGTTGGCTGGAGTTGATGGTGGACTTTGACATCGATCTGCAGTACCACCCGGGGAAAGCAAATGTTGTAGCCGACGCCCTTAGCAGAAAACCCTCGGCTTATTTCTTAACGGAGCAGCCTCAACTATTACAAGATTTGCAAGATCTTAAGATAGAGGTGGTTCTACCTGGACAAAATGGGTTGCTGGCTAACCTTGAAGTGAAGTCATCGCTGGTGGAGAGAATCAAGGAAGCTTTGCCTAATGATGCCAGATTCCGAAGGCTGAAAGAGAGAACAAAAGCAGGCTTGCAGATGGGACTTCGCATCCACGGGGACGGAACATTAAGGTGCGGAAATTGCCTATGTGTTCCAAATGGGAAATTAAGGCAGGAGTTGATGACAGAAGCCCATAGCTCCATATACTCGGTTCATCCAGGAGGAACCAAGATGTACCGGGACCTAAGACAATATTACTGGTGGCATGGAATGAAAAGAGAAATTGCCCGCTTCGTGGCAAAATGCTTAGTCTGCCAGCAGGTGAAGGCCGAGCACCAAAGGACTGCAGGTATGTTGCAGCCACTTCCCATCCCTGAATGGAAGTGGGAGCATATTACCATGGACTTTGTCACTGGATTTCCAAGAAGCCCTAGTGGTAAGGATGCAGTATGGGTCATCGTGAGTCGGCTCACTTCTTGCCGTTCAGAGTTGGACAATCCACGGAAGTACTAGCCGACATGTATATGCGTCAGATCGTAAAATTTTATGGAGTGCCGGTTAGTATTGTATCAGATCGAGACTCGAGATTTACATCTCACTTCTGGCGAAGCATGCAAGAGAGTCTCGGCACCAGGCTCAAGTTCAGTACTGCCTATCATCCTCAGACAGACGGACAGTCAGAGCGCACCATTCAGATCCTAGAAGACATGCTGCGATCTTGTATACTGGACTTCGGAGGATCTTGGGAAGATCACCTGCACTTAGTGGAGTTCTCCTACAACAACAGCTATCAGGCAAGCATTCAGATGGCACCTTTCGAGGCGTTGTACGGAAGAAAGTGCAGATCTCCAATATGCTGGAGCGACGTTGGCGAACGTCAAATACTGGGTCCAGAGTTGGTAACAGAGACAGTGGAGAAAGTAAAACAAATTCAGAACCATCTCCGTGCAGCCCAGGATAGACAGAAGCACTGGGCCGATGCACACAGACGACCCCTGGAGTTCAAGGAAGGAGAGCACGTATTTTTGAGGATCTCGCCCACTAGAGGTACTATCAGATTTGGCAGCAGAGGCAAGTTAAGCCCAAGGTACATTGGGCCATTTGATATCTTGGAGCGCATTGGTGAGGTGGCTTACCGTCTTGCATTACCTCCATCCTTAGAGGGAGTGCATGACGTATTCCACGTCTCACAACTAAGGAGATATGTGACGGACCCAAGTCATATAGTTGATCATTCTGAGATTTCAGTGGGACCTAGCCTGAGATACGAAGAGCAGCCAGTGGGTATACTCGACACCAGCGAGAAGACACTGCGAGGGCAGACAATCAGGCTGGTTCGAGTAGCTTGGAAACAGCACTCTCCTGGCGAATCGACTTGGGAGCGAGAAGATGTTATGCGGCAGCGTTATCCACACCTATTTGCAGAATCAGGTAGAACCTAAGCATTCTTTAATTCTGTAAATCTTGCCTTATAATTTACCCTACGATTGTGAGGACGCAATCCTCTTAACGGGGGGTAGATTGTAAACACCCTAAAATTTTTTAGATATTTTTTAAATCAATTTTGGGATTTAAAATGCATTATTCAGGAATTTACATAGGCCCTGTAGTGAGTTTGTAATTTTTAATTACCAATAAATAACATTAAAATGAAATAAAAATATGATTTTATGGTGTAAAATAGAAAACCGGACTTAGGGTAATTTTCTGGGATTTTATTGGGCATCAGACCTATTTTTAAAAAGCCTAAAAACTAATTTCCAAATTAAATTAATTAATTACTGATATTTATAATTATTATTATTTATTTTATTGGTTTTGGGCCGGCCCGGCCCAGTGGGCCGAGCCCGTCAGCACCTAAGAGAACCCAGCCCAACCCGGACTTAGCGGGTCGGGCGGGTCCGCCCAACCCGGAACCCGCACCGACCCGGACCCGTCCCCAATCCCTCTCCCCCACGATCGGCGGAGACCGCGTCCCCCGGCCACGACCTGGCCCCCGCCGCCTCCGCCGGAGGGGCCACTCCCCACGTCGCCTCCCCTCCGGATCCCGCGGCCACGTCGTCCCCGGTCGAGCCCCCTCGAGCCCCTTTATATAGCCCCTCCTCCGCCTCCTTTTCCCCTAACCCGAACCCACCATGCCCTAGCTCCGGCCACCCCTCACCGGATCCCTCCCCAGCGCCGCCGTGACCTCCTCCAGCGCCGCCGGCTGCCCTCTCCCCTTCCTCTCCTTCCTCCGACCGGCACCGCCTCGAGCAGCCCCACCCTAGCTCCCCTTCCTCCTCTCCCCTCCCAGCCGAGCCGTTCCGAGTCTCCGGCGACCGCAGCCCGCGTCCCGAGCCCCGGCGACGCCGTCCCCAGCGCCCCACCGCCGTCTGCGCCGCCCAACCCGCCACCGGCCGGCCCCAACTTCGGCAGACACCAAACCCTAGCCCTAGCAGTGGACACGTGTCCAGGACACGAGTCGGACACAGGAAACCCCCTTTTCGTGAAGCCGCGTTCAGGTACTCGTAACTTGCACCTCGGATCTCTGTTTTCGTTTCCGTAAATTTCTACGTGAAGCCTGTATGACCCTCTCGGTGTCCGGACAAACCGCTCGGGGCATCGCGTCCTGTGGTGATCGCACACCGCGATCCAAAAACAGGAAAAAACCAGACCCTGTTTCACCCCGGAACTAAATGCGCCCCGCCAAACGGGACGACTTGGTCGCGTACGGTCTTCACAGATACTTGTGCCTCGTCGATACGGACGTGTGGGATTTCGCGGAAGCTGATTCGGGTGTGCGTGCACACCGAAATCAACGCGTATCCGCGGACATCGCTCCGTATCCGCCTTTTTTGCATTTCACCCTAACTTCGTGCACACATGTCAGATCGAGACGAAACTTGCGCCATTGGACTCGTAGCGATACGCTGGTCCTGTGGGTCAAGTTTGGTCCGATTCTGAGAACGTTGACGAAATCGCGTGTCGTGGGCCCCACAGGCCCCGCTCGACGGGCGATTTTATGATCGGCTCATCGGAATTCAAATCTGAAAGTTCCGTTGGGTTCGTATCAGCGTTCCTGACCTGTTGACACTAAGTTTGGTGAATTTGGAGACCGTTGACCCTGACACGTTTTTCGGTGCAAAGCGGGCCCACCGGTGGACCCCGTTTTGGGCCGAAATTGTCATTTTTGCCCTTGTCTCCAAATTGGACCCAAGGACAGGCGTTCCTAGCTGTTTGACACCTTCTGAGCGTGATGGTACTATTTATTTCAGCTTTCAGAGACATCTCTGGAAATTTCCGAAACCAGGACCTAAGTGGAATCCAAACCTCAGGCAAGTGCACCTTGCCAAACTTGCAGTCATTATTTTCTTATTTTCTGTAAAAATACTCTGCTGGATTTGTTGTGCAAATTCATATAAACTGTTTTAAACTGCTTAAACCTAGAAAACGTATGACGTACCTAATGTCCGATCATAGTCGGGTACCGACACCGTACGCGGTGTTGGGTTCGTCATTTAGAGATGGATTTACGATCCCCTTATTTTGTACTTGACCTCTCAAGTACCCTACAACCCAGGACACTTGACACTATCATGAACAGAATCTTCCAGAATTATTCGTGGGGACTCTGAATAGGATACAGGACTAGACAGAGTTATTTATTTATAGACAGTATGACTTGTTGCATTAGTTATAATCCCGCTGACATGGACATGAGACGTTATGGTCATGGCTTGCGTGATTACATTGGGTGGGGAGAGACACACAGGCTACAGGCTGTTCTATATATATATCTACTATTATTGTGAGGTCGTAGACTCTCCAGCAGAGCTAGACCCTTTACGTGTTATTACTGCTACCGGCTCCCCGACACAGAGCTTGTAGCGGTCTCAGCCTGAGTACTAGTGTTGCTCTCATTTGCATATCACATAGATGGTTACTTAGTTTACCCTGCTGTTCATTTATTTATTGCACTGCTTATTCAGTTGGCTTGTTTTTATCTTGTGCCTTGCTTGTCCACTGAGGACCTGGAATGGATTATGTCCCCAGGTTTAGCTGAGGAGCAGTATCCCGAGATATACGGGACAGGAGCTGAAGCTATTGCTGGAGCTGAACCAAACACTGAAGACGAGGTGACTGCCGAGGACTTCTCTTGAGTGCCTGTCCCAGTACTCATTTATTTATTTCATGTTTATCTCTTTTGTTCCTGGCCTATAGAGCCAGTTTATTCAGACTTAAGTCGGATCGTTTCTCCGACTGACTTGCTGTGATGTTGTTGATACATTATTTCCATTTGATTATGCAGTTATTTCTTTATCTTTATGGATGAGATTGGTGTGACTTGTGTAGTAGACCTTACTTACAGCTTAAGTACGCCCTGATGGTTCCATTAAATTGGGTTATCCATCGGTGCGTGCTGCTGGCCATTGCCACGTGTCCAGTCCCTCGACATTTTGGGACTGGGGCGTGACAACTTTGGAGACCCAAATCCTAATTTCCATATATATATGAGATCTTGTTACTAAATAACCAGAAAATTTAAATATAAAATTATTATAAATAATGTCGTTCCTACTAATTGAACTCAAAGAACCATACGTGAACAGTGATTTCGAGAACCAAAGTCCAATGCCGGACACTTTGGAGACCCAAATCCTAATTTCCATATATATAGAAGACCATGTTACTAAATAATATGTTATGAAACGGACGTAGAATGGTGAAAGCGAGTGTAGATGGGTGATTCTAACTGAAATATGATATAGAATGAGCGTAGAATGGTTAAATGAGTATAGATGGATGGTCCTTACCGAAATATGGTGTAGAATAGGCTTAGATTGGTGAAAACGGGTATAGATTGAGGATTCTAAGCAAAATTATGGTATATAATGAGCTTAGATTGGTGAAAACAAGTATAAATAGGTGATTCTAACCGAAATATAGAATAGAATGAGCTTTGGATGATCAAAAAGATTATGGATGGGTGATTCTAAGCAGAATGTGGTATAAAACAAGTGTAGAATGGAGAAAACGAGCGTAGATATGTGATTCTAACCGAAACTATTGTGTCGAATGTGCGTAGATTGGTGAAAACGAGTATAAAAGGAAGATTGTATCCAAACTAAGGTATATTACTGGCCCGGATTGGTGAAACGAGTATAGAAATACGATATTGACCGAAATAAGGCATCAAATGCTCATAGAATAGTTAGAACGATTATAAACGGGTGATTCGAACCAAAATATGGGTGATTCTAACCAAAATATGGTATAGAATGAGCTTAGAATGCCAAAAACAGGTTTAGATCGGTGATTCTAACCAAAATATCGTATAAAACGGACGTGGAATGGTGAAAACGAGTATGGATGGGTGATTCTAACTGAAATATGGTAGCGTAGAATGGTTAAAACGAGTACATATGGGTGATTCTAACCGAAATATGGTTTAGAATAGGCATAGGTTTGTGAAAACGAATATAGGTGGGTGATTCTAATTATGGTATAGAACGAGCTTAGATTGGTGAAAACAAGTATAAATAGGTGATTCTAACCGAAATATGGAATAGAATGAGCGTAGGATGATCAAAATGAGTATAGATGGGTGATTCTAACCGAAATGTGGTATAAAACAGCTGTAGGATGGTAAAAACGAACACAGATGTGTGATTCTAACCAAAACTGTGGTGTAGAACGGACGTAGAATGGTGAAAACGAGTATAGACGGGAGATTCAAACCAAAATTAGGTATATAATGTAGCGTCTCGTTCCCCCGGTGCGGCGAGCGCGGCTAAGAAACACAAGTCGGTATCGTGCGATCGGGATAGATTGAATTAAGAACTCGTCCTCGTTATGGATTTGTTTCTTCGGAATCGATTTCCATATTCAGTGGACTGCGCCCCAAGGATCGGCTTAGCGGCAGAGTCAGGAGAGACCTCTCCGCTGCTATCTTTTATTGCCTCGGTTTTCGATGTCGCTTGTTGCTTTCGTGCTTTAAGTTGATTTTGGGATTTGCTTGTTTTCCTTGAACGGTTTCGATGGTTTTTATTGTTTTCGTTCATTGAACTGCACTTCTATTCCGAGATTGGAAAGAGAGAAAGAAGTATTAATTGAGTTGTTCGTGTACAGGTGAACGAGCAGTAGGCGGCTTGCGAGCGGAGTCGTGAAGCGCCTCTTTCCTTCTCCTTTCCTTCCAACCAAGTGAGTGGCTACCAACCCGATTAGCTAGCCCTGCTTCCAAGCTTCACAGCTAAAACACTTGCATTCTCTTCGCCCCGATCAAACGATACCAAGTAATAATAAAAGAAACCAAGATAAAAGAGAATAGACTTGGTTATTACTGCTTGTCAATCAAACTCGTGAACGGTTACTTACTTGCATGCTTGTTCATTCGGAATGTTCATCATATGCATAAATTGTAGTTAGAATATAACTTCTTCTATAAATTGTGCTATTTATGAATCATATCGTGTATGCGCATAACTGTTCCTAGAGGCTATGCAAAATGAAACATGCATTACTCGTGTTGCCTCAACTGCGTGAAATGATAACTTAACTAAACATCGTGTGTTCGATCATGGACAACTTGTGCACAAGAATATAAGTTCTGCGGACGGTCGCTGGGGCACTGGCACCGATCCGATCCGGGCAGACTTCGTGTTTATAGTCAATCGTGTGCGGACGGGATAACTTGCAACGCATCGTGTTTTCTGAGCTCCTCGTATTTTCTCGTTGCATGCTATCCTTGTCCTTGACTAGTCCATTATGGCATCAAGCCAATGATCGTCGTGTGCATATGCTTGCAATGCCTCGTGTGTTTATCGTGTGAATATGGCTTGCAATGCATCGTGTGTTCAACGTGTATATTTAAACCTGTTGCATACTAACTTGTGTCTTCGTGGCAGGGAAGGCATGGTAAGTATTGTGCAGGTAATTCAGACGGGCAGGTAAAATCCACCGAACGGTGGCACGTTCATTTCAGTAAATTCTATATGCTGCTTACTTGTAAATGAACTAAGGCAAGATAGAAACCCACAAATATGCATGCTTCATTTAAAACAACGTGTTGATTGGTATAGTTCGGCTAGCTCGCCTTCACCAGCATGTTTCGATATGCTGACCCTCGTTGAAACAGGTTCTCCGCACTAAGGCGAACCGAGCGAGGAGCCGAAGTCGTCTTCCCGATCCAGCCCAGCTGTTAGCGCATCTTCACCGCGCCCTTGAAGCCTTTTGAAGTCCGAAGCTGCAACTCTTCATACACAAATGCAGCTCCGTGGCAAAGCTATCCTCCAGCCTGGAGGTCTATATCTTTTGAAGTTTAGAAAAGGGATATAATGTACAGGACTGCTATCTCATTTTGAGTCAACTCTTTTGTAAGCCGTTCGGCATATTAGCTGACTCGTTCAAGAGTTTGTAATAGATGTTCATTATCAATAAAGAGAACTTTTCCATGTTTCAAAATCTGTGTTGCAATTTATCTGCGTACTCTGAATATGTGCTTGCTATGCAAATCATTAAAGCCTTGTGCGGGCGCAACCCCAGGCCCGCACGGCGGTCACAATTCGGGGGACGTCTCAATTGATTCTACGGAATTAGGTCGTGACATATAACTGGCCTAGGTTGTTGAAACGAGTACATAAATGAGATCATAACCGAAATAGGATATCAAATGCTTGTGAAATGGAGAAAACGAGTGTAAACGGGTGATTTGAGTCGTGCTCCAAGCTCCACTCCCTCCTCCTACATTGACCCCCTCCCTCTCCTCCGAACCCTAACCTTAGATTTTTAGGGTTTTCTCCTCCTCCGGCGGCGCCCATGATGGTTTCCCGTGGGCTCTTCGGGTGGTCCCCGCCCCACATCCAGCCTCTGACCCCCGTCTCCGAGGTCTCCGAGCCGCCGGAGTCTCCCTCCCCCTACATGGACACCAGCGTCGAGGCGGCGGCCGCGGCGGCGCAGATGGAGGCGGACGAGGGGGCCGCCGCCGACGCCGAGGAGGCCGAGCCGCCACCCGCCGCCGTGCCTTTCTCGCGGCTCTTCGCGTGCGCCGACGGCCTCGACTGGACGCTCATGGCCGTCGGCTCGCTCGCCGCCGCTGCCCACGGGATGGCGCTCGTGGTCTACCTCCATTTCTTCGGGAGGTCGGTCAATCTGCTGAATTCGGAGTATCGGGGTGACGTGCTGCACGGGAACGGGGACGAGCTGTTCCGGCTCTTCAAGAAGGTGAGGCTTTTGATTGCTTATTGTGACAAAAGGAAATAATTTTCTTATCTTTAGATTTGAATGATTTAGCTGCTTAGTTAGGAGGCACTGACGCTGAATAAACCGATGCCATGTCCGAGTTGGAAACATGTCTACCAAGTCAACATGTCTGATTCACAGCAGATGGTGCTGCTCAATTGTGGTTCTTGTGCATCAGAGTTGATTGCTTTGGTGGAGTTTTTTTTTTTTTTTGCTTCTACCGTGGAGTGAGTTTTAGCATCAAATGACGAGAGTTTTATGTAGAAATGGATAGATTTTAGCTTCAAACTTGACGACTGGTTTAATTGGGATGTGGCATGCATTGGAATAGTTAGTGTTGAGCATTTATGTATGGTGATAAACGATTAAATGACTGAGAATAATCAGTACTTAGTGATGCTTTTCCTTTTACTGCAATTCATTTTTTGAGTCGGGACAGGAGTTTTAAGTGAAAAAGCAAAGTGCTGAGGTTTACATTGATTGATATATTTATTAGGGATTTGATGTTTGAGATTGATTAGTATTAAATGTAAAACTGTAAATATGTTCGTGGGTAATGTCGTTCCTACTGATCGAACTCAAAGAACCAATTAAAATACCTTTCAATTTAAACACTTGAGTTATAATTGTTTATTTACATTATAAGAGTAGAGATGTTAAGGTCGATGCAACAAGTCCAATTCCTCTAGGCCTAAATCAAATTGTTGGCATTCTAATAAACAATTTTATAAATAACTCAAATGTCTCTTCTTTTTCCAATATGGGACTAAATAATAAACAAATTAACATTCGCTTCTAAGAAACCTCCACTTAAATATCGATAGCTACATGTGCACAAAAAAGTATTTTTGATTTAAACCTTCAACTAATGTAACTGTTTCAAAGTGCTAACAAAATCATTTGTAGCTAGGATTTAAATCATGATTCCTTTTGTTACAATAGTAAATATCACACACATGCATCTATCTAGTTCGTCTATCGCTTGTAGCTCAAGTAAAAAGCAGCGCAGACACCAAGTTGACCCAACAGGATTCGAGTCCCCCAATCGTAAGGACGTGTAGATGTGTGTGTTGTAATCAAAAAAATAAAATCTATCTGGTTCCTTGAGCAATTCATTAAAGAATATTCAACACGAATACGACTACTTGCTCAATCCTAAATTCATGAACATTTACAAAAGTTAACCTCCAAACTTTTGCTAGGAGTAGCACATGTCACGTCTCCGTCCTAAAACTCACGAAACTAGCACGTGACTTGGTCTGCTCATACGTACTCAAGGGACTCTATGGAACCCCTCAAGCATGCACTTTCGATGTCTATAAAGAACTCGAGTTCATATCCTTAGTAGTATAAGACATGACTAATCTCATCCACAAGAATATTAAATTAACTAATCAATGAAAAGACAATAAAGGTTAACGAAGTTCATCGACTAAAATTTGTGGAGACAAATCCACTAGCAGTAAAATAAATTAAAAGAAACAAAAAATAACGAAAAGGAATGATAAGTCCCGCTCATAAGAACTCGGACGGATCGAACTCCGGGTGGTCTGAAGAGGGTGCACCTACGTCGGATCTTAGTCTGTAAATTTGCGGATAATCCTTGTCTACTAAATTTGGAGAAAAGTCCAGCTTAAGGGGCCATAACAAGGTATATAATATACAAAGTCTATGGTACAGTATATATAATCAATATATATAATACATGGCATGAATAAAAATATGGAATAATAGCAAGTTTAAGGAAAAGAACACAACAAATGAATAACTCTAGTGATAGTAACATGTTATGTTATATAGAATATTTTATGAGTCATGGTTACTAAGAAATTATGTTATAATGACCGCGGTCAGGTGGGACAGTAACAATCCTAAAACATATCACTATTGCAGCTCGACGAGACCCTAGGTCCCTAACGATCGAGGGATAAACAACTACCGTCTAATATAAAACTCTCACCTAAGAAGCATGCAGACCTTATCAACTGTAGGCTTTAGAAGTCAAGTAGAACTGACCTCTTCATCTTTGAAACAACTACAGTCATATGCCATCAAACGGCTCCTAATTTCAAGAAATATATATATATATATATATATATATATATATATATAAAAGGGAGGTGAGATGGCACATATCTCAAAATGAAGATAGCAATGACATGACATCATTTCAGTCCTCCATCTCATATTTTGAAAAAAAATTGACAAATTACACTCAACTTCCCTTACTCTCAAAATATGAGATGGAGGGTTGGAATGGTGTTATGTCACAGCTACCCTTATTTTGGAAATGAGGTACCATCTCACATCTCACCTCCCTTATTCTATATATATATATCAAACCTGATAGCAGTCTTTCTGAGTCGATTGCTAAAGGCCACCAGGATTTCGAATGACAAATCAAGGAGTAATTTCACTTCAACGAATCAAAGAAATACCAAGGGTTGGTACAATTTCCTGGGAATAACAAGAAAAGAAAGGAGCAGCACAGTGAATAACCCAACAGCTCATTGTCCAACTTCCAACTTCGTCATTGAGCTTTTATCCTGTATTTTTTTAGGTGGCCATCATTTCCAGATCAGCAGGTAGAGTTACATCATTGATGCATTATGTTATCACATTAAATTAGATGTTCCATGATTTGGAGAATGTAATCAAGTGTATCACAAAATTGTGAAATTACAAAGCTCTCATATAATATAAGATGGTCGCGTACAAGTAAAATTTAGATTTCCATGCCAATAATGCAAAATCTAAACACGGCATCGTTCATGGGGATCCAAACTGGACTGAAAGATGGAAGTCTGCATATTAAAATTCTCAAACACCCAACCCCTCTGCTGCCTAGTTTTGTACAATATGGATCCATTTTGGATATGACCCCAGGGATACATTGAAAATAGGGCAATATACAACAGGAAAATAAAGATACATACCCTGAGAAAGATGAAGAGATTTGGAGATACATAGTTACATTAGTAGTCTATATACAATAGGTTTTAAGCTTGTACAGTATATATTTACAATCCTGACACGGTACCCTCTGCTGCATCCTCGCAAACATCCCGACGGCATAGTGGGCACACCCTAGGAAAAATAAATAACCATGCAGCTTTGTTAGGAAACCAAGTTATAACACTATAGAGAAAGAACAAGGGGAAATGTAGCTAGCTTTACCCATGTATTTCTGTGAGCCACTTATCAACACATGCCTTGTGAAACTCATGGTGGCATGGAAGGACTCGTATTTTATCAGCTTCCTCGTACTCAGCCAGACAAATATAACACCTGTTTTCAAATGGAAACCAGAAATCATTATTTCAAGGTAGTAGAATCCATGCAGACAATTAGATCTTCGTGAAGACGATACAAATCAGGTATGAAGAGAACTATTTCTACAGCGCAATCAAACCACATTTCGTTCATAGGAATTTTTGTTCTTAGAATACCATTTACTGGCATCAATGGAAGGGTTTTAATGATGACTAATTAATGCACTAGACTACAAAAACAAGCATATAAATAAAGGGACCGGATATTGCACCAAGGCTTATTGCACCAAGCAACCTCAGCCACACATTTTTACATTTCAAAAAATGTGTGGTTGAGAATGCTTGATGCAATATTGGTGCAATATCCCGCCACATAAATAAATTGTCTAATTTGCACCTAAATACACTGAACTTCTCAAGATTTGTAAGTCTTTGTCCTAAACTATCAAAATTAGCAATTTGCTACCTTAAAGAACTATAATTAGCAACTAAATACCTTGAAATTTTATGGATCTGCAAGTTGGTACCATATGCCTGTTAGGTAGGGAATCATTAAAAAATATGAAAATACGAAGGGTACCATCGTAAACAGCATAGGGGTAGCAAGTTGCAAACTGGAAAAGTTCAAGGTATCTAATATTTTGTTGCTAATTGTAATAAGTTATTAATTTTAATAGTTTAGGGTAACAACTTGCAAATCTTGAAAAGCTTAGGGTATTTAGTTGCAAATTAGCCCAAATAAATATACATACTAATAATATAAGTTAAGAAACTGGATAAATTACCTGACCTTGTTCAATAATGATGATAGTGCGCATGCACCAATGTGTATTGACTATATAGTGGAAGGAAAAAAAAAAATATCCCATGAAAATGTCAATACAAAAGGTAATATATAATATATATTGGTGATGCACATTTCATAGCTGCTGTATCAGGTGGTCTCTACATTGTGTATGACATCTACATTATATCACTTTGATACAGCAGCAACGAAACCCAGCACATATATATTACTATATAGCACGGGGCGTCTAGCTCCTAGCCCGCCAAGGCCGGCTCAGTTCAAAATAAAAATAAAACTCCCAAAAAAACCTATTGAAGATTGCAGAAAAAAAGTCCATAAAACCCAAAAGCATGCATAGTCAGGGTGGGGTGGACATCGGGCGGGCACTAGGCACCGCCTAGGCCAATTTTTAGAACACTGACCAAAGTTATAGATATTTTCTCTACCAGCAAATATACATTACCCTTCAGCAAAATATGGAACCAACTTGAGATGGAATGTGTCTTACTGTCCTTTATGACATCTTTCATCTGTAGACAGGTGTGAGGAAAGTAAATTGGTAACTGGAGATTGAACTAAGCAAAAGTAGCACATATTCTTATTTCAACATTTGAGGTTTATTTGCTCTGCCAAATCTGTCCTTGGTGAAATATTGTTTGATGTTGCTAAAGGATGATTTTCATGACGCAAGACTATCACAGAATTAGCTTCTCATTCACCAAATATGATGTAGAGGTCATCGTCGTCGATCTAGAATGTTTGTCCTTTTATGAATAAATCTTTGCCAAAGTTTTTGTACATACCAATAAATAAAATATCATCCAGAAAAACTATTTCCCTCCAGAATTATCTCATTTGATTATCTGGAGCCTCTAACAGATTGAAGAATTGTACGAGCATAACTTTGGGACCCTAATAGTTGCATTGTGAAACTATACTATCATTCAACACTATCCTGACTAACTATCAATATACGAACAAATACGGTCAGCAAAAGAGAACATGCAGTTAGAACCTACATTTCAGTAAGTCAAGAAGGGTCAAGAAGCTTACTGGTCTACAGCATCAGCAATGATATCTGCATAATGTTTTATGTGACTCTTGATGGGTAAGGAATTCACAACAGATTCTGGTGCTGGAAGAGAAACCATTGAAAGTGAAAGCGGTACAGGTTGACGATGAATTTCATCCAGGACCTGCAATATGTACTACAAGAATAAGCAAAAGATATTCACAAAAAAATATATTCCAGCATAAAGTCGCACATAATATACCATGTGCAGTGTTTCAATTATGGAGATCAGAAAGTATTAAGTGGTTCCTAAATATCTGGTAGCAACGAAGTAATGTCATATAGAATATCAATGAAGTTGAGGAGAAATTCCACGAGATGATTTTGGCCGGCCATGCTTGATCAATCATATATTTCTCAGTCACGGAAAACACATCCAGAAAATGAGACTACTTGAAATGAGAATGTAGAGATAAATAATAAGTTGACAAATGTCAGAGATGAAGTAAAGAGTCGGTTTGTTTGAAACCGGTGGTAACTTTAATCAAGATAAGATGAGGGAAATCGTTTGAGATAGTCGCATGATCGCACTGATTAGTAGCCATCAAAGTAAACTTGAAGATACTGCAAGGCGTAGTGTTGATGAGAACCATGGTAGTCTAGTAGATGAGAACCATGGGTCTAAAACGGATATGATTGTTGCTAAAGCTAACTGAGAAACTGCCCTAATAGACTTGAATGGCAGAAAAGATTAAAGTAGCCGACACAAAAGGCGAAGGCTTACTCGTTATATTTGCTGCTGCTGTTTCGTTGCTCATTGTTGTTAGCAGGGAAAAAAAAAACCTAAAACACAATACCTTAGAATTTTAAATTTAAGTTCATGGCATGAATTTAACTGTAATAAGCATTTTTAACATCCCACATAGTTATGGACATTTGCCACATTTCAGAACACTAATAGAGATTAAGCCTTGTCCTAATTTTGGGGTTAATAAGTCTTTTTTTTCTAAAATTCTTATGAAAGGTTAAATCCAGTTCCAACAATAGTAAAATGTAAAAAGGAGTGACGTTGGTGGAAACAATATATTCAAGCCCTTTAGTTTATAATAGGGTTATTTACAATGACACCCCCTATGTTTTGTGATTATTACACGGACCTCCCCTAGTTTAAAAATAAATACACCGACACCCCCTGCTCTTTATAAAAAAAAATTAAAGTAGGAGTGGTCAGTGTAAAACTTTTTATATAAATTATAAAACTTAGGGGTGGTCCGTGAATTTAACACAAAACATAGGGGGTGCCAGTGTATTTATTTTTTTAAATAGGGGAGGTCCGCGTAATAAGCACAAAACATAGGGGGTGACAGTGTAAATAACCCTTTATAATAATACTAGGTTTTATGCTTATGTGCACACGAAACATACAGTTGGGAATTGCCATTCCTTGGTCTCTTTGGCTTATTAATGTGCCATGAAGATGATGCACTTCCTTGTAGCAAATTGTATCATCTTCCCTTTAATCTACACTCTTTTCTAGTCCTGGAGGACTTCGAGGGTACTACTAACAGTGATATGCCCTAGAAGCCAATCAAATGTTGCTTTGCCTGTACAAATATCACTTTGTATATTAGCATATTGATTATTATTATGACTTTTCTTATTCATCATGATTGATTCCTTGTTGTATTTATATATTGCTCGTAACAGTATGATATAAAAAGTGGTGGGCTATGGAACTAATAAGAAGCAGGTATGAAGAGAGGAATGAACAAAGGGTACTGATTGATAAAGCTGACAATGGACAGATGGGATAAGATATTCAAATTATTGTAATGATTGTGGCTATATTATTGAACTAAGGCTGCCTAAATTAATGAACTTGACACATCCAATGTTAAAAGCATAACTATAAATCCAAAAGCAAAGAGCATAATTAAATATTTGGATAAACCGATTGAGATCACTTATCTATAAGTTAACTTGCACCAGTAAGGCGATATGATATGACAAATTATGGATACAATGGTAACAATTTTTAAAAAAAACTAGGATATGATACCCTTAGCATAAAAGAATAAACAAATATGAAAATAGCATATTAATTATAGTGTCTACCTTCTATATCTAGAATAAATAAATAAATAAGTAAATGTGGGATCTAGACAGAAATTTGATTTTGGAGCACTACAAATCAAAGTAGCAGATGCTAGGAGTTGATTCACCAGAACAGAGGAAAAGAATATTTCCATTTATATAAAAAGAAAGCTAAGAGTAATATTATAAAAAGGCAGCCATACTGCATATCTTCCGAGCATTATTTTATCTTCTCACTAGCATTATTATATTTGTATTCTCCTTCTAAACCATTGATATGACGGGCATAATAGTGTTTCAAAATCTAGGATAAGGAAGTGTGTCCGACATGTATCCTTGAAGTATCAATATCCAAATATCATATAGTGTCCTCTATGGATACAGCACCTCTGTTTGAAGTATTCATGCAACATATAGCATAACAATAAACCATGCAATATGCACGAAGCTAACTTTTCAAATTACAAGTACTGAATGATGTTAAATTCCAATGAGGGTCTACCTCAAATAAGGCTTCAGCTAATAAGACAATTCTGGAAATACTGGCTCGTGTACTCGATTCTTCAGCCACTAAAAGTGAATCACAAGAGCATGTACCATCTGGATGGAGTCCCGATGGACAAAATGTAGTTCGCCTACTGTCACTATCATAGCCAACAAGAAGTCGTTCTCTAATCTGTATGAAGACATTTGTCAGGTCAATCAAAAACATAAAACAAGCTGATCTTGGAATCAAATTCATATTAAACACAAGAGAAGTTACAGCAAAGAATTGAACCGCCTATCATTCAGTTCTTTAACATGGGTACATGACTCAAAGAAGCAAGGATTCCTGAATAATAATAACTATTGAGTCTACAAGTCTGCAATTTGATTTCCAGCATGAGTGTAATAATTGTGATATTATGATATAAAGTTATAAACCTTACATACTAAAAGCAAATTAGTACATCCAGAGTTTATAGAACATATAATATAAGCATACCACATGCCCTAGGAAGCACGATGCTCTAGAGCCCAGCCTTGTCCTATCTTGTCCTAGTTAGATATATATAGGATACAACACGGAGTAGAAAATACAGTAGGACACAGCCAAATTTGTGTCATGTCCTTGTCGCCATGTCTATATCCTGCCATATTGTATCTGCATCCGTTCAACATAGCTCATGCTGGATAGAAATGAATTCCATGTAACACAATGAATTGTAGTTGTCAATTCTATTGCGAAAGGACTCAATTTATCCCTCGTATCTGCTGCGTAATAGAAAGGTACAAATACTAACCAGTTTTACAATTAATTAACTTGTGACTCACAACTTGAAAATAATATTGGAAAAAGATCACCTCAGATCTTGAATGCCATCTTCGTCCATTTGTGCCGTGACTTCTACGGTGCGAGTACAATGAATCATGATCAAACCTACTTCCAAAAAGATCGTCACTGATATCAAGTAGCCATCTATCATGAGAACCTAGATCATCACCATCCTCAGTTGACGAGAATATTGATGGAGAATCATAATTTCTTCTTGTAGTGCGCCTTGAAAGGGCATCCCAGAACAGTCTTCTACTATTCCTTCTTGCCTCAGTGTTACTTGTATCCCCAGAGTCACTAGGTATAACGTTAGAAGATATACTGACAACATCAACATTAAGTAAACTGCCACTCCTTTCTCCTAATGTGAGGAGATCTGCTGCAGATGAGGTTGCCACAAGGAGGGGTTCATCCTCCAACAAATTAAGAGATGAGGTTGAAGCAGCAGAGATAGGATTAGGACACGCACTACTGATCCCCAAAATTTCATCGGAAGGATCCTCGGTTGTCGAAGTCATGTCTGCAAGAGCATCTCCTGGTTCCAGCTGAGAGATGCTACTTGAGAACCTGACTGAAGATGTGTGAGAAAAAGGGCCCACTGTGGAATCATCAACAACCATCACCGGAATGACAGTAGCAGCAGTGGTGGTCAATAATGGTTCTAGATGGTCCAATTTTGAAGAACTGCTGGGTAGACAAGTCTTTTTTGAGTCGGTAATGCCCAAACCAGAACATGCACTTGCTACACAAGGAACAAGCTCCTTGCTTTCAGACAAGCACTTCCCAGAATGGCCGGTTTTAGCATCACTTGGCAGTGTTGGGCAATCCATAAACCCATCATTACTGCTAAGGTTAGACCTCATATGTTCATCTATCGTACTGGAAGAGTTGTTTTCTGAAGAAATGCTCAATGAAGATTCCTTGATTGAATAGTGGAGATTACCATTTGCAACTGAATTGTGTGGCCTACCTAGTATCACCAAATTATCTGATGCCTCATCTTCTATCTGCATACATCCCAAATTTTAGTTAATAATCATTAAGACTACCATGCCCATTAACAATAGGGTGAGGTACAGCAAAGCTGCAAAAGAGAGGAATGTTACTTCAGTAGGATTTAAACAGCAAAGCAAACGGAACACCTCCTTGTGAGTCATATAGTAAAATGGCAGTAGTAAGTAGTCAACTTTTGCTTTCAAAAGAGAGCAAGTAATTCATCGAACATTGTGAGAATCCACAGAAAATAGTATACAACAGTCACAAGTCAGAACTCTATCTTAATGGTATATTCAAGTTCAGTCTATTTTGCAGAAAATTGAGTTTGCACCATCTTCACGGACATTAAACTTTCCCAAACCTGGTTGCAGGAAGGTCTTATTATAAAAAATAAATAAACAAGAAATAGGCCCTGACAGGGACTAATTTCTGCTACCTGTCCTCAGATCATCCAAAAAGGGGGTTTCTTTACAGAATCTTGTTCACCCTCTAGCAGCTAACAACCTACTCTTGATCTGAACCAAGTAGTCTGATTTAATTATCCGCAAACCATGTGAAGAGAAAGTTAAAGCAATAAGAACAATGAAGTTGAAAAATCTCCTGAGAAGATTGAATTGGTTGTCTGCACAAATAAAGGCCTCGCCTGTTAGGCCAGCCATATTTACATTACTGAGGGAAACTGTTGTAATGCTGTTGCGATGACATCTCAGACACTCCTTAGGGATCTCGATCATTCACTTCCAATAAACAAAATGGACTACCATCACATAAGAGACTGAGATTCATTTTAATCATTCTCGGTAAAGCTAAAGCCCTCATTTAGACATTTATAAGCCGTGATACAGTACTTTTGAAGTGGCATTCTACCCATGACCAGCCATGAACTAAATCATTATCAATAAAACCATGAGAAGTATTCCTATTTTTTGTGCTAGGTGCCTCCAAGATTGGGGGAATATACATGTTGTCTCCATGTCAACCATACACGACACACGAGTCCACACTTCAAGAGAAACTTTACCATTCAACCATATCTGCATTTCTTTGTTCTATTGAGAGAGAGAAAGAGACTAGCATGGGTAAGAGTGGTAGGATCGAATGCCCTCATAGCTGCAGAGCTACTGAAAGCGAGCAAAACCCATCGATGAGAATAGGGAATCATACTGACACCACAACGACCAAAACAGGGCCTCTACATCCCAAAATTCGGAATTTTCGGCCCATGCCACCACCAATGGCAGCTCTATATAACAATGTTACCACAAAACCCCTAATAATCTTCCGATTTCGCCATTATATCAACGAACCGAGCTTGAATAGCCCTAAGCTCGACGGATCAGCTCATTAGCACCCATAATTCCACAAAAATCATACAATCATAGATACTAAGCTACAAACTGGATTTCCACGAACAACACAAAATCACGAACAGCTGCTAACTCACCAATCCCACCGCGAACTATTCGAGTGAAAGGAATCGATAATAGTAAATTAGGATTAGGGTTTCGGGAGCGGAGACCTGAGGGGGAGCGGCGGCGGAGGAGGAGGAGGCGCCGCCGCAGAGGAAGGAGGCGAGGCCGAGCTTGCGGCGGCTGTCGGACCGCGCGCGGTGTGACCGGACCACCATGCGGCTGCTTCCAGAGCCCATTTGGGAAATTTTAGTGGAGGGGGAAAAGAGGGGAGAGAGAATGAGGAGAGGGAAAGAGAGAGAGAATGAATGATTGTGAGATAGGGCAGGGCGATAAAAGACGAGAATGGGGGCTTCAACCTCCCCTCTCCTTCTTTTATTTTCTTTTTCTTTTTCCTTTTTTTTTTTTTTGGCTAGATTTCAACTTATACCCTCCAACTATCAAAAATTTCAAACTTAATATTCTAAACTTTAAAATTAGATAAGTTACTACCCTCAACTTTTGAATTTTTTTCAACTTAATATCCTTTGTCTCTCAAAGTTAATTTTCGTAAAAAAAAAACTAAATTATCTCCTCCCTCCCTCAACCCCTACCCACCAACGCTGCTGACCCCCACCCCCTCCCGGGAGGGGGGGTGGGCGCCCCTCAAGATGTGTATTCGGCCAGACCGGTCCGGCCCGCGGTCCGATTTGATCGATTTTGACTGGATTCAGGTCAGTCCGGACCCAACCCGGTGGAGAGAACGGGCCGGGTCGGACCGGTCCGATCGGATTGGCACCAGATCCAGTCCAAACATGTGACCCGTGACTCGGTCCGTAGTGGACCGGGTCGAACCGGTCTGGGTCCGGACCGATTCACGGTCGGGCAGGGCCGACCGATTTTTTTTTAATTTTTTTTTTACGTTCATTTAGATATATTTTTATATATAATCTATATGATATAACTTATATGTTAATAAATTTAAGTTAAAATTTATAGGATTCTTGTTATAAGTTAATTTTGTATAATTTGAAATTTAGAAGTTATTTGTTATAATTTTGTTTTATAATTTATGTACAAATTTATATAAACATTAAGTAAGAAAATTTTATTTGATTTCTTTATATCAATATTTATATAAATTTAAGTATAAATTAAAATCTAAATATTTATAAGTTGTATTTTTTTTGAATAACTTATAAAAAATTGTATAAATCTTTTTTTTTAATTTAACTTTAAGTGTGTGTGTGTCTGTGTGTGTGTCTGTGTGTGTGTGTATATATATATATATATATATATATATATATATATATATATATATATATATATATATATATATATTATTTATTTATATACGAACCGGGTCAGAACCGGATCGACCGAGTCGACCGAATTGGACCCGGCCCGAATAAAGACGAGACCGGGCCGGACCAGGCTTGCGGGTCGGATCCTCCGACCCAATCCGAACCCCGGGGTGGGGGGGGGGTGCAGGGGGAGAGTGGGCCGGTCCATTGACCGGGTCCGAGTCCGGGCCGGTCCGAACCGAGTTTGACCTGACTGGGTTCCGGACCGCCCGTTCTTTTACACCTAAGGCGCGCCCCATTGCCCCCTACGTTGTCACCCACACCCCCCTCCCCTCACACACACAAACCCACCCACCCCGCATTGCGTCTAGACTTGTCAACTCAGCCAGGCAGGTCCAGCCCGGCACGAGTCCGATCCAAAAAATGATCCATGGACCGCTCCGGTCCGATTAATTGTGGATTCGGGTCAGTACGATCCAGTACATCTGGATGTATCGAGTCTCATATATCGACCCATAAAAGAGGTCATGTCCGGTCCGATCTAGCTAATGTGAATTATCTAGCCATTGATTGACCGGTTTTTATTAGAAAAATTATAATTTCTTGTCCTAATTCAGATATAAGGCTTAAAATCATAAGGTGATAGAAGCACTCGGACGTAATCGTTATCCTCTGAAGTAACTAGTAACAGCACAAAGCTACATACAAGCACTCGGACATTATTGCAATATTGAACTCCGACTATCAAATATTTCAAATGACCAATGAAGCTACATACAAGTAACAGCACAAAGCTAAATGAACAATTTTGTTGATGTCATGTAAGAGTTCAAACCAGTAAACCTACAGTTCTGCCAAAATATTTGATAGTCAGAGTTCCCTGATAATGAGTCCATCTTACAAGTAACAGCATACAGTCACCTGAAAAAAAATTAAAATAAAAAGAGAAACAAAAGTCTATATTTTTCCAGACCGGATTGCGCCTGGCCCGGCCAGATCCGTCCTGAAGTCCACCGTGTTGTGGGTCATGTCATCCTAAACCCGACCCGGCCTGCAACAATGCATGGATCTTAAAGATCCGGTCCGTTCCGGCCCGGTCTCGATTCGGCATGTCTAAATTTGTGTCAGACAGGGCCAACCCGACACACTTGACGTGTATAACTGCGCTCCCCACCTCCTCCCCTTCGGCCGCCCTCATGTCGCCCCTCTTCCCCTGTTGTCGCCGTCCTGTCGCTACTGAGAGGTGGAAAAGATAATGAAAATATTTTTATTATTTAATATTTTTATGTTAATACTGTTAAAATATTTAGTTATATAATTATAGTTGAGAAATTAAGTTGTCTATTTTAAAGTTTAGGACATCAAGTTTAAAAACTTGAATAGTTGAGGGTATAAAGTTAAAATTTAGCCATTTTTATTTATATTTTTTTAGTGTTATAAATTGACTTTTTTTTAAAATAAAATTAGAATATCAAAAAATAAGTCAGTTTGTCATAGGACTGTAAAATAGATAGGACAGTTCGTTGTCTGTACGAGTCCGACTCGATAAATAGTTCGATCGTGGATCGTCCAATCTAATTAACATGAAGGACATAAACATTTTTTTTTGTCCATTTAGAATTCGAATTCGAATTCGAACTCGAACTCGAACTCGAACGGCCTTCTTATTATCCGGTCCGAAAAATTGTACTTAGGTCCGAAAATTGATCCCTGAACATACTTCCAATATATTTTTATCCTGACAGCGCACTCAACGACACCACCATCAGTTAAATTTTTTAACAAAATAAAATTTCAACCATTGTCTTGAAATCTCTAATCATAAAATAGTATTCTCTCTCATGAGTACTATTTCATCACAAATAAAAAAATAGAAAAAAAAATAAAAGAGCAAGAGAGAAAAAAAAAAAATTAAGCCAACACCGCCGTCTACTTCTCCTTCTCTTTTTCGTCCGCCCGCGTCGTTTCTCCTCCCCGCCCTTTGTCGTACGTCGCTTACAAATTCGACTGATCCGTATGTTCCTCTCTTTCGTCTGCGGCTCCTTCCTCCCCTCCGCCACACGCGACTCCTCTATGCCCTCCACCACACACAGCTTCCGGATCCGATAGTCGGCGCCAAGATCCACGACGACGAGGTCGTCTCTGTCAGATCGGACTGGACGCTAACATGGTTAAAATTATTGGACGAGTCGGAACACAAATTTTTCTGTCCGAATTCAACCGAGTCAGACTAAGGTCCGTCCGATTCTATTTTCGGTCTGAACTTGAACACTGGGTTATCCGAGTAGGCCTGATCCGTTTACACCCCTAGTTGGTCAGACTAACAAATTTTCGTGCAGTCGTTGTCAAAGTTCTCTTTCATTTTGTCACTCTAACAGTCTGACGCTCTTAATTTTCTCCACCCTTCCGTCGTTATTAATTTTCTTATGTGTATTTTTTGGAGGCAATTAAACAACATAATAAATTACAATTTTATTTAATTTTTGTTTGAAACATTTTCAATTTTATTAGCATTTTATTATGACATATATTATTTTGTATGTTATATTTTGTTTATTATTTTATTTGATTCTTGAATTTTATGTTGATAATATTATTGTATCATCGTGGACGAAAAAATAAATTATATAAATATTAAGATTTGAGGTCATCGTTTTTATAGCGTTTCAATTCTCAAAATCTAACGTTTAGCACTGTGTGCACAAAATTGTGGTGGAAGATGAGTTTTGTTTAAGGACGTGCACTGGGTACTTTCAACAAGTTTAAGCAACGTGCATAGAGTGCTGCCATTGACGACATCGCTATGACTTCATCCAATATTTTTTCAATGTCAAGGGCGATCCAGCCTTGTCAAAGTGCAAGATAAATTTATTTTTGTGCCAACTACAAAATTAGTTACTGCTTCTTCCTTCCACTCCGGAAGCCCTTGCTCAAACTTTATTGACTTGCTCTTCAGAACACCAAGGGAATAGTAATGACAACAACATTCGCAAAGAAAATATTACCATTCTCCAAAGTAAGTTTTTTTAAGGGAATAGTGACAACAACATTTGCAAAGAAAATATTACCATTCTCCAAAGTAAGTTTTTTTAAGGGAATAGTGACAACAACATTTGCAAAGAAAATATTACCATTCTCCAAAGTAAGTTTTTTTTTTTTTTTTTACATGGACCATTTTCCAAAGTCAGTTATACTCCCATTTATATGGCTATTTAAAAACCCGATGACGCATATAGAAGTGTGTGGGGGTAGACAGATTAAAAAAAATCCCCTACAGTACTTTAAAAGTAAAAAAATAATTTAGTGTTCTGTCTTTCGTGTCTAGGCATCCACGAAAAATGGGTGAAATTTGATTCCGTGATCTTCTCCACGAGAGATTCATGTCTTAACCGATAGGCTAGACGGCTAGTACTTTTAAAAGTATATTTGGTCTCTTTGTTTAATAGCATTTCTCTCTTCTCGGAAATCTTTGACAACGAAGTAGACGTTAGTAAATATGTACTTCTTATTGTTTGATGCCATTTAGCCGAAACAACGATAGATATAGTCCTTGAAGAAAATGCAAGAGGCCTTGGAACCGGGAACGTGATCATCTTTATGGTAGAGCTACATGGTGATAACGTGTTGTAGTCTAATATTTTAGACTATGAGAAAAGAGAAAAGGATAGTGGAGTTCTCTGATTATATCTCTACTATTATAATACGGCTTATAAATGGCTAAAAAAAAATGAATTGTCAAAACAGTATGTATATCATCAATTATTAATATAAAAATAAAAATATATAAAAACCACATATTTTTCTTGTCGTGTTGTTGAGAACAAATTAAACACCCGAATATACAACAAATCATAAAATATATTCAAATTTTAGATTATATTTAGACTAACTATATGGTATTATCTAATTAAACGCATATACAAAATAAAAAAAATTTATAAAAATTATAATAAACATATATTTAAATTATATTTAAAATATTATAATTTAATTTAATTTTTATGTAATTATTTTAATAATAGTATTTTTTTTTAATATGAGCACACGTGAACGTTACTAGTTCTGTATAATGGAAGAATCTTTCAATGACTTTCCCTCTTGGCGCATAATTACTAAACACACAGACTCATTTTATATTACTAGTAACGTACACGTGCATTACATGTGCGTAAAAAAAATTGTTAAAAAAAATTAAGTATTAAATTATTATAAATATTGTCGTTCCTAGGAATCGAATTCAACGAACCAAGAAAAATACTCCCAACCTTAGTTGCTTGAGTTAGAATTGTTTAATTGTAAATAAATAATATTAAGTAATTAAATAAGTAGTTATTTTTTTAGTTATTTGTATTTATCCCCTCAATTGCTAATCATATCTTCATTATCCCTATTTAAAAAGAAATATAGTGTTGGTCCCCATTCCCTAATATCATGTTAATTGTAATTGTGATTACCCCAAAAAAAGTCTAAGTTTAGAGAATTGGGGGAGGGTAACACTATTTTTTTGAAAAATGGGAACTAGTGGAGATATGATTAGTAATTGTAACACCCCGTTCCGTTCTAGCGGACTGCCGACTCAAGCGGCAAAAGTGCAACTGTCTCGACCCGCTTTGCCTCAAACAAGAAGCAAAGGATATCCAGACTTGTCCCTACAGGAAATCAACTTCGGCTTTTAGAGGCTCGCTTGACGTATCGCTCTACCGAGGCGAATCATCGCTAAGGTGGGTGGCTACGGTGAACTTGTCTTTGCTTAGCCAGCACACATAAAATCTGGAATGATACATGCTAGTCGCTAGGTGAATCACCCCCTGCATGTTAATAAATCCAACGCACCTAGCTAAGAAAATAATCCCAACTTGTATTGCTATGCTAGAACATGGAAATTGAAATACTGCTTCCTCGCATGCTAAGTCCCTTACGGTTTCATCTATCGGTTTACCTTCGGGCCCGAGCAAACGTGCTGCTTACGTTCCTTTCTGCTTGTATGTTGCCATATTTTTATCCAAACCCCGGGAGACTACTAAGTAGTCGTTCCGTGCATGGAAGAACCTGAAAGTGTCCGGGACCGTTAGGTCACCATGGCAATTCCCGAACCAGGGAATTTGCACCCTAACTGAATAAATCACTGAATCACAGCTCGTGGAGCAGACTACTGAATCAACTGGCCTGGCAATCGATACACTACTGAATCACTGAATCCTGCCTCAACAAGTTCTGTATATATACTGCCTCGAACTCGTTCCATACCGGATGTCACGCCCCGATCTCCCGCAGGCAATCGGCCGTTCCCGCTAGGCGGGAATCACCCTCGCCAGCGCTCCCGTGGAACGACCGCTTAACCCATCCGGACGTGATGCCGCACGAGCGTGAGCCACGCCTGTGCAAGGCCATGGTTCATTGGCTGGCGGCAAGGATTCTAAGCCACAGAGTCGCACAGATTGTCTGAGTGCAGCGGAGTCATAAATGCATAGCGATTTGGTAACATGTTCACTGAGTCGACAATATAGCGGAAGCATTGAAACACAAGTTGAAGTAAAGCAAGCTCTTTTATTGATATGAACAATTGTTACAGGCGGCGTATAGCCGAGATTACAAGTCGCTCAAGCCTCTCTCTGAAACAGTAGAAGCGTGCCAAGTGGCTACAATTGTGGAATGATTGTACATGCGATGATCAAGCGAGTTCGGGCTATGTTCCAACATTATGTCTTGTATATGTGCTTCCGTCCCGGACGCACCGTTGCTTCGGAGTGATCTTCACGCCTTAGCACGTACGTTGGAGGCGTCTGCACCGCACGAGGTTCTCCCGCACCCTGCATACAAACTGGTGGATTATCAGTACATTGAATGCACTGGTGGGGAAGCTACTCGCCCGCTCGACAAATCCAAACACGTAATACAGGTTCCGTGCACAACTATTATGTTGTCTTTCTAGTTGCCTTAGGATCAGTTTCATGCAAACATTGAATAGCTTAACTCGTGTGGCAGTGCGCCGTGCGATATGAGAGAAAACACGGCAAGACTTACCAACTTACCATTTGTCCTTCCCTGTCCAAGGCAAACATTGTTAATTCATGCACGGGCAAGTATAAACATTCAGGAGGCATAGCATATGCAAATATGAGGGTCGTTATTTTCAGATCGTTCAGGGTTCAGTTCATTGATGCTATGCAATGACTCGCACACGGATAGCCGCTAAGCGAGGATGACTTATCTATATGAACATAAGTCGCTGGCGTAGCCATTATGGACGGTTCACAGTCTCAAGACACAGAATGATATGCAACGTAGGTGGCGAGCCCCGCTGCATAACACCTTGCCCCATAACATACGACTGCTCATACGTCCCGTCCGGATCGGATCGGTCCCGGTGCCCCAGTGACCGTCCGCGGAACTCAACATAACATACCTTGTGCACAAGTTGTCCACGACAATGCAGGTTAGGGTCTATCCATATTCCATAGCTTGACATGATAATCATGAAACTTAAACTTAATCTGAACGAGCATATTGCTCCACGAGCTGGGATTCCATCAGTACATAACACGATCCTCGTTCAGATGCATACATAGCATGATTATCATTCAAGGTGATTCACGTTCAGTATTCATTCTTGCTTAATGCATTCCCCTGGTTCGGGGATATGCCTTGGGTGACCTAACGGTCCCGGATACTTACAGGTTCATTCAGGCACGGAACGACTACGTAGTAGTCTCCCGGGGTTTGGATGAAAACACGGTAACATTCAAACAGACAAGCATGCGTTTCTAAGGAACATAAACATGCATGTTTGCTCGGACCCGAAGGTAAGCCGAGAGATGAAACCGTTAAGGGACTTAGCATGCGAGGGTCTGTATATAAGCAGTATTTCATTTCCATGTTCTAGCAAGCAATACAAGTTGGGATTATTCCCTTAGCTAGGTGCGTTGGATTTATTAGCATGCAGGGGTGATTCACCTAGCGACTAGCATGTATTAATCCAGATTTTATGTGTGCTGGCTAAGTAAAGACAAGTTCACCGTAGCCACCCACCTTAGCGATGATTCGCCTCGGTAGAGCGATACGCCTGAGCGAGCCTCTGAAAGCCGAAGCCGAATTCCTGTAGGGACAAGTCTGGATATCCTTTGCTTCTTGATCGAGGCAAAGCGGGTCGGGACAGCTGCACTATTGCCGTTTGAGACGGCAGTCCGCTTGAGCGGAATGGGGTGTTACACCGGACTTGTTCAATATATACACATACTGCCTCGAACTTGTTCATGTACCAGACCAGAGACCCACAGTTTACAGACCTGCATGTCGCGGACAACTTGGAAACAAGGTCATTCGGTTCCACGGGCGGTCACTGGGGCACTGGGACCGTTTCGATCCGGATGGAACTGCAAGATAGTCTACTACATCTGGACAGGATGGTCTGCAACCACCACTGCATCTTTGTTGCTTTCCATCCTTGTTCAAGACTATACTGGTCCTTTATGGCTATGCCAGCGATAACTGTTCATATAGATAAGTCATCCTCGCTTAGCAGCTATCCGCGTGCGAGTTACTGCATCGCATCAATGAACAACTGAACACCTGAACGATCTTGAAATAACAGTACTCGTGTTTGCATATGCTATGCTCCTGAATGTTTATACATGTCCGTGCTTGAATTAACAATGTTTGCCTTGGACAGGGAAGGTAAAATGGTAAGTCTCGCCGTGTTTCCTCTCATGTCGTACGGCGCACTGCCATACGAGATAGGCTATTCAAATCTTGCATGAAACTGATCCTAAGGCAACTAGAAAGACAATTAATAGTTGTGCACGGAACCTGTATTAAGTGTTTGGATTTGTCGAGCGGGCGAGTAGCTTCCCCACCAGTGCATTCAATGTACTGATAATCCACCAGTTTGTATGCAGAGTGCGGGAGTACCTCGTTCGGTGCGGATGCCTCCTTCGTGCGTGCTGAGGTGTGGAGATCACTCTGAAGCAACGGTGCGTCCGGAACTGAAGCACATATACAAGACATAATGTTGGAACTCGCCTGAACATCGCCTGATCATCGCCTGTACAATCATTCCACAATTGTAGCCACTTGGCACACTTTTACTGTTTGAGAGAGAGAGGCTTGAGCTACTTGTAATCTCGGCTATACGCCGCCTGTAACACTTTTTCATATCAATAAAGAGTTGCTTTACTTCAACTTGTGTTTCAATGCTTCCGCTATATTGTCGACTCAGTGAACTTGTTACCGATCGCCTATGCGTTCATGACTCCGCTCCACTCGGACAATCTGTGCGACTATGTGGCTTAGAACTCTTACCGCCAGCCAATGAACCACGGCCTTGCACGGGCGTGGATCACGCTCGTGCGGCATCACGCCCGGATGGGTCAAAGCGATCGTTCCGCGGGAGCGCTGACGAGGGTGATTTCCGCCTAGCGGGGACGACCGATTTGCCTGCGGGAGATCGGAGCGTGACAGTAATTAGGGGGAGGTCAATAAAAATAACTATTATTTTTTAGATAAATAGTTAGTGGAATATTTACATATGGCTAGACGGTCCAAATTTGAGCTATTTTCAAACCTCACGAGAAGATAAGAAGAGAGAGAGAGAGAGTGAAAATAAAAGATGAATGGGAGTTTTTGTTTATGTCCAAGAAAATACATATATTTTTGGGTTTTGGGTCCTTCATTAATTCTATAAGCACTACAACTTTTGCTTAGGACAGCCCATTACTTCAGGACAGTCTAGATTTTTGTAATTTTTACTGAGAACAATCCAAAATTTACTCAGGACAGTCCAATCTCCCGTTTAAAAATCCAAATCCTAATCCCAGTTGTCGTCGGAGGCGGAGGAGGAGGAGGAGGAAGGAGGAAGGAGGAGCTGCTGATGATGATGATGCCGCCGCTCGCTGGCTGTCACGACCCGATTCCTTAGAATCGTTGAGGCGTCCCCCGAATCGTGACCGCCGTGCGGGCCTGGGGTTGCGTCCGCACAAGGCTTTAATGATTTGCATAACAAGCACATATTCAGAGTACGCAGATAAATTGAAACACATATTTGAAATATGGAAAAGTTCTCTTTATTGATAATGAACATCTATTACAAACTCCTGAACGAGTTAGCTAATTTGCCGCACGGGCTTACAAAAGTGTTGACTCAAAATGAGGTAGCAGTCATGTATATTAATCCCTTTATAAACTCCAAAATGATAAGGACCTCCTGGCTGGAGAACGGCTTTGCCACGAAGCTACATTGTATATAAAGTTGCAAGCTCCTTTTCTTCAAGTACTTCAAAAGCGGCGCGGTCAGGATGCGCCAACAGCTGGACTGGATCGGGAAAGACGACTTCGGCTCCTCGCTCGGTTCGCCTTGGTGCGGAGAACCTGTTTCAACGAGGGTCAGTATGTCGAAACATACTGGTGAAGGCGAGCTAACCGAACTATACCAATCAACACGTTGTTTTAATGAAGCATGCATATTTTGTGGGTTTCTATTCTTGCCTTAGTTTATTTACAAGCAACAATATATATGTATGATACTGAAATGAACTTGCCACCGTTCGGTGGATTTTACCTGTCCGTCTGAATGACCTGCACAATACTTACCATGCCTTCCCTGCCACGAAGACACAAGTTAGTTTGCAACAGGTTTAAATATACACGAGGATCACTGGCATGATTGCCATAATGGACGTAGCCGAGGACAAGGATAGCATGTTACGAGAGTACACGATTGCGCTGCAAGCTATCCGGTCCCGAACACGACGACTACACACGAGTTCCGCCCGGATCGGATCGGTGCCAGTGCCCCAGCGACCGTCCGCAGAACCAATACCTTGTGCACAAGTTGTCCATGATCGAACACGATTAACAAGTTAACAATTTCGTGCAGTTGAGGCAACATGAGTACAAGAACACGAATGCAAGAACACGAATGCAAGAACACGAGTACACGATAAGTAGTATTGCATGATTCATTTTGCATAGCCTCCCTGAACAATTGTGCACAATACAAGGTGTGTGTCATACTTAGCACAATTTATAGAACATTTGCACGAACTAGCATATAATAGGATAACAGTTCACATGTTTGATTGACAAGCATAATAATCAAGTCTATTCCCTTTTTATCTTGGTTTCTTTTATTATTACTTGGTATCGTTTGATCGGGGCAACAGAATGCAAGAGTTATTAGTTGTGAAGACTGGAAGCAGGGCTAGCTAATCGGGTTGGTAGCCACTCACTTAGATTGTTGGAAGGGAGAAGGAAAGAGGCGCTTCACGACTCCGCTCGCAAGCCGCCTACTGCTCGTTCACCTGCATTACAAACAGCTCGATCAATACTTCTTCCACTCTTTCCAATCTCGAAATTGAAGTGCAGTTCAATGAACGAAAACAATGAAACTCATCGAAACCGTTCAAGAAAAACAAGCAAATCCCAAAACTAACTCAAAGTACGAAAGCAACAAGCGACATCGAAAACCGAGGCAATAAAAGATAGCAGCGGAGAGGTCCCTCCTGACTCTGCCGCTAAGTCGATCCCGGGGGCACGGTCCACTGAATATGGGAATCGATTCCGAAGAAACAAATCCATAACGAGGATGAGTTCTTGTTTCAATCTATCCCGATCGAACGATACCGTTTTGTGTTTCTTAGCCGCGCTCTCCGCACCGGGAGAACGGGGCGCTACACTGGCGCCGGTCCGCCGCCGCCCACCTCCGCACCCTGCCGCCGTCCGATGTCCGTCCCCTCACCGTTGCTGCTGCTGCTGCTTCTTCTTCTTCTTCTTCTTCTTCTTCTAAGATAGTGACAATTAGTATTAGAACTGTTAAAAATATTGACAGTTCTTCCAATTGAAAGTACTGTTAAGTACTGTTAACATTATGACAATTTTGAATTAAAAAAAAAAAAAAAAAAACCCTTCGATGATAAATTTATAAATAATTCAAAATTTTTTTTTTTGGCTAGTCTAAATAAATTTTGTCGTGTCTTTAGAAATAGCCATCAGCCTGGATCCGCTTTCTGGTCGTGTTGTGTCATCCACCGCTCCTCCGTCTTCCGTTATCTAAAACCCTAGACTAAAGAAAAGAAGAAAGGAGAGAAACTCTAACCCTAGAAAAAGAGGGAGCTCCAATTCCATGAACGGAATATTTCGTCGAACCCTCTCCACCGTCCGCCATGCTGGCCTCCTCCGTCCCAGACCCCTCCTCCGTCTCCTCTCCTCCTCATCGGAACCGGATTCCCCGTCCGGATCCGGATCCGCACCCGTTCCCTCCGCGGACATGGAAGACGTGAGCAACAAGGAGTTCAAGCGCCGCATCGAGCTCTATGCGAAGGGCGACGAGGAGGCGCTCCCGTTGATCATGGAGGCCATTCTGAAGCGGAAGCTGTCGGGGAAGCACGAGGACACCGACGAGGAGCTGATGGACGAGATACGGTTCGCGCCGCCGCACGAGGACGACCGCGCCGGGGACGAGGAGTTCGAGTCGGACTTCGAGGAGCTGCACTCGACCGACGAGGAGATCGAGCACCTGTACAGCGCGAGGGACATCGTGACGGACCGGTTGCGGAAGGACGAGTTCTTCAACATGGACGATAAGAAGTGGGACGACATGATAAAGGAGGCGACGGAGAAGGGGTTCCTGCAGGAGACCAAGGTCTGCGAGGACATTCTGGAAGATATGCTCAGCTGGGACAAGCTCTTGCCCGGTATTTTTTTTTTGTCGACTATTTATTCATGTTTATGTCGATATGAATTGTATGATAAATGCTTGATGAATTGCATGTTAGAACACAGGAAAACTCGAGAACTGTAGTCATACTGAGGATTAAATATTTTGAGAAGTGAAATAATTGGACGAACGTATACACAAGTCATAAAATTTTAGATGCTTGGAAGATGCTAGGAAGCACATACTCTCCCAAAAAACCAGTGCCGCGGGAAAGTTTTGTTGGAGAGGTATACAAATACAGATACATGAGGTATGGGATACAAGCATTTTCAAATAGATACCAAGGTAGTTTACCTATGTTGCGGGAGTATAGATATGGGCACGGGTACTTATTGCTGTCTGTGCACACGGAACCGATACAGGGACTTCAAACTACACTAGGGCACACCAAATCATGCACGGCTTGTGTCATCATGTCCGTATTGCGTCCGTGCAACACAGGTCAGCTGGGATTACCTGGTTAGGAAATTGGGAGAAACCCATTGTTTTCCCCCTTAATATGATCTTGAGTTCCTTTATTGATTGGAAATATATGGGATTACTATGGCTTGTCGATACTTGTGTTTAATTCCCTCACCAGCAATGGAGGCACAATTAAGTTGAAATTGATGAACTTGAGTACATAAAGTAGTGTGCCGATTCAAGGCCTCAAGATTCAGGGGAGCATAGACAATCTCCTATTTTTAGTTGTAACCCCTAAGGCTGTGCTTAGTTGCGAAGAATGAGGGAAAGGAAAGGAAAATCGAGCTTGATCTTGTGTAGATGGGATCTCGATTCTACATGAAGTAGTGCCGATTCAAGGCCTCAGGATTCAGGGAGCATAGGCAATCTCCTATTTTTAAGTTTTAACCCCTAAGCTTGTGTCTGGTTGCAAAGAATGAGGGAAAGGAAAGGAAAATCGAGTTTGATCCTGTGTAGATGGGATCTCGTTTCTACATGAAACACTTTCATTTTCTTTTCCTTACCCTCAATTTACGCCAACCAAACAGTCTAAAAGAAATTTAAAGTTTTTTACCTTGTGTTTATCAGAATTTGTGTCTATTGATTGAAGGACTTTCAATAACAGTGTCTTGACTAGATTCATAAGAAAGTGTAGAAATGAAACTAACAGATTTGTGCTCCCAGAAGCTATGTTTACTAGAATGAACATCATATAAGCACAAACTAGACATACTTCTGCAGTCTGTGGACTGTTTTACCAATTACCGACCTAGGGTGACGATTCATTTCAATATGGTCACGCAACTTCAGTTGATTCCAATGTGTTCAGGCAATGGTCAAAAGACTGATTCATAATCAGTGCATTAATAGAATTGTCTGCTGTAACTAATTATGCACCAGATATTTAGATATGGATCTCATAACACATTCAGCATCTACAATCATAATTTTACTTATCTACTGTTAAGACTGTATGCAATTGAATGGTCGTGCAGGTAGTTTGTGAAATGCAAGTTGTAAAGAGAGAAATTCACAGGCTCAAGTGTAGTAATAGGGTATCTGGTGCGAAATAAGAGGAATCTGATTTTTGAAACCATTCCTTATGTTGCTGTAATTTAGCTTGTAAGAGTAAAACTGTAAAAATACCTATATATATATATATATATATATATATATATATATATATATATATATATATAGGGTAATGCTATAGAACCATCCGGGTGTTTCATATTATGGAACCACCCTATGTTACATGGGGTTCACACCTTTTAATCTCACCCACTCAATTCCAATCCAACCCATGTAACATAGGGTGGTTCCATAATATGAAGCCACCCGGGTGGTTCTATAGTATTACCCTATATATATATATATATTCTTGGGATATATGTTTGTGAAGCAGTGCAACGATATAGTTAAGTATATCGTCAGGCAGAGTTCCTAACTAGTAATGAATAAGAGCAAACCAAGTCCATCCTCTGTCAGATGGCTTGAAAACCTGACAGTGAAGATAGATGCATAACATAATATGTGTTAGCATTCCAACCAGTTGGGATATGCTCACCTGTGATGAGCTTTGACATGGTAATGAAATTAGAACTGCCTATTTTTTGTTTTCCTCCTATCGTTTGATAATTGATGATGTTTGATGGAGAACAATTGTACAACCATTTTGATCCTTCAAGATAATCTATATTTGGCAATACATTAGGATTTCCAGGTTTACAATTTAGGAATTAGGCTTAAGATCTAAATAGAACTGAGAAAACTTGGATTTTCGTCGTTGTTTTAGGGATTGGATTTGAAATTGTCTTGTAATAGCAATTACAATCCATTCAGATTTCTTTCTATATTTTTACCCGATGGTTAAATGATTTATGAGGAATTACAACTATGCATCAGAGTGAACACTTGTTACACTTCGATATGATCCAAAATTTGTTAATAAATTAGGATTTTTGGGTTAGAGTTTATGAAGATGAAGGAATTAGGATGTTCTTGGGAAGTTATATAGTTCTTTTTCGAAACACATAGAATTGATATTCCTTCAACAAGAATTTTATGCAAGCATGGGGGATCAGACATATGATACATGAAATTTTGTTTCTGCGTTTACTTCATTAAGTGTTTCCTACTTTGTTTGAGCTCTTCTGGACATATATACATTGTCAAATTGTTCCAATAATCATTGTCGACTTTCTTTTCCTTCTATCAACACATCAAAGTGAAATTCCTTTTCCTATTATTCATTCGGTCCATGAGCCAAGGATTACATGAGTCTTGATTTCATTTCTCGTAAAGAACGGCGCACTTCGTCTTTATGCATTTATTTGTAGTCATCCCCTGTTCCTTTATTATTTAGTATATGTATATGTACATTACATATGTATACACCTGTCGATAGAGCAAGTATGAGGTCGAACAAGTAATAAACTCTCTCTACCTATTGAGTCTGTTTTCAACTTCCTTAGTGGCTACCCATTAGAGTTGACTTTCAGATTAAGGCATTCCGTGATATCAGAGTTGATACCTTCCAGCGTGTGAGATCAGAGTTGAGAGTGAATGTTGCAATTTGATACTATAGTGGTATACCCTTCAAAGATATAGGGACCACCATGCGGGTCCAATTTCTTTATAAATGACTGTATTCTCTCATCCTTGATGTGGAGACCTCGACACTAAAAACATCTATTACTAAATACTAAAAAGAAGATTGGATCATCCTGTGGTTACTGGATGATGGGAATAACAAAGAAGAAATTTAGAAAGAGAGCACAAAATGTCAATAAATTATCATTATTCGTTATTTCCAAGTCTTTTTTGTTGTATTCACTTATAAAGAGAAACAACAAGCAGCACCTGCATTTTGATGCATTCTTTTTCCTTGATTTGGTCTTTCGTTTGGTCATATTCCTAATTCCTTGTAACATATACAATTACAACCAGTGTCAGGAAATCGGCCTGTACTACTACCTTTATACTGCTCGGTATACCGATTTTGAGGAAAAACTTACCGATTTTGAGGAAAAACCAATACGACTTGGGTGTCCGAGACACAAAAACCGGTTCAGAGACATATCAGCTGCTTTGACTGGTATGGCCAATATTTGACCGGTATACAGTCAGTTTGACCGTATATTAGCTGGTTTGTCTGATATGAAGTTTAAGTTTGTGGGTTCAAACCTAATAGAAAATTAATTATTCATTTTCTTTCTTATTTGTAGGTTTAAAACTTTAAAATCCTAAAAAAAAAAAATTTAAGCCATAAAACTGAATGGTATCTCCTCTCTTTTGAACCAGATCGAAAAATAGGGAAAAATGGAAGAAGAGGAGACCAAGAAAATAGTTGAAGGAAGAAAAGACTTAGCACAACGAAAATAAATGAAGTCTAAACTTTTAGCTTTGGAGAATAAAGAGATGATAAATGATAACTTTATTAGCTTACTAGCTTATGATTTGTGATTTTCTCTTGTAGATGCTTCGAAATATTTTGTTTGGTGAATTTTATTGAGAAGAATTTTGCTTACATATTTGTTTGAAGGATGATTTTGAGTTATTTATTATTGAAATTATTTAAGGAAACAAGTTAAATTTGTATTAATGCTTTAATTTTGTTATGTATGACATATATGAAGTGAATTATTGTTTTATATCCTACAGATCCATATCGTCTTATACGTCCGGTATATTGTCCGCTTTCCTGTAATGACAAACCCCCAGCCGGTATGGGACTGATATCAGGAACCTTGATTACGCCGTATTAACCGCTAATGCATCCTTCTTATATCAAAGCTCAGGGACATGGTCATAATCATGAGAGTATTGTATGTATCAAGGGAGATGGTCTAATCACGAGGGTATTATATGTATATTCCACTCGGACCAAATCTTTCATTATGTAAGCAAGCTGCAACGACATGTTCTCTATTGGTACACAAAACAATCGTCAAAACCTGTCTAAAATCCCCATCCAGAACAACTGTTTTTCACCAGAAACCTTGTTTGCAATATTATCAATTATACTAGTCATTACATCTCTAAAAGACTGGTCTACAACATCAAAAGAATCATAGCTACTTCATCCCAAATCAACCACTTGAAACCAAGACATTTGTTTAAAGAGTCAAGTTTCCGAATCACATCGGTTCTGTTCCTGTCAGTATGTCAATAGGTGCTTGCCCACTAATAGCTTACATAGTGACCCGTCCAATTTGGTATAGTTGAACCTACCTATCGACTCGCTAAGCGCCGTAATCTCTCTTACTCAAGGCTTATAGGAACATGGAATCGAGTGATACGTTTCAACCGATTAAACTATAAGACTTAATCATTGGTGTCTATGTACAATTCCTTTAAAAGAGCAGACAGAGAGGAGGCCTTTGCTTTATCTTCTTCTGAATCCTGGGGAGGTCTTTGAGGAATTGTAGAACAGAATTTTCCTTCTAAACAACTTGGCAGAAGGAAAGGAGCCTATGTATTTTCATGATCCCTATGGATTTGACCCTACATACACACGGAGCCAGTCCTTTAGTGATCCTGCTACCATGCCACAAAACAAGAGCTAACCTTAGATTTCTGGCATAACAAGGGTTGTATACAAAATATTACCTCGAGTATTTGGAGATACATACCACAACTACAATCAGTGTTCTACATGGTGTCCGTCTCGGCCGCCTAGGCTGTAGGCGGTCGCTCTCCGCACCGCTTTTGCCGTTGGCGTTTTGACAATGGAGTAGACGGCCAATGGAGGTTTGGCGGCACAGGCGGAGGCGAGTACGTGGCACGCGGTGTACTCTAATTCAAGTTCTGTAGTAGAATAAGTTAGGCGGCGGTGTAGGCGAACGCCTAGACGGAGCAATACCTGACTAGATGTTTTGACAAAATAGTTTTGCATGCATTATGGACCTATGAGTCACTTTTACATGACTTAAACTTCATAAATCTTTGTTCTGCAATTTAGCTATGAATAAAAAATCCTTAAAATATGCATATTATGCAGAAATAGTGGTAAAATAGTAAAAAAAAAAAAAATCCAAAATGTATCAAACGCCTAGGTGGCGCCTAGGTGTCCTAGGTGGTAGGCGGACCCTTTCCGCCGTGCACCCGCCTACCGCCGTTTAGAACATTGACTACAATGAACAAAGAGACGAAAACGAGATTGCTGACTGATACCTAGGATACATGCAAGTGATAACAGAACAGAGAGGATTCTCTCTCCACTACAGCACCTGCGGCAAGCCTCTGTTGTAATATTTGTCGAGTTATTCCCTTCTTCTTTTTAGTAAAAGTGTAGTTCACTGTTTATATGCCTAGGAGTAAGAAGCTTTCTTGACAATATTTGTGGTGGTTATTTCTAACTCTTATTAGCAAGGAAGTAAGATTTCAGTATCTGTCTACTTACTATATGTAGGCATTTGCTGTAGCTTACAGGAAGCTTTTAGTAGAGCCTACAAGGCAACATTTTTTTTGTCGTGTTTAACTTTGTCTCGAGCAAAATTGTCTCATTTAACTTTCGAGGTTCAATATCCATGTCCACACTAAAAAAATAGTTTTAAAAATCAACTATTACGCATGAGAACCATCTTCTTTTTTGGAAAAAAATAAAATTCGACATAGTTGCAGTACTAGACTTGTTCTTTTTAGAATAATTATCCACACCCATGACAGAACCTACTTTTTATCCCAATAATTATCCACGCTTATAAAAGCAGCCTAACAATCCTTTTACCAAACTTGCTCTTTCTAGAAACTAGGATATAAATATACTTGCAACCATTGTCCATTTGAAACAAGCGAATGGTAAACTACTTATATAGCTTGAATTAGATACTAGTAGAGATCTCTCTTATGTAAAAGAGTGAAACTGGTTACTTGCTTTAAAACCACTTCATCTTTAAAGTATGGTGGAAAGTTACTAAAGTATTTCATTCCAAAAGCATCGAAACTTAGTCACCAGAACTTTAAAGGACATCCCAATGATTAATGTATTAAAACTTGTATCTAAGTTCCTAATAATGTGTTTGAGAAGTAGCAAATAATGCTAGGGGCCTTGTGTCCAAGTTTGCTTCTAGGAAATAATTTTTTCAGATAATTTGATTCTTGTCTAATTTCTATTAAGAAAGTATGGGATGTCCAAACTGAGTGCCTTGTTCTTGTTTTTTTTTTTTTGCATGTTAGAGTTATGATAGTTTTGCGTCTACTAGTAGGTTTCAAGTTTTCAACTATAACTGAAACTAATATATAGGGTGGTAACACTGGAAGTCTCCAAAACTTCAAAATGCAACTGGCTAATATCCTTAGGAGTTAATTATCCAAATGGTGCACGAAGAATGCAGTGGTTGCCATTTTGGTGATCGAACTTTTTTTATTTTTATTAATTTGATATCTAAGCTTTGCATTTAGGTTTAAAGAGTGCCTGAACAAGATTCCGTTGGTATTTTTGGATGAAAATCGATAAAAATGGACATGCGATGGCCACGTGCCTTATTTTTCATAGTTATTGTCATGTTTTTGTTTTTTGACTACACCAAAATGGCGTCCATGACATTTCTCAGGCACCATTTGGACAATTAACTCTATCCTTATTCAATCTTCAGCTTTTCATTGCCGTATGATGTTCTTTATGAATAGCGAAATTGAAACATCCTGGGAGTGGTGAGGTAGAGAAGAACTTTTATAGAGGCGTGAATGTTCAAACTATAAAATTTTGTGTGGGTCGCACCAAAAGATAATGGATACTGCTATCCTAAAAAAGATTTCTTCTGTACATGCCTCTCATGGTGATTGCTATATGCTTGAACACAACATAAACATTTCTAATTCTTGATGCAGGTGCTCTTCAAGGCTCCTATTACATGTACAATCTTGGTACCTAACTTCCCTACTGACATGAATCCGGAGGGCTGTATTAACTTCTGAGTCATATGTGCCACAAAACTTGCTCTACATGCATGCTAGACATGGTCATGTCTAGGTTCCAAATAGACCCCAAAGAGAGCACATGTTCTGGACATCAGAAAGTAATCTCATTTGTTATACTGCATCCATCACATCTTTGTTTTAGAACAGATTACTGCTTAGAACCTGCATACCTTTATTAAGATTGGGATTTGGTAACAAAGGGATTGACAAAATCTATGTTTCTACTGATATGTGTATTTATGTTGCAATCACGAATGCATGTATATTTAATCGTGTCCGAGTCATATCCATACTCTAGGGTTTTAAGATATGCCAAATCCGTGTATCCTTGTCGTGTTTGTTACCCAAGTCATATCATGACCAATCTAGTATCATAAGTTTGAAAATCAGTTTGAACTTATACTAAGAACAGCCATGTTTTGGCCCTAAACCTTCTGATTATCTGCATAATTGTACATTTATAATGTACATGAAAACTGAAATCTGTAGCACTTGATTGGACTTCTTGGTAGATTATATTAAAGTACTCCGACCACTTTTATTTTGTTGGGAGATGGGACCTCTACTCAATAGAATTGCAATGCCAGCTAAATCCTACAAGCTTCAGACCTTGTTTGTTTTAAGAGACTTGATTGTTGACCTCTATGGAGCAGGATACAACAGCCAGCTACGAACCAGTGATTTGTGCTTTTCTATCCCTACTATTCTGGCATGATATGCCCTTTAAAAGTTATGATGGTCTTTCTGTGTGCTTCTGTTATTTTTCTTCTTCTTTATACACCATAACTTCCTCACTGGTACAGGTACTATTATAGTGATCTTTTACGTTTAGCAACTTAACTTGCTCTAAACCAGTTATGTATGAATCTAATTTTATGAACATTGATTGGTGATTTCATGTGTTCAATAAACTCAGATGAGATAAAGAAAAAGGTCGAGGCCAGGTTCAATGAGTTAGGAGATATGTGTGAAAGAGGAGAGATAGAACCTGAGAAAGCATATGAATTATTTAAGGAGTTTGAAGATAAAATGGTTTTGGAATGTGCTCAGCTAATGGAGGCAGAACAACCACCCCCTGAAGAAGATGAGATTGCTGAATCAGGAAAGAAAGTAAGATTGGATGATCCACCTGGTGAAGGACCAGTTCTGAGGTGGGAATCACGTATCGTGTTTGCTCCTGGTGGTGATGCATGGCACCCAAAGAACAGAAAAGTGAAGCTGGCAGTGACTGTGAAGGAACTGGGGCTTTCACGTCATGCTTTCTGTCGATTGCGGGAATTAGTTGGAAAGAGGTATCATTCGGGTAGAGATGAGCTGACAATCATCAGTGAGAGGTATAGTTCATGGTTTAGTACACACTGTTTCTGCTTTCATACTGGTATTTATTGGATCCATATTTCCTTGTTTCTTGCCAATATTTAGATGTTTGAGTTGATTGAAACACTTCTTGCTTAAAAGAAACAGAGTTAACTACTAATTTTCAAATATTGTACTCCTTGTTGCATAGTAGTACCGGCACACACAGTAAAAGATGTTTGTCTTGGCCAACTCACGAGTTTTGACTATTTTGTTTCTAACTATATGATCATAGGCCTTTCAGTTTAAAAAATAAATAAGCATTATGAAGTTTGAAATTTGAAATTCAATGTTGCTTCCAGCTAACCATTTTGTATAGTTTGTAGAAACTGAGAACACATCTTTTTACTGATTACTTTGAATTTTTGACCTTGGAGGTCTTAGTAGCATACTGATACACAACTTGAATACAAAAATGACCTTTTTCTTCGTTACAAGGTTCGAACACCGTGAGGAGAACAGGAAAGACTGTTTGAGGACTCTCTATGCGTTGATAGAAGATGCAATGAAAGCAGATAAATTTGTCGAGGAGACGAGAAATACTTATGTCAAAGATCGACTAAAAGCCAACCCAAAGTTTATGGAAAGACTAAAGGCCAAGACAACGAAGATGCTAGAATCTGTGCCTGCTCCTATTTGAAATTTTCTTCAGATAAACTATCGTTGAGTTGTTTTTGCCTTCTTTGGATGCATGTTGGGTAGGGGCTCAAAGTCAAACCGAGTATGGCTTCCACAAGGCTGATATGCACGTTTCATAATTATGCGACATTCATGATAGGAAATTGCCATCATTTTGAGATTATATCTCGATGTTGTTTCTGGAACATGTTTTTGCATGGAGCACAGCTTTACTTGTAAAGACCATGTTCATTTTGATCCAAAAATCAGTACTGTTGTCTGGTTGATGAGCAATGTCAGGCGAAGCTGGAGTCGCATGTTTTCTTCCGCTTGTGTGGGCATCATATTCATGACCAGTAATATCTGCAAATTCAAAGTAATAACTACTAATTACGATAAAATATTATCTAATTAAATCTTGAGAAGCCTCTCCATGTTTTGGTCATCTGCAGGGGATACTCCAATGTTATAACTTCAGCTGTTCTTAAATGCTGTCATATAGGCAGCAAAGATGTAGTGGATCCTGCCATTCTTAAATTTCTGAGAGGTACAAGTTCACAGTGAAATATTGGGCTTTTGTTATTAACCTCTTTGAACCTGCGACGCATTTCATGGATGTTTCAGGATTGGGCTCGATACACACTAAGACTATTGTCAAGAGTGATACTTTCATCCTCTTATCTCAGGTTACTGTACTAGATATAGGTCTAATCTATACTTCTACATATACTACTATGTAATAGGAATTTTTTTTTACAAAAATGTACTTACCTATATTTACAAATTAAAATGGTAAATTAAATTTAACATGGATGGTTAGGTAATTACATATATAATTTTTTTGAAGGGATTGTTTATTTGAAGTAGTAAAAAAATTAAGGGACTTTGTTGTTCTTCTCAAGTAGTAAAACATTAAGAAATAATTGTTTGTTATTCCCAAGTAATATGAAATGCATGCAACACACACATATGTTCTAGAAAAAAAAATTGTACATTTAGATTTTTCTTCTGCCTAATTTGTAACAAATAGGACAAATTTGAATAATTTGTACACATGGGGATGGGATGGGGATGGGTGTCACTGGAGATGATGCTCCCTAGGAGAAAGGGTAGGGCGCATCTCCAATGGCTCCCCATAGGGACAAATGAATAGGGTGCCATTAGAGTTGGCGCTCCCTAGAAGAGAGACCAACTCAACAAACGTCCACTTTAATCTTTTTTAATAAATGATTTTTATTGTTATTGTTTTCTTTTATGTTGTTATCTAATATCTTTCAAATGTAAGAAGGCAACTAAAAATCTAAGATAACAAGATCTTTCAAATGTAAGAAGAACTAAAAATCTAAGATTAACAATAACTTTCAATATAAGAAAACAACTAAAAACTTGAGCATTTACAATTTTTAAAGATACAAAATAAGTCTCATCTACGACCACGTCTAAACCATCACAAATAATCCATGCATATAGTGTAATGTTCCGCTCCACATGGTGCATTGAGATGGCTGGTTGGTTCGAAGGGCCTTGGACTTGGGTTCATGCAGATGATTTATTCAAAGATCTGCTCGATCGAGACAGATGGACATTTTTTTAATTTTTTTTATCCTTCTCTCATTTACCTTCACACTAAATGAAATTGATGTTGAATGCTAATAAAAAGAGAAGAACCAAGATAGATAAAAGAGTAATCTTATTTGTGTAACTTGTTGCTGCAGAACATGAAATTGTCAACTGTTGATATAGACTTTGTAATGTAAAATTAATTTTATCTATCATATGGAGTATAATACCGTGGTTAAGTTATCATATGTATTACACTATTGTTGCTTTGTACAGGAAGGCTATCGTATTGTGTTTCAAAGATGGAAATATGAAACATGTTTGGGATCGTTGAGTCGTCAAGGTAGAATTCCTGGACTAGAACTGAGTAAATATGATTATCCTTGTATTGGAAAGAACAATGGGAGCGACGACTCGAGGAAGTATGGTGAAAGAAGATGTGTTTTATAGTCAATTCATTTTTTGTACCATGCATATATTTTAGAGTTTAATTGTTCACAAATTTGCATGGTCATGAACAACTTGTGCACATAATTTTTGTTTCCTCGAACGATTGACGGGATATTGGAATTGTGTCGTCCTAGGAGGACCCAGGTATAGTCTTGGCTGACGTACTAGCACGGGATATTGCAGAACCTTCAGTAGTCATACTGAAGGGTGCAACACAATACAAGGAGATTCAGGAACTTTCAGGGGGCTAGCTACCCATCACTGAAAGGATCGTCGTCTATCCCGAAATAGTCGAAGATGGCTTGTCGCCAGTGGCCTTCATATAGTTAGGCTGTATTCTAATGTCATCTGCTTGCATGCCTAATAACTCGATACATGATTGGACACTAGACAAGTTTATGTATTTCAAGAAGGCTAATGAATGTCATATGCAGGGACACACTTATGACACACTTTACATTATGAAATAATATCATTGTAAGCAGGGAAGGATGGTAAGTATTGAGTAAAATCAACTTTGTTGCGTGACAATTTTATGCTTATGAACACATATATGCTCATGAATTGTTAATTGATCCTAAGATAAGATAAGAAAGACCACATATATTTATATGCACTTACTTAATCAACGTATTAGTTTTAGTTGAGTTTGCTAGAGGTCAATCACCAGTACACGATAATGTACTGACCCCCACCAGATCTACTACAGGTGCAGGTAGTAGCTTGGACAGTACCGAGATATTGGATCTCGGTTGACGCTTGAAGCTGTGCAGCCGGAGACGTCTTCTTTTCTATTATAAGGGACATAATAAATGGAACATCATTATATATATAGTTCTTGAGATGTAAGTCTTATGGCATGTTTCACTATATTGAGAGAGAGAGAGAGAGAGAGAGAGAGAGAGAGAGAGAGAGAGAGAGATTGTAATCGAGTTATTTCTTTGGCTTTCGAGCTGTTGTAATTCTGTGGCAATGTTATCAATAAAGAGAATAATTTTTTTGTATATCTTATGTCTATTTAACTTTACTGCTTATTTTTATTGTAACGACTTTATTTTTGAGATGTTCTATTGATAGTGTTTGTGCTTGTCATGTACAAATATAATTAAGACTTGTATGACATCTCGCCCGGGGATGACTTTCGGTTCTGCAGAATAAGAGCATGATATTTTGGTATCAGAGTACGACTTTTCGTCCTTGGACTCCCAATTAGTTCTTTTCAACTACGAGTTGTTGGGAATCGTACACGCCCTGCAAGCGTTCCGACACCATGTATGAGAATGTCCGCAGTAGAAACTTTAGGCCAACCCACCTGAGATAACCAACCCCTGTCTAACGAACACAAAGCATAGATAATGACAAGTATATGGCGGTGACTACGTCACCTGGAGAAATCCTAACCTTTATAACTCAGGTAAAATTACAAGATTGACAAAATCAATGTTGAACCCTTTGCCCTAATAGATTCAACCCCCTTACCACACTCAAGAAGAAAAGAAATAGATTACAATTGAAGTCACTCACCAACCCGTAGCAATCTCCCTAAGCGAAGGCGCCGACTCCTCGATCAGATCTCTTTCTTCCTTCTGTCTTGGGTGACGAAGTCCTAAGAGCAAAGCACGAACTTTCTCTTAGATTTTTCGTGGACGACCACCCCGAATCTCCAACTTGTACTATATTTGTGCCTCCACCCTCCTATATTTATAGGATGAGAAATTATATTTTAGGTCATAATAGGATTTCCTAAATAGAAAACCTTAAAATAAGAATCATATTCCATCTAAAATAGCCCAATATCAATTATGGACGTCCAAATATGGTTAAGTTAAATATTTGATATAAATTTGAAATCAAATCAAATCTTACATTTAATGTATATTTTTAAAATTATATAAAATCAAATCTTTGACCATATTTGGGCTCCAAAATTTACCAAATCCATACTGGACCCCAACAATCCCCCCTCCATTCTGATGGGAGGGTGTTGACCCCATGGCTTCTCAACTGGACTCCATGCATGTCGTCCCGTGACAGAGTTCCTGCCCCCCATGCCACCGATCTCCGATCCTTCGAGTTGCTTTGTATCTTTCTTCGTCTCCAGCTCCTCGACCGTCACGTCGATGCTAGCTGCCATGCGTAGCGCCTTTTGTACCACTGGAATTCTGTCAACATCAATGACATGACTGAGACCAAATTCCCTGACTATCAGCCTCATCCTGAGTCTTGGCTGCCTGTCTCCGACTTTCGTCTTCCATAAAAATGTGTTAACATTCCGATTAACTTCTTCACCCTTGGCTGGTCCAACCAAGCGGATGGTGCGATTCTTCCGAGATTCAAACTCTTGAATCTTTCCATCTTCGTGTCCGAACTTGAAGCTCTCCCATACACATGCGTCCTCGAGAAGAACATCACGCACTGTGCATTTCATCGATGTCCCACAACTCCCCCAAAATTGTGTAAATAGTGACGCTCCCATCTCAGATTGAGTTTGCTGCAAAACTTGTTCTCCTCCCTGGCCTCGAACTGCTGAAACCAATGTCGCTCCGTGAAGCTTTGGCAAACTACCCGTCGCCAAAACCTGATCCGTGAAGCAACCCCCACCTGGAGATTGACCATCTGTCATGGGACCGACATAATGACCCTTCATCTTTGGCTCATCACCATTCGTCGCTTTGTCTCGACGAACTGAATCCTTTGTAATCCTCAAAGTATCTCTAAGCCTCTCCTCAGCAAGTTCTCGACGATCCAACTCCTGTCAAATATCCCTCGAGACTCCATCCGATATCTGTGGCTTGCCTGTACAACTCAGCGACTTAAGCCTGTACATGCCACAACATAAATCTTCTCGAACCAGCTCTTGAGAACCCTTCGTAAGCATCCAATCTTTGTCCCCAAACAAACTAGAAAGCCATCATCCGTCAGTCTTCCTACCAAAACCAAGTTATAGAGCAAACTCGGTACATGTTGCACATCCTTGAGAATGGGCTTCTCACTAAGCTCCGTTGTCAAGTGCACATCATTGATGTCTACAACTGCAGCCTTCCCCTTGTTGTCCATCTTCACACGTCCAAACATGCCGCCGTGGTATGACGTGAAGATCCTCCTATATGGAGTGGCGTGATACGACGCCCCCGTATCCATGACCCAATCGCCATCATGATACATGCCACATGGTTCCTCTGCGTCAGTTGCTGCGATGATGAGATCTCCCATAGCCGTGAGATCCTCCTGATCATCCTTGCCTTTTTATATTTATTATATTTAGTGATTGTATTATATATTTATTTTTGCTACTAATTATTATTATGCATTTTGCTATTTATTTAAGAGTTAGTGGATTAGCCTATTTATTTGGACTTCACACCAGTGGACCCAATTAGAACTTGTCATGACACATTGAGCCCAATATTGGACTAGGCCCAATTAGACTCATTTATTTAGTTAATTAGAAGAGTTAGATTAATTTTTATTACTTTAGAATATTCCTAATATAGCCCTACCAAATTAATATATCATGACTAGTTAGTAGGGGCATATTGGTCATTAGTTATTGCATGGGGGGAAGAGAAGGGGGCTAGCCAGATTTAAGAGGGATTCCTCTCTCTCTCTCTCCTCTTCGAAATTGACTCATTCTAGATCCCCAATTTAGTTCATCTCCAAATTGACTCATCCATCCACAAAATTTAACTCAATTCATATCCATTATCTCTCAATTTAATCATCTAGGAAGCATTGGAGCTTGGATTGCAAGGAGCACTTGAAGGAAAAAAAATTGTGTCCTAATTGTGTCCATTAAGCATTTTATTGAGAATCTATCTCCCAATAGGTAAATTCTGAATTCACCCCCTAATTTAGACTATAATTCATGCATTTAACCATTATGAATCATCATTTGGCTTATGGCTTGTAAACCCCCTGATTTTTCAAGATTTTTAAAACTGGATTTTCACAATTTTCTGGAATTTTCTGGGATTTTTCTGTAATTAAAATCAAGATTTTGAATACTAAATAATTTTTAATTGATAATAAATAATATTAAAATATTATGGAAATAATATTTTTGGGTGTAAAATGAAAAACTGGACTTAGGACAATTTTTCTGGAATTTATTGGGCCCCGGACCTATTTTTAAAACACCTAAATATAATTATTTAATTAATTAATTGTTTAATGATATTATTATTATTATTATTATTATTATTATTGTTATTATTATTATTATTAACATTAAACCCAAGCCCAGAGCCCGGCCTGGCCCATTGGGCCCGAGCCCGGCCCAACCCCTAGCGGGTCGGGTCGGATCCGCCAGACCCGACCCGGCTACCCGCACCCGTCCCTGACCACGTCCCCCCCTCTTCCCCGCGTCCACCGGCGCGTCCGCCGGCCGCCACCCGCTTCGCTCGGCCATGCTCCGCCCGCCCGCGTCCCACGCCGCCGGACCCGGCCACCCCCTCGGCCAGGACCACCTCCCCAGCCCTATTTAAACCCTCCCCGTCTCTCCGGCCCCCTTCCACCACCGGCTCCCTTCCCCGTCGACGCCACCTGCTCCGCCACCGCCCGCAGCGCCACTGCCCAGCCCGCCGGCCGCCGCCGCCTCCTTCTTCTCCCCCCCTCTTCTTCCCCTTGTCGACACAGCAGCAGCAGCTCCGGCAACAGCAGCCAGCGCCTCCTGCCGCCCGCAGCGCCGACGAGCCCCGCCGCGCCGCCCTCCGCCGCAGAGCCCCGGCCTCCTCCGCCTCAGCGCCGCCCTGGGCCGTCGGCAAGCCCTAACCCTAACCCTAATTCCTGTATCCGACACGTGTCGGACACGTGTCGGACACGATTCAGACCCCGGTTTTCAGGTCCCGTTCAGGTGCGTGTATCTTCTTGCTCGTAGCTCTGTTTTCGATTCCGTAAATTGCGTTGCGAAGCCTGTATGACCTTCTCGGTGCCCGGACAAACCGTTCGGGGGCATCGCGTCCTGTGGTGATCGCACACCGCGATCCAAAAACAGGAAAAACCAGACCCTGTTTCACCCCGGAATTGAGTACGCCCCGCCAAACGGGACGACTTGGTCGCGCGCGGTCTTCACAGATACGTGCGCGCCGTCGATACGGACGTGCGGGATTTCGCAGAAGTCGATTCGGGTGTGCGTGCACACCGGGATCAACGCGTATCCGCGGACATCGCCCCGTATCCGACTTTTCTGTAAATCACCCTAACTTCGTGCACACACGTCAGATCGAAACAAAACTTACGCCATCAGACTCGTAGTGATACGCTGGTCCTGTGGGTCAAGTTTGGTTCGATTCTGAGAACGTTGACGAAATCGCGTGTCGTGGGCCCCACAGGCCCCGCTCGACGGGCGATTTCCTGATCGGCTCATCGGAATTCAATTCTGGGAGTTCCGTTGGGTTTGTATCATCGTTCCTGACCTGTTGACACTAAGTTTGGTGAATTTGGAGACCGTTGACCCTGACACATTTTTCGGTGCAAAGCGGGCCCACATGTGGACCCCGTTTTGACCCAAAACTGTCGTTTTTGCCCTTGTCTCCAAATTGGACCCAAGGACAGGCGTTTCTAGCTGATTGATATTTTCTGGATCTGATGATGATGTTTATTTCAGCAACCGGAGTACCGTCTGTAAATCTCGCTAAAGTCAGAACTGCAAACAGAGCCGGAACCACAGGCAAGTGTACCTCGCCAAAACTTGCAGCGTTGCTACCTATTTCCTTGACTTAGTTATGCATCAGTGGGCAAGTGTACCATACCAAACCCTGCAGTCTGCTATTTATTTTTTTGGCTTAATTTAGCATCAGTGGGCAAGTAAAGCTTGTCAATTTTCAGTAGTTCCTGTGATAATATTTTGCGGGAGTTCTTGTGTAAATTCATATAAACTTGTTTTACTGCTTAACCTAGGAAACGTGTGACGTACTTAGTGTCCGATCATAGTCGGGTGCCAACACCGTACGCGGTGTTGGGTACGTCATTAGAGATGGACATTCGATACCCTTACTCTTGGTACTTGTCCTATCAAGTACAACAGAACCCAGGACACTTGACACTATTCATGAGACAGAGTCTTCCTGAGACATTCATGGTGATTCTGTATAGGATACAGGAATTGACATTGACATATGTTCCTAGATACTTTATGACTTGTTGCATTAGCTATGATCCCGCTTGACATGGGCATGAGACGTTATGGTCATGATATGCGTGATTACATTGGGTGGGGAGAGTTACACAGGCTACAGGTTGATTTTATATTATGCCGGCGTCGTAGACTCCCATTGAGCTAGACAACTACATGATATCACTGCTACCGGCTCCCCGACACAGAGCTTGTAGTAGTTTCAGCCTGAGTTCTCGTGCTGCTCTCATACTGCATATCACTTAGCTGGTTACATAGTTTACCTTATTGCTTATTTATTTCTGCACTGCTTATATTTTGGCTTGTATTTTCTGTACCTTGTTGTCCCCTGAGGACCTGGATCCAGATTATGTCCCCAGGTATAGCCGAAGAGATCCATCCAGAGATATACCGTACAGGAGCACTTCCAGGAGCGTACCAGGACCTGAGGACAAGATCGCACCAGAGGACTTCTCCTGAGCATTGGCTGTATATAGTCAGTTATTTCTGTTTCTATTTCCAGTTCCTTTATTTTCTGTCTATTTGCTTTGATGTAACAGACTGATTCTCGGATTGTTTCCCGAGATAACCTTATTTGAGATTTGTTTAGTTATTCTATTGCATTATTGCTGGCATTAATCTGTGTTTATTCTGTGGATGAGATTAGAAATACCTGAGACTTGTAACATCTTACTGTTAGACTACAGCTTAAGCATGCCCTGATGGATCCATTAAATTAGGTTGTCCATCGGTGCGTGCTGCTGGCCATTGCCACGTGTCCAGTCCCTCAGCATTTTTGGGACTAGGGCGTGACATGGTTTTTGTGGTGGCCCATGCAGGTCAACGACTAAATTGTTCGGTTTCAACTCAGGAACCGAACAGGCCTGCAATAAGATAGGAAAAGTTTTAGGATCTCATCCACTTGCTTGAAACGTTCTTGATATCCATATCGACTTCGAATTAATTTCTTGACTTGCATCCTGCCTTGATCCCTGTGCGCCTCTTATTGTTTATTTTGGTTGCAGGGTTATGGATTCACAAGCAAACGACGAGACTCCCATAACGTCACCACGAGATGCTGAGGTAACCAACGAAGATGAAGTAACACTAGTGGATGGAGGACAATCAGCTCAACAACGTGCCTCGAGAGTCCAGCGCGATGACATTCCACCATCGACGCAATTTACTCCACCAATGCCCGTAATTCCACCAGGGCAGGCCATGGACGGACAACAGATGTTTCAAATGGTCTATGCAATAACGCAAGCTCAACAAGAGGCTTTTAGTCGCAGCCTAGTAACCGCACTAGAGCAGGCAGACCTACCAGCAGGACGACCAACGACGGGCTCTATTTCTGATTTTTGCCAGCTGAAGCCTCGTACCTTCTCAGGCAAAGAAGAGCCCACTAAAGTTCATGAGTGGCTCACCAACACTCAACATCAACTAGAAGCAGCTGAACTCCCAAAGGAACGCTGGATGACTGCCGTCAGAATGCAGTTGACGGACAATGCACATCACTGGTGGCTATATAAGAAAACACGACTCGGACCAGACCGAGTCACTTGGGAAGAGTTTTCCAGGCTCTTCCAGGAGATGTACATTCCAGCCATCGCTCGATCAGAACTTCGGGACAAGTTCAATCGCCTCACCCAGGATTCTAAGACGGTGGAAGAGTACAACGCTGATGTAAAACCCCTTTGGGACTGGGGCGTGACAGCTGAGTTCATTCGTCTAAGTCGCTTCGCTCCAACATTGATCCCGACAGAAGAAGAGAAGGCCGAGAAATTCTTCGACGGACTAAACATTGAGCTACAGAAACTAATTGGATCCGTTGCACCTACTTCATATTCGGACGTCCTCGCTGCAGCACGACGCATTGAGCGCGTTATCAAGAGAAAGACCAGTCTGAAGCGGCCATCCACGTTAGCACCAGCCGGAGCACAACCAGAAGAAGTTACAAAAAGACCTAACATACACCAGCCATCAGAAGCATCTCCACAGGCAATACTTGTTTGTCCATATTGTCACCGGCAAGGTCATATAGAGAACAAGTGCAGACGAAAAATGAGATTATGTTTGGCTTGCGGATCCAGTCAGCATTTACTGAGGGAATGCCCTGAGCGTCGAGAAGGAGCACCAAGGGTAAACCAACGAGCGTTACCAGTACCGAGGTCAGCCTCTCCCGCATTGGAAGTACCGCAAACGAAAGTTCAAGAAGTCCTACCACCAGCTCCAGGAGGGTATCAACCGAGGCCACCCTTGATACCCCAGGAACTACTCTTCCAGCAGGCTCAGCAGCAGAAGAATCGACTGCAAGGACGCGAGCAAGCCCTGGCGATGACAGTGGAGAACGCACAGACTCGTGGAATAGCCAATGCGCGTAAGTGATTCGTAGTTATCCGTTTCTAGTCTTGTTGTAGTTCGTGCCTATTGGTTCGTGACCTTAGCCCCAACCTAGTAATATACAACTTGTTAATAACAACCTAGTTTTCTAAAAGTTGTAGTTCTTTTACTTTAACTAGATTTTCTCTGGAAAGTGCATAACTTTCATTTTTAGGGAAACGATATTTTCCCTAAGTGTCTTGTGATGTGTTTTCAAACAGTGCTTGCGACCGCGTCATCTCTGTTGACCGGTTATTCTTTGATTGCGAGGACGCAATCCTCTTAAGGGGGGTAGATTGTAAACCCCCTGATTTTTCAAGATTTTCAAAACTGGATTTTCACAATTTTCTGGAATTTTCTAGGATTTTTCTGTAATTAAAATCAAGGTTTTAAATATTAAATGATTTTTAATTGATAATAAATAATATTAAAATATTATAAAAATAATATTTTTGGGTGTAAAATGAAAAACTGGACTTAGGGCAATTTTTCTGGAATTTATTGGGCCCCGGACCTTTTTTTAAAACACCTAAATATAATTATTTAATTAATTAATTGTTTAATGATATTATTATTATTATTGTTATTGTTATTATTATTATTATTAACATTAAACCCAAGCCCAGAGCCCGGTCCATTGGGCCCGAGCCCGGCCTAACCCCTAGCGGGTCGGGTCGGATCCGCCAAACCCGACCCGGCTACCCGCACCCGTCCCTGACCACGTCCCCCCCTCTTCCCTGCGTCCACCGGCGCGTCCGCCGGCCGCCGCCCGCTTCGCTCGGCCACGCTCCGCCCGCCCGCGTCCCACGCCGCCGGACCCGGCCACCCCCTCGGCCACGACCACCTCCCCAGCCCTATTTAAACCCTCCCCGTCTCTCCGGCCCCCTTCCACCACCGGCTCCCCTCCCCGTCGACGCCACCTGCTCCGCCACCGCCCGCAGCGCCGCTGCCCAGGCCGCCGGACGCCGCCGCCTCCTTCTTCTCCTCCCCTCTCTTCTTCCCTTTGTCGACACAGCAGCAGCAGCTCCGGCAACAGCAGCCAGCACCTCCTGCCGCCCGCAACACCGACGAGCGCCGCCGCGCCGCCCTCCGCCGCAGAGCCCTGGCCTCCTCTGCCTCAGCGCCGCCCTGGGCCGCCGGCAAGCCCTAACCCTAACCCTAATTCCTGTATCCGACACGTGTCGGACACGATTCAGACCCCGGTTTTTGGGTCCCGTTCAGGTGCGTGTATTTTCTTGCACGTAGCTCTGTTTTTGATTCCGTAAATTGCGTTGCGAAGCCTGTATGACCCTCTCAGTGCCCGGATAAACCGTTCGGGGCATCGCATCCTGTGGTGATCGCACACCGCGATCCAAAAACAAGAAAAACCAGACCCTATTTCACCCCGGAACTGAGTATGCCCCGCCAAACGGGACGACTTGGTCACGCGCGGTCTTCACAGATACGTGCGCGCCGTCGATACGGACGTGCGAGATTTCACAGAAGTCGATTCGGGTGTGCGTGCACACCGGGATCAATGCGTATCCGCGAACATCGCCCCGTATCCGACTTTTCTGCAAATCATCCTAACTTCGTGCACACACGTCGGATCGAAACAAAACTTACGCCATCGGACTCGTAGCGATACGCTGGTCCTGTGGGTCAAGTTTGGTTCGATTCTGAGAACGTTGACGAAATCGCGTGTCGTAGGCCCCACATGCCCTGCTCGATCGGCGATTTCGTGATCGGCTCATCGGAATTCAATTCTGGGAGTTCCGTTGGGTTCGTATCATCGTTCCTGACCTGTTGACACTAAGTTTGGTGAATTTGGAGACCGTTGACCCTGACACATTTTTCGGTGCAAAGCGGGCCCACATGTGGACCCCGTTTTGACCCAAAACTGCCGTTTTTGCTCTTGTCTCCAAATTGGACCCAAGAACAGGCGTTTCTAGCTGATTGATATTTTCTGGATCTGATAGTAATGTTTATTTCAGCAACCGGAGTACCGTCTGCAAATTCCGCTAAAGTCAGAACTGCAAACAGAGCCGGAACCACAGGCAAGTGTACCTCGCCAAAACTTGCAGCGTTGCTACCTATTTCCTTGACTTAGTTATGCATCAGTGGGCAAGTGTACCATGCCAAACCCTGCAGTCTGCTATTTATTTCCTTGGCTTAATTTAGCATCAGTGGGCAAGTAAAGCTTGTCAATTCTCAGTAGTTCCTGTGATAATATTTTGCGGGAGTTCTTGTGTAAATTCATATAAACTTATTTTACTGCTTAACCTAGGAAACGTGTGACGTACTTAGTGTCCGATCATAGTCGGGTGCCAACACCGTACGCGGTGTTGGGTACGTCATTAGAGATAGACATTCGATACCTTTACTCTTGGTACTTGTCCTATCAAGTACAACAGAACCCAGGACACTTGACACTATTCATGAGACAGAGTCTTCCTGAGACATTCATGGTAATTCTGTATAGGATACAGGACTTGACATTGACATATGTTCCTAGATACTTTATGACTTGTTGCATTAGCTATGATCCCGCTTGACATGGGCATGAGACGTTATGGTCATGATATGCGTGATTACATTGGGTGGAGAGAGTTACACAGGCTACAGGTTAATTTTATATTATGCCGACGTCGTAGTCTCCCATTGAGCTAGACAACTACATGATATCACTGCTACCGGCTCTCCGACACAGAGCTTGTAGTAGTTTCATCCTGAGTTCTCGTGCTGCATATCACTTAGCTGGTTACATAGTTTACCCTATTGCTTATTTGTTTCTGCACTGCTTATATTTTGGCTTGTATTTTCTGTACCTTGTTGTCCCCTGAGGACCTGGATCCAGATTATGTCCCCAGGTATAGCCGAAGAGATCCATCCAGAGATATACCGTACAGGAGCACTTCCAGGAGCTGTACCAGGACCTGAGGACGAGATCGCACCAGAGGACTTCTCCTGAGCATTGGCTGTATATAGTCAGTTATTTCTGTTTCTATTTCCAGTTCCTTTATTTTCTGTCTATTTGCTTTGATGTAACAGACTGATTCTCGGATTATTTCCCGAGATAACCTTATTTAAGATTTGTTTAGTTATTCTATTGCATTATTGCTGGCATTAATCTGTGTTTATTCTGTGGATGAGATTAGAAATACCTGAGACTTGTAACATTTTACTGTTAGACTACAGCTTAAGCATGCCCTGATGGATCCATTAAATTGGGTTGTCCATCGGTGCGTGCTGCTGGCCATTGCCACGTGTCCAGTCCCTCGACATTTTTGGGACTGGGGCGTGACATGGCTACCCATAGGATCAAGAACTAGGTTCATATGACTTGTATTGTAGAATCTACATAGTGATTTGTGTCCAATTAGGGAAAATTATGAGATAGACACATCAAGTGTGTGATATGAGACCAATTAGATCTAATTAGACTTAGATCAGGATTGTGGGACTAGATACGTGTCCATAATTGGATACGAGTAGAGCGTACCATGCTATTTTGTGATACAGTGTGATACGAGGTTTATTTTGGGTGATTTGTGTAATTACTCTTCAAATTCTATGGTAACAAGTTGCATTAGTTATATTATTGTGTATTTGATATATCTATATGATTATTATAGAGAATTTGGGGCGTTTGACTCTTTGGTTGATAGTTTATCATGGCACTTGAATGCTTCCTTCTATTAGCTCCCGTCACCGCCCCGTGGGTTCGCTCGCCTCACTTTGTTCTCCTCACTAGCTCTTGCAGAACCGCGGGAATTGATAAGAACTCACTCTCGTTAAGATCTTACTGTTCAAGGAAGGGAGATGGTTTCCATCTCTCTCGAGCCGAATCCATGTGAGGTGAGTCAATCAAATATATTTTGCCTTTGTGCTCAAGGTGTTTGGTGTTATAGGTGTGTATCATTGTTGTTCAGAGGAGTGTGTTACTGTGTTACTTGTTTGAGTTGAAAAGTTCTATATATGTGTGTCAGTGTCAGGGAGATGTAGGTGTCCTTAAGGAGCAAGAGCTCTCAGTCTCTTACTGTGTCCAGGAAGAGGAAGAAAAGAAGTAATGAGAGTTTGGCAGGCAGTTTGCACAGGCTTGTAGTTCACTACATATTTGAGTTATGTTCTGAAATTGTGTCCAGGCTTGGACTGGATGTTGTGTTCAAGTAAGAGGAGTGTGCGTATCTGTGCATTAGAGGTACAAGGAATAACTGAGAGGGTATTCATGTAGAGATACATACAGTTGAGAGATAGGTGTTAGTATATTGGTGGTGATAGGATGACTTTGTGTCTAACAATGAGAGTAGTGGGGGAGATTAGGTGCACATCAGTAGGGAGATTGGAGTATCATTAGCAAGAATGTGGGTAAGCCAAGGGGTATTAGTGAAGGGAATTTGGATTGGGTCTAGGCAAGCAAGGAACTACCATTCACTTGCTAGCAGTGAGGTGAGGTCTCAAGTCAGGCCTAGTAGTATTGCGGTGTGCTCGTGCACTAAAATGTGGATGCACTGTGCCTGTGGGTGTGAGAAACTGGAGGGTTTCAATGTTTTGGGAGTGCAGGGCAAAGGGGGAGAACTACAATCAATTGTGGAATCTGCATCTCATTGTGAGTATTAATCATTGCTGGAGGGTTGCACTGTACATGTGGGTGTTGCAGTCAATATTGACAGCAACTCGACCAGGTTTAATTTGCAGACATCATGCTTAGTAACTGCAAACTCGAGCAAATTGCAGTATAGTGCAACTGCAAATCAATAGCTATATTAATAGCAGTATATATAGGTAAGTAATCCCTATAGATGGCCAAATTTGGGAGAGTAGGGGAGATGTACTGTGTTACCAAAGGGTAACGGGAAGTATCAAAGAGTGTAAGGGGACTTGGGTTTAGTTGGGACACTGGGTGTATTAGTATCAGTTATGCATAAGCTTGTGCACATGCCAATTCATTCAAGTGGTATCAGTAAATAAGGAGCACATAGATGGGGTATTGAGGGTGATGTAGATATGCTATGTGTTGGTAAGTGCAAACTAAGTGAGTGTTGAAATACAGGATATTATGAGGGATTGGTGTACTGGAGATTGATGAAGGTGAGGTAGTGTTATTGTGAGGTGTCTGTATGGTGTTTAGTGTCCAGCAAGATTAGAGGGAAAACCCTGACCAGTTAGTGTACCAGTTTGGGGTATGGACAGTATTATGAAGGTATTTGGAGTAGTATAAGTGCAATAATGTGTGTACACCTTGTGCTTATGTGGTTGTGGATATTATATCAGTGCATCAGTTAGTATTAATTAGAGTGTTTGTGCTTGGGATGAAGGTGCATGTTAGGGTCAAGAGTGTTACAGTGGAGTGTTGGTATCCAATGAGTATCCAAGTGTGTGAGAGGGTATCAAAATGTTGACTGAGATGGGGTGTATGTATAGGTGAGTTGAGTTGTGAGGGATAGTGAGTGTCTGTGTGTGCAGGTTGGGTAAGTTGGATATGTAATGCATGAATATCAGGAAGTTTAGAGGGCAATGTTCAATGTTGCACACTTGTGCACTGTGTATCACTGTCCAAGTGATAATAGATTAGTATGTGGGTTTAGTGAGTGTCAAGTTCCAATTTTTGTAATCCCCCTCAAATTTAACTAAGGCAGTAAATTTTTATATTTTCTTTATTTAAAAAGTATTAGTATTTTATTATTGCATTTACAAAACAGTTAATTGATTTTAGAAACCCGTTCTCCGTTGCAATCAATTTAGATGGGCAACGTGACTCAAATTACGAAACTGATTTACATAACCCCTAGCCAAACACAACCTACTAAGCGCATGACTTTGGTGTTACATTTATTCGAGTCCCTACAGGCTCCAAAAATAATATTAAACACATAGCGCATTTATTTAGTTAAAAGTCGACCCTTCTTGAATAATTAAACCAAACCGAGATCGAACCCTAACTTGAACCCTCAAACCAATTTGTCTATCCCATGCACAACACCACACACCCATCCCCCACATTTTTACACACCAAACGCTATTTTTCACACACAAAATCCCAAAATTTACTCTCTTTTAATTTAAATTCAACATTTACCTATTTTGGCATTTTCCAATTGACCATTTTACTTATATTGCACCTCATGTACACCACATGGGAGAGGGGGGACCAACCCGCAGCCCAAGGAAGGTTTTCCACCGGTTATACAAGTTCTATAAACCTCCATATCCTATTAACCATTGGATTTTTAAGTAAACACATACATCCATCGATTCATCCACACCCTTCCTGTATATATACCTATTTACTAACCTAGGAAACCCTACCCATGCAACTATCAGCCGAACCCCCTCTCACCTCTTCACATGTTCCTCTTCATCTTCTTTCCATCTTCTTCCCCATATCTCCATCTCTCCACCACCGACAACAACAACACACCCGATAACAACAACACCGCCGACGACAACACCACCGCCGACTACAACACCACCACCGACCTCCTCCCCTAGCCCGCAGCCCACAGCATCAGCAACCACCTATAGCAGACATACACTCCTCTTCACCACCCCACGGTCGCTCTCCGTCGACTACGGGTCGACCTAAAGGCGGAGTAACTCCTTCGTGAAGTCGAAAAGCAGTCGGACTTCAACCGAACCCCGTAGGCATCAAGACTTGGTAAGTTGATTAAACCTTCTTCCTTCATGTGTGTATGTATATGTTAGAGAACCAAGAACCCATTCATGCATGATCAAGAACCCCCCCCCCCTCCTTTCTTGTATATAACCCATGCAACCTACTAGTTGATCATGCAAGCACATTCATAGGTTTTGTTACATTATAGCTTGCAATATGAGTTGTATTTTAAAGAATTTAAATTCACATTTTATTATTAATTTCAGAAATTATTGAGTGTTAATTCAGATTTTATATATATTAAAGCATGTATATTAGGGTCTTAGACTATGGACAATTGATCACTAATTTGTAAGGAACTTGTACGTGTGAATTGCATGCGCAAAATAACGAATCTGTATATATAAATATATGCATGAAATTATAATGTTAAATTATATATTGTATACGTGTATGTGTATTCTCCATATTATGGTTTAACGTAACATGGGGTGTACGACAGCGTACGTCGTACCGCACTAGTCATGCATAGTATCATTGGCACCAACAACGCGACGTGGTTGACGAGCGCGTGACGACTCTATAATTTATATATAAGTAGTAATTATTAGAATTAAGTATTTATTTATATATTACTGACAGGGCACGTCGGAGATGCATCACCATCGGACGTGGACTTGGGACTCGTTACATCACAGCAGCAGACATAATACAAGTGTACCTTGCCTTGTTCATAGTAGATTGTGCTCTAGTTATTTTATTTTTGCAGTTTCTTTTATTTCTTGTAATTGTCATGACTTAGGACCGCCACGATACTTAGCTTTCGGATTACATTCGGGTGCCGACTTTCATACGTGGAGTTCAGGTATCGTTAGATGCATTGTCAGCGCTTACATACTCATGCTACTCTTGCATGATTTACCATAAAACACTGTACTCGACTTTCATGCACATGAGCCACTCTTGAGATATTCGAGGATCCCGGCTTCTGTTTTAGGACAGGGCTGAAGACTTATACTAGTGCTATTATTTATATCTTGACTTGATAGATAGAGATTGTCTTGCATTTCGTGACATGAGACGTGAGATACATAGGGTTGGGGAGAACTTACCATACCGCTGGGCTACCAAACTCTACTAGTATTATAGTACTGCATGTACCTTGATAGGGCTTGTACGTACCTACTACTATTATTGCTACTATCACTAGTACCCCTAGTATATGTATGAAACCCGGTGGTTTAGCGGACGAGTAAATTTTTACTTGCATACACATAGCTGGGTTATGTTAGATACCCTGAGCACACCTCTTTTCATTATTTCTTATTATTTATTGTACTTAGCTTGAGTTATTCTTGTACCTTACTACGTCCCCTGAGGACCTGAATCCGGATTATCTTCCCAGGTATAGCTGAGGAGAGTTACCCCGAGATTTCCGGGACATGACTGACATTGGAGCAGTATTTGCATCATAGGGCGAGGTTGTGCTCGAGGACTTCTCTTGAGCACAGTTACTATTTCATTTACTTTTCATGTTCTTTAGATATTGAGACTTATTTCTGTGACCACTAGATAGATGTACTCAGTTTTATTTCTTTTCTTTAGTTTTGATGACGGGTTGTTCCCCGTGACATTATATAGTTTTGGGCTTGTGATGGACAGTTTCCTTTATCTATTTTCTTGACTGTTCTATCTCCTTGTATTATGATTACTATCTGTGGATGAGATTAGTTTATATTAGATACTGTGACAGGAGTACTAGACTTTATTTATCTATATTACTGCTTAAGTGCACTCTAACGGGTCCATTAAATTGAGTTTGCCCATTGGAGTTGTGATGTTGGCCATTGCCATGTGGCTAGTCCCTCGGTATTTTGGGACTGAGGCGTGACAGTTTTGTTAGTTTAAGTATGGTACACTAGATAGGTGTCCATGAGATGCCAAGTATTATTGAATTAAAGAGCAAAGGTTTGAGGAACCAAAGAAATAGGTATGTTAATAATACATAGATAAGATATTGGTTATTAACCAAGTATTATAAAAAACATTACGTATATATAGTAAGTATACATATGTGTATATAATATATGATATTGTATCTTAATTACCTAGCTAGTATAGTGTTAGTTAATATGGGTTATTATAACTTAAGGTTAGCTAGTATGGCCTAATATTAGCAAGGTATTAGCTAGGTTAAATTACATAAGTTAGTATGACTAGATATTGACTAGTAATGACCAAGAATCTAGATATTGACCTAGTTTGGCTAGCATGGACATAGTTTGACTTAGTTGACTTAGAGACCTAGTTTCAAGTTAGCTTAGCATGTTTTAATTCCAAAATACTATTTTGACATGCTAACTCATATATAGGTCTTCGAGGCACCGTTACGAACACTGTTTGCTATCCATTGCTTTGGACCTCAGACGAGATCATTCTCTGATAGTTTTTATTATTTGGTATTTACTATGATTCTAGTTTATAATATTGTTTTACTTGATTCCTCGACACTATGGATACACAGATTAGTATTATCTGGATTCACTGTCTTGCGATACGTGCATCACACTTGTCTGGCCTCTACTTCATGACTCTTACTGGCATCACTTACTTCTATCTGGCTGGCCTCGTACTTGATTTGCGTGTCGGGACTTGGATTCATTTATACTAGTCGGGTAGGGAAATATCTTAGTATACATGTAAATATTTCCAAAAGCTTAAATTACCCTCTACTGGTCTAATCTGGAAAGATAGCAGTCGCACACCTCACGTACGATGAACCGTATTACCCATAGTTGTTTACATGTCGAAAGTGGTATTTTAAAACACACTGGTCTAGTTATATTCTTGCTGGTTTCGTATGATACTTGTTGGACACACGTCATATCTATCTAGTTCATTTCTCATTTATTTACAGTCTTTATTTACCATACTATATTGATTCACCATACTTATCTTGTATTGCTTCTTAAATTAACTGTGACTATATTTATTCCCTAATTCATTTACTTTTTTTGCTTATCATGTATTACTTTCTATAACTATTTTATAGTCTTTGTTAATTAATTAAAACTACAATTGGGTTGTACTTCGCTCCAATCCTGACTGGATAATATTTTTCAGAGGATCCGGAGGATTGGTGTCCGACCTATTACGGACCTCAGGATATTGATGGTACAGCCATGGACCCCGTAGCTCAGGAGTGATTTTTGGGAAGACAAACCGGATCACTAGTTAGCCTAGATAGTTTTATTAGCATATTAGAACCGGATTTGTTTTCAGCTTATATTGAGACTTGGATATTGTTTCTATTTGTTGTGATTATTGTTGTTGTTGTTGTTGTTGTTTAGACTTTGTAGTTGTTAGACTTCTTTGATATCTTATCATGCTTTAGATTTGTGATCGAGTATTTATCATTGTCATTATTATCATATTGTTCTCCTTCTTGGAGTTAAGATATCATTGACAAATTATATATATATTATGTGAGATGCTAGTAATTAGTGATGACCTAAACAATGTTCTACCGCCGATGCTGTGGCGTAGGCTGGACATACCCACGTACTCGTGCCCTTAATTACACCGAAAGCGGGTCGTGACACTAATCTTTCACTCCACCACTAAGAGGGGTTCAGAAATCACACTCTTTGGTCTTAAGACGAAGCTCCAAGCTCTAGATCAAGAGTGGAGAGAGAGAGAGAGAGAGAGAGAGGTTTTTAAAGGAGGTGGGTGATCATTAACGCTTGGATAGGCTAAGGCATGGATCCTAGACCCCTTTCCTTCAATCCCAGTCGTTGAAACAAAACCAAGTATCCAGTAGACAAAGTAATGACTTGGTTAATAATCAATGGCTAAGTCATTGACAATCAGACGGTATACTGGCGATATTCTGCAATTTACCAACGGTATACCTGTTTGTTTGTCAAATTCTTATTTCGAGATATTTCAAAAATTCGTTCTATGTACGAGTCCTAGCACAGGTCTATAGCAATGCCAATGGATATTCTACAAGTCTCTGGTAATCTGGTAATCAATACGGTTGCCACAAACACAAAAAATATTAAATTGCATAAGTTATTAAGTGATTTACTCGTAAACAAAGTATAGCTTGATACCACTAGAACAAAATACTCGATACACATGAAATCAGGAATATCTAATACCAAAAAAACTATTGATACATAAATCCAGAAATACCAACATGGCAAGATATCAATAATCAAGACTTGCCTATCAAAAATCCATAACTGTCGATCAAGATACTGAAATCACAAAAATCGAGAAAATGCAATACATGTTACATAATTTTTTTTTGTATACAGATACCGATATAGTGAGACGAGTCTCATAGTAACCACTCACAAAAACGTGGGCGAAAGACCATAAAATAACACCTTAATAATTTGGTAGTTACGAACTGAACAACCAGCAAGGCTTCAACACGTCTCACGCTTTCGCAAAGCTACCGCAAAGTGTCACGTCCCGATTCCGCGGGATCGATAATCGTCCCTCGGGCGTGATGTAGTGCGAGCGTAAAACGCACCCGCATAAGGCCTAGGCATAATGATATTCTTTGAAACATATGCAACAGAGTACGCAATTTGAATAGCACATATTGAAACTAGAAAATTTTTCTTTATTGATAATGAACATTTTTGTTATAAACTCTTTACTCAAAAGTAAAAGGGTGTCGCGTGGGCTTACAAGATGGACACAGAATGAGATAGCCATTCCATACATTACATCCCTTACTAAAATTTAAATGACAAGACACCTTGGGTGCGAGTCTGCACCATCGCCTTGGAGCTTCAAAAGGCGGTATGTGCGAGCTCCAGAAATATGTACACGCGCTCCAAAAGTCACGAACATGAATGCGTCAGATCGATGAAAAGGTTGGGAAGGGCTTCAGGTCCTCGTTGCGTCGCCTTGGCTTGGAGAATCTGCTGCAACGAGGGTCAGTACATCAAAATATACCGGTGAGGGCGAGTTAACCCAACACACCAAATCGACACGGTATTCATGTGAACACATGCAACATTATTATTATGTGATCTTTCTATCTTGCCCTAGTTCAAGTTACAAGCATATGATGAAAGTAAATGACATAACAAAATATGCCACCGTTCGATGACTTTTACATGCGCCGTCTGAACCACTTGCACAAAACTTACCATGTCCTTTCCTGCCACGAAGACATAGTTAGCTTGCACAGTTTAATATACATAGCGGATCACTGGTCGGATGAGGGATGATCGACTATCTTTTTGCTTCGGGTAGCTAGCCCTTAGCGGACATCCCGACTCATTGTGTGCTAGAACTTCAGCTAGCAAATGTTCTACCTAGGCCGAAGCGGTCTCAATGCCCCGACGACCGTTTGTAGAACTATACTCTTGTACACAAGTTGTCCTTGACCATGCATCGTCTAAAAACTAAATTATCAAACGAAACATGCAAGACAACATAAGGAAATAAACTTCATCGCATACTCTGATAGTATAGTCTACTTGGTCAAGTGATCACATTGCAAATATGTACTCATTGCACAATCATAGATGAATAAGTTCTAGCTACAACTGAAACATAAAATAGGTACAAGCATAGCGGACAAGCACGCAGTAATATGATCGTTCGGTGAATTTATGCATGTGACAAGCATTAAGTGTTTCTTCTTCTTTTTCATTTTGACTCATTTTATTATTATGGTATCGTTGATCGGAACGCAAGAGTTAGATTATTAAGAGTGAAAACTTTGAAGGAAGAGCCAGCTAATTGAAGTAAGGCCACTCATAATTTGGTCAATCGGGGAAGAGAAAGGAAGATCTTCAAAACTCCGCTTGCGCGTCGCCTACTCGATCACATGCACGAATCAACAGACGGTCCATATCTCCTTGCCTCGGTCCCCCATAGTTCGATACGAAATACAAAGTTCAAAGAACGAAGACAATAAAATTCATCAAAACCGTTCAAGAAAATGCAAGCGGCATCGAAAATGAGCAACGAAACCGATGCAATGGAAAGGCCCCTCGCGACTCTGCCGCCGAGTCCTTCCTTTAGGCACGATCCGCTGAATGTGGGACTTGATTCCGAAGAAACCAATTCATAACGAGGAAAGGACATTGATTCAATCTGTCCCGACCAAACAATACCGAAGTTTTTCTTAGCCGCGCTCCCCGAAAAGGGAAAACGAGGCACTACACAAAGCTCTTACTGGTACAAAGTGTTCCATTAAGGCACCTCTTTGCTCTTTGCCTATATCCGAGCCCGCTCCAAAGAAATTTCTTCCAAGAATTGGTGACAAAAACAAATAATTAAAGTAGAATTGAACATTGCTCACTAGTAAAAAAAACACACACCATAGTAACCACTTGACCTAACACACCTCATGTATAAGTGTCAATAAATGATAGCTCAAATATTGAAATACACATACTTGGGGTTGGCCTAAAAATGGTACAGTAGGATCTAGTCACCAACGACCAAATTAAATAGACCCCAATAATCCTTCATATATTTCAATATGTGAATGAGTGTTCCCCATAGTGACTGTACGCAGTGCATTAGGATAAATGTCGCTTATGACTTGAATATTCCTTGATCGAACTATAATAGTATACATAAACTGAGAGAGTTTAATATCCTAACATGAGGCTACGTGCCTCCTTACGGTGGTACGTTGCAATAACATGAGAAGTTGAGATTTCACCACCTCATATGGTATCAGTCCATTGTAGCATGAGATACTAGTCTCTTTATAGTGTTGTACTACTTTCCAACATGAGGCTACTTGTCCCTTTGCCGTGCTACGCCGCTATGACATGGTCCAAAGTTGAGATTCCACCTAATGTGGTGTCACGTCATTGTAGCACGAGGTACTAGCCTATTGTAGGGCTATGCTACAACTCTCTAACTCTCAGCATGAGACAACCTACATTTTTGCGGTGCTATACTGCTATGACATTGCTCGAACCAAGATCCAGCCTTATGTAGTGTCACACCACTGTAGCATGAGGAACTAAGTCTCTTTGTAGTGCGGCGGACGTATACTGTCAAAACGTCACTTTGTATCCTTAGTTCACGCCTGAATCCGAGTGGAACCCAACACAAAAGAAATTTCTTTCAAGAATCGGTGAAAAAAAAATATTGTTATTGGAATTTGATCCTTATCCACTAGTAAAAAAACTCCATCATAATAACTACTTGAGCTTGTTATTGTCGGATCACAAAGATTGCACAAAAATACGTTGAGAATCGAAAATTGTATCTTGCACAACGACGCTTAAAGATTTCAACTTCTAAAAAATATAAATCTTACAAACTTTGCAACACAATTGCTAAACACCAATAAAAAATGATCAAACTTGTGAAGAAAATAACTCACTGGGGTGATGACGATCACCATTGCTCAAAGCAAGATTTGACCATTTTCCATCGATATACTCCCATGAATCAACAAGTTCGAAGATAGAACTTCTGGAACGATCCTTTCACCATTTGCACGAACATAACTTCGACCCTCAGAATGCACAAACATAACTTCGACCCTCAGAATGCACGAACAAACATCACTTTGTTGCTTCTTGTAGCTGATGCTCTCTCTCCTCTCCTAACATATAATCACAGTCTCTATTGCAGAAGAGAAGAACTTGTAATTATATAAGGGAGCCAACCCCGCTAGAAATCCACTACTCTTAATGGACAGTAAAATCGAAGAATAACCCCTCATTAAGTGGACGGTTACAGTAGTAACTCCACTAAATGGACAGATACGGTTAAAAGCAGCAAACATCCATTTTTGTGTGGGCTAAATTTTCGTAGCACTCTTTCATGTGAAAATGACAATTTGGCATTAGACACATTTTCACTAAAACGAGCACAACGACACACAAAAGAACAATCTCACATCGCACCCTATAGGAAATGCACCATAAAAACGTCATTTTTCGCTCTAAACCCACGCCCTCGTTGCCTAGCTCCTAAGAAAAATTCTCAAGAAAGGAGTAACAAACACATAAATGTTTCTTAAAGGTATTGAACCATACCCTTTAGAAAATATCATACCATACAAACCACATAGATTACCACTCTCATATGCACAAGTCAATAAAAAAAAAATATTATATTAAAATACACACTTGGAAATGCTACATGAATGTGGAATTATTTTGTAGAAATCAGTTTCAATAAACTCCAAAACAACAGCTAATATACCTCATTTGTACAAGTCAATAAATAATAATTCAAATATTGAAATACAAATAATTAATGTTTGCTTAAAAATAAAATGGTTGGACTGGATCACTAATACCAAATCAAATAAACCCAAAAAATACACCCTCTCCAACAATATAACCTCTCCTGGTACTGTTGAAGACCCACCCCAGAAGTGTGATAATAGTGAACAGATGTAATGACTGATAACACAGAGTGAGGTTTCCCTCATGAACGATTGAATTCCGATGTAACCTAATCTTGCGAAGAAAAAATGATGAACTGAAGTATCTCACGGTTGGTAAGGGCTCACAAGCTTCCTGTTGTTATGGTAGTCGACCAGCCAATGCATTCAGGCCCAAGCTAATATCTAACCCTATGTTTAATATACAAATATATGCTTATTATACTGGATGCCAATCTATAAATCAAAATATACAGCAAGTTAAAATTCATCAGCATGTAAAACCCTCTGCAGAATCAAACCCAAGCAAATTTTTGCAGCTTTCATTTTTTTCCTTAAGCTAGCGCAGTTTGATATACTAACCCGACTTGATATTCTTAAAGGAACCATCACCACTCCAACACACCAAAAGCTTTAAAACGACTATTAACAGAATTATGAAAGCTTTCAGACAAGAATTGACATTTGCTTCCTGGGGAAGGAGAGAAATATCAGAAGATGAACATAGAAAATTCATGTATGGAGAATCCATGGAGCGACTGCTTTGATTTGGATTCTTCTTGTATTGAGACAATACGGAAAAAACCCAATGTTATCTGTTAACAAACATTCATCATCGCTCTTGTACAATTGTTGTACATGTATGACCATAAAAGCTTGAAAAATTGAATGGAGTTACACTGACATTCTCATACAGAGCAGATTCATACTTTAGTAGCGGCAGGCAGCTATAGATATGTGCTTACTTGAGCAATTTCAGCATACCATCTTTTCCACGCTTCCATATAGTGTGCAAATAGCTCGCTCAAAGCTGGAAAAGAAACAGCAGAGTAAGGCTGATGGTGGAACTTCAATAAAAAAAGAAGGGCTCATGATGGCTTACACAATATTGCAGCTACAAGAATCACCATTGTTTTCGAGTGTCAGTTTAAAATTCATGAAGATATAAGACCTAGCATATAACCATTCGCATTGATTATTTTCGAGAATGATATGCTACAAGCCAAAGTTCATTATTTTCTCGAGAACATAACTTAAGTTTTCTATTGCAATCAAGATGGAGCCAAACACTTAACAAAGACTCTGTGCTAAGGTCCAAAGAATTGAAATGAAATTTTGCAAGCAATGGTTACATAATGATGTCAAAGAGTCTAGAATAGAAGACATTATTAGTGAGGATGAAAGTTTAGTTTTACAAATACATACCCATGTCAAAGCTCATATTCTCTTAGAAGTAATGAAATATTTTATGATGGAACTTTAAATGGGTAACATTATTTTTCGTTCAACATGTCTCTGCAGTTTCAATGGTCCCTTAAGGCATATGCTCTTAGCGAATAGCACCGCAATGCTACCTCTCAGCGGCAGCCTCATGGGAATGATATCGACCAAGCTCTTAAGGCATGGTCCAGTATAGTCCTCACATCACCTTTGAACGGAGGAATAAACATAACTTCACAAAGCATGTGTTCCATGTATGAACAAAGTAGGTATTCTGACTAGTCACTAGGATTCACGTCCTGATACAATCAGGTCTTGTAGTAAATAGAAATTAGTACTATTAAGAATTGAACTTGTATCACTGTAGCAAAATACTAGCATCTTTGAAGATAGATCCATTTTGGCATAAACTTCACCCATTAAGATTCTTAAACTCATCCTATGTTAGAAATGCCAATATTAATATGCTAGATAATTTCAATTGTAAGGCAAAATATATTCCAAAGCAAAGTAATAAATGTGAAAGGAGATGAATTGAGGTTAGAGGTAGCATTAGGCACAGAGGCGCGCATAGGGGACTCTTTTCTCAAAGTAGGTTAAGCGGCCCTTGATAACGGGCTTGTCAGTCTGTTACTCTAGAGATACAACCAGTATTCAACCCCTATAGGAACCGTATGCCAACACTGGGAGACTTGAAAGAAATAAAGAAATATTGTTTGTGGGAAAACTTCGAAAGACAGAATGTAGAAAGTATATTATTCTATAGCAGCTCAAGTATTTATAGTGCTTAAGCACATCAATGTATTTCACAAATACAGTGCTTAAGCACATCAATGGATTTTCAATGTTGTGTACGTTAGCCAACGTTTACCTCTTGAATCCTTTGGATTCTTCAAACAGGCCAAACGTTCACCAATTGAATGCTTTCAATTCTCCACCTGTTGGAGCATTCAATGGTTTAAATATAATAACCACGAATCCTCTTCATGTCAGAATACCAAGCATGCAATTGATTATCAAATGGAGAAACGGCAGAAGGAATAATATTGCACTAAATTCAATATCAAATATACGAAATCGAACTAATAAAAGGAAAATCATTAAATTCATTACTTTTATTTTTTAAATTAAACCAACATCCTATCCCTTGGCAGATATTTGATTGGACACTTTTCCTATAACGAATGATCAAATGAAAGAAATATAGCCAGGGATTGTCGAATATTTTTCCTTCTCAAAATCAACATTAGTTATCTTCTTTTCCTTTAGCTCCTATTGCAGATCCATGATTTATGAGCACCGCATTTGTCATTAATTCTGAAGGACGGAAATCTTTGTACTCTGGAACCTCAAACCACACAGAAGAAACTATTATGTGCAAGCAACCATAAGGTACACTTTTGAATTGTGTGATAATGTAATTCAATACATTGAACTTTGATATCAACTGTAGTTTACCTTTAAGAAATTATCATCAATTAACTTTTCTCTATATTAATTTGTTATGCTCAATCCTCACCCATGAGCACCACATTCATCTTCAACTTCAAAAGAGAATAGTTGGAACTGTTGATTTTTGGAGCCTCAAACTTCCTAAAGAAGGTTATATTGGCATGCAGGTAATGAGAAAATACCTCCACAATTTGTATTGTTGAATCACTTCATCAACTTTTGCCTTGAAGCTCTAATACCATTCGTAGTTTTTGAAGACCCTCAAGTATGGACCACAATATTGGCATTAGATTAGAACACAGAATTCTGGATTAGCACAAACTGTTGTCTGTAGACTACAGTTCATTGGCAAACCCATGGTGGTCTTCTTATTATTAACCAGTAGATAAATATTTTTTTTTATAAAATGGTAGTAGTTACCTCCATTGATGACCTCAACTCCAAGAGAATGGCCTTGTGACAGTGACCAAACCACATTTCTACCTTTCAGCTTGTTGTCACTAAGCTCTTAATGCACTCTTCATATAAACCTTGCATCATCTTTATATAGAATAAAAGCAACACAATTCCTCTATGATAAGCCAGCATCAGACTCATATGAGGAATCTGTACCCTGACTAGAGGCGTACTATGGAATTCCTATCCTAACACAACTAGACATCTATATAAATATGACAAATGACAAGTGTAGCAGACTATCTTCCATCGATAACACTATGACACGAAACAATCTGGACAGAGAGAAACAGACATGCCAGTAAATTTAGTGTCCATGTCATGCCTGGTACAAGAGCAACACAGATACCACCGATTTTGGAGTGTATGTGCTTCGTAGGTGGCAAACTAGTCCAGATAAGACTAAGATTTTAAACCCAGATAACAGTTGCATAAAATGTTTTAAAGACAAATTTGTGCCACAGCTGCAAAGCACTGTGGTTGAGGTAGAGAGAGAGAGAGATCAGTCAGCAAGCTAGCTGTCATGACAGATGCTCGTTCCTGCCAGGGAAGTGAAGGTAGAGAAGGGAAGATGGAAGTTAGAGAGGACGAGATGAGACAAATAGGGTGGGTGAGGAGAAGCGTCAGAGGGATCGGCTGCCACTGTCATCAACATTTAAAAGAGTTTTTGGTTTCCGCTATCCATTTTTTTAAATGGTGTTCTGCTAATTCTACCCTTAGGTTAAGAACATGTGATAGTTTTGGGGGCAACTTGTCACGGATTTAGTACTTTTCTCTACACTTCGATTCATGTGATGCACAAGCTTCTTCCCCGAAGACCCGTGCAAGCATTTTTCCGAACGAATTTAGCTAGAATGCTAAGTTAAAAAAGAGAATAATTGAACAAGAGTGGAACTCGAAAAACTTTTATTATATCGAAGAAAACTTATAAGTTTTAGTGATGATAAGCAAATGAGTATCTCACATACAGAATATCGAGAAAGCTATGGAGATTTCAAAGGGTTTACAAGAAACTTCTAGAATGAGAATATTCCAGATCCTAGATATTTACAAGAAAAACTCTAGAATATCGAGAAAGCTATGGAGATTTCACGAGTCTTCAAGAAGACTCCAGAACATTCTGGAGGATTCCGGAAGTTTCCAGTAAAACCCATGTTAGATAAGGGTTATACAAGAAGGCCAAAAAATATTGTGTGACATTCTCCTCCACCTATTGTGTTGACATTCTCGTCACACATGACCACTAAGAAATTCATAGATTTTGTCCTCGAAATGATGCAACGTGTCAGCATGTTCCCAGCTAGACTCGTCGTGTCGTGTGGCATTACCTTTCATTTGATGAGATACTCCACGTACAAAAAAATACCTCGTCGACGAATGGTCCTTGATTCAAACACGACTTCCACTTCTTTGTCGAACGACATGATCATAGTCGTCGTAGGTAGCTTCGAAACTCCTCGTTGAGGGTCGTCCAAATGGCAAAGCTTGAGGCAACTCACATGGAAGACAGGTGAATCTTCAGTTTGGCGGAGAGTTCGAGCTTGTAAGCAACTTTGTCCACCTTCTTAAGGACCGGTAAGGGACCTTCATACTTGCAAATCAGTTCCTTGTGCACCTTGCAGAAGACCTTGAACTATTGCGGTTGAAGCTTGATTATCACCAAGTTCCCTTCCTTGTACTCGACACACCTATTTTTCATCTTGCATGCGACTTTCTCCAAAAATGCCTTAGCAATATTCGTCTTCTCCTTGAAGTCCGAGGCAAATTGTTGAGCCACAAGACTTGTCTGATGATCCCATACTCAGCGTTTGCGAGGTGAGCAGTTATCGACCAATTACCAACTTGAACAGGCTATTATGGGACAACTCGCTCATTTGGATATTGTAGTAGAACTAGGCAATGTCTAAGTAATGCACTCAGTCCCACTGGTTGGCACTCACAAAGTGTCTGTACTCCTCGGATTGAGGACTGACCCACTCCGTCTGCATGTCCATCGGATTGAGGATTGATCGTCGACATCCGAGATAGTCCTCGACGAGCATCCTGTATTGCCCAAGAAGAAAGGCAAGAACACCAAGAGGGGCAAAAGCAAGGAGACGGCATTGGAATAAGCACTTGGCGAGTTGGTGTCCCGCTTGGAACTCTAGAAAAAGGGCGTAATGGATGTAGAGATGCTAGTAGAGTAAACCCAAGCTACTTATGAGGAGGAGATCAACTTCACGAGATGCAAGTCGAGTTCGAAGAGGAACGTCAAGTTGCAAGGGCGAAGATTGTTGATCTGTGCAAGGAACACCAAGCTGCAAGTGGGAAGATTATTGAATTGCAAGAGAAACTTAAGACCAAGACTACAATTCTAAGAAGGCTATCACCAACTATAGGTCTTCGAGTAGGAAGATGGCACCAAAGGTGAAGCACCCCGAGCCAAAATCCTTCAATGGTTTCTAAGACGCAAAGGAGGTGGATAACTTCATATGGAACATCAAGCAATAAATTAAGGCAATTCGCATCGAAGATGAGGCCGATAAGGTAAATATTTTGTCCCTTTATTTTGCCAATGATGCTATGCTATGATGATGCCGTAGGTACATCAAAGAGGAGAAAGTTTTGTGCTCGATCGAGACTTGGGAGGATCTGAAGAAGGAAATCAAGTCTAAATTCTATCCAGAGAATGTTGAGTTTATAGCAAGGAGGAGCTTGCGTCAACTCAAGCACACCAAGTCGATCATGGACTATGTTGCGAAGTTCAATCATCCCATGCTTATCATATCCAAAGTGAAGAGGACCGCATTTTCTTCTTCCTTGACGGTCTACAACCGTGGGTGGCACAAGAGTTGCAGAGACGATGTGTCCAAGACCTTAACACGATCGTCTCAGCGACTAAGAAACTAATATAGTATCTGTAGAACGAGACGTCCAAGCCAAAGATTACCAACAAGGCCTATGGTAGGGGAGAGAAGAAAGACAACGGAAAGGAGGCCCGTCGAAGGACAAGCCACATGTGAAGCCCCAAACAAAGCACAAAATATAACGCTTCGTATGCAAAGGAAATCACTTTTCACACGATTGCAAAAACAAAGGCAAGTGGGTAAAAATGATCCATGACGAGGAGGCCGAGGCAGAGGAATCAAGGATGGTGACTCAGATGGTAGCTCTAGGCTTGCTTAACTCCTTGAAGAGCAAGTCCGTCGGGACCAAAGCCCTATGTCAAGAACTTAGGTACGTAGACGTAATCAACGACCAAAGTACAAGGACAATGGTTGACACGAGGGCAACGCATAACTTCATCTCAAACCGGGAGGTCCAACACTTGGGTCTGAGCTAAAAATGACTCAAGCAAGATGAAAGCAGTTAACTCAGCGGCTCGTCCCGTACAAGAGGTATTTAAGGGAGTGATGATAGAAGTAGAAGACTATATAGGAGTCATCAGTCTCATGACCACACCCGCTAGACAATTTCAAGATGATCCTAGGTATGTACTTCCTCACTTCAGCAAAAGCAATTCCAATGCCACACTTAAGAGTCGTCGGGATCATGGAAGAGGGCTCGTCGTGCATGGTAAATGTTGAATAAAGTGAGGCAACCAAGGGAAAAGCTCTCCCCACTATCCAACTGAAGAAATGTGTCAAACATAAAGAGACGACATACTTGTCAGTGCATAAGACTGAGGAGGTGCCTGTGCAGGAGAATCTTTCTTCCTAGATTAGCGACGTCCTCACAAAATTCGGGGATAACATGCCACAAGAGCTTCCAAAAAGGATACATCCGCAAAGGGAGGTAGATCACGCCATTTAGTTAGAGATGAGCATAAAACCTCATGCTAGTCTCATACCGTATGGCTCCGCCAAAGCTTGATGAGTTACAAAAGTAACTAAAGGAGCTACTTAATGCGGGATTCATTAGGCCGTCTAAGGCCCCATTCGGTGCATCGATGTTGTTTCAAAAGAAGAAAAAGAATGATGGAAATCTTCGTTTGTGCATCGACTATCGAACACTCAATAAGGTGATCGTTAAGAACAAATATTCTATCACATTGGTGACAGACTTGTTCGATCAGTTGGGAAGTGTGAAATACTTCTACAAGCTAGATCTACGCTCAAGATATTATCAGGAGGTGATGATAGCCGAAGAGGAAGAGGCTAAGATTACATGTGTCACGAGGTATAGAGCTTATGAGTTTTTAGTTATGTGTTTCGATCTAACAAATGATAGTACAATGTTTTTACTTTGATAAACAAGCTCGTACACCCCTATCTCGATCGATTCGTCGTAGTATATCTCGACGACGTCGTGTACTCAAACACAATGGAGAAGCACATTGAGCACTTGAAGGCAGATTTTTAGATGTTAAGAAAAAAAAACACTAAGTCCGTGACAAAGTGATAAAAAATAACACCGGAATCACAAACATTATTATTTATCCACTTTGAAACCCTACAATTACACAAATATTGTTCCATTCAAAATCCTCCTATAACTCATAAAGTTCCATTCAAGATACCCGCTTGACACGCCCCTCCTTTTGCCTTCCATTAGGATATTTTAATGTCCAGTTCCTTCTATGTTCTCAAACTGAACTACCGAACTTGAGAACTTTTTGCAACAAGGTCAGTTTTCAAGTAAGTGAGAACGACCAAATTAGGGAAGTTAAGTGAGAAGAAAGTGAAAATGGTCTAGAGAAATAACTGTCATCATTTGATAGAAATATTTAAAGGCAAGACCAAATGTCTCAAGTATGTTGCACAGACACAGTAAAATGGTGTCCATATCCATGTATTGTCGGTATTTGTCCATCGTAGGTGAATATATTGTACCTGTTTAAAAATTTCCATATCCCGCATCCATAACATGTCCTTCCGAGGTTGTGTCCGTATTCATGCAATATAGGTCTTGACACGCACGCACAGACGCACACACAAGACAAGAAAAATCCTTTGCTAATGTAAGCTATAACAAAGCCAGCAGAATAATAAGGACAAGGAAACTGATAGTTGGCATAATTTTTTAAACGTAAAGTCGTAAAACAAACCTTGGTTGTGATATTCTGGGCGGTGGGAATCAGCCAAGCTCTCCCAGTCTTGGACCTGTTTCCCTCCTTTGCTGTCATCACTTTTTCCTTCAATCGCCATCCCAAGTGGAGAGAAAGGCCCAAAGACATAACCCTTGGAGCTCTGCAATTGCTTCTGTGCTGCGAGATTGCATTCCTTCAGATCTTCACTTCTCATTTGAACTTTGTCAGGCTTCTGGTCAATTGAATCGACCAACTTGCTCCTTTTTGTCAAGTCCATATTAGTAATGTCCATGCCGAAACCTCTTTTGCACCCCTTCTTCGGACTTGGTGCCACAGCAACTGTAACAACATTATCTCGCTTCCCATTCAATCCCAGCCACCGGAAAGCTGGCTTCCTTGTATCCACTTGCTGTGTCTGCAAAATACATACATACATACATACATACATACATACATATATATATATATATATATACATACATATACATATACATATATATATATATATATATATATATAACACAGCAAGATATTAAAACACCATTCTCTGCATCTTTTCTTTTCCAAAATATAGTCTGTACAGCGTACCTTCTCTATAAGGTTTAGCGAAGAAAGCACATTTGCTATGTCATACAGTCGCCTCACCTTGGCTGCATTATGTTCTTAAGAGAAGATATTTTAGGAAATGAAGGGATACAAAGTAAATATGGAAACTATCAAGTGAAGAAAGAAATGGGTAGATCATTTACTTTTCATGTGATTCGGGTCATGGGCATCCCCAAGCAACAACCTTGCTGCTTCATCCAGCGAGACCGTCTCAGCCTACACCCAGAACAAGTTGTTATTAATAAACACCAACACAAACACCCCAATTGCAAGCAACCAAGGAAGCATGGACACTCCAATTTTCTGAGCCATGTCCATGTCTAATATGTTTTGGACACAACACAGACTCAAAAATACAACTGGACACAACAAATCAGCATTTTGTCCGTGCACCATGTCTGAACAATGTTGTCATATCCGTGCCTATGCAACACAGTATGCAACAAGCTCTTGGAGTAAATAGTCCATGACCAACTTCTGTGCCCATCACATATGTAAATCCCAAGGCAAAAAAAACTCAGTTTCGGCTGATTCCTAAAACCTTGGCACTAAGCCTAATTGGTAACTTGACCTTCTGGATGTCATAATTGTTGATAAGAGAACAATGCACGCATCAAAAACTAAACTAAGCAGTAACATGTGAATTGGCATTAGAATTATCTGAAATTGTGGTACTCATACTTACATCTGTGGTGAGGAAGAGCTTAACAAAATTCTCCGTCAGCATACCCAAAGACTTCTCCCTTCTGTTCTCTGTACCTACACAGAACATTCAGATTCGGCTAAACATCAACAACATTATTTCATAGCTTAAATTCAAATTTCATAACGAACAAACCAACAACAGAAATTGAATCAAGAACAAGCAATGACCTGGTTTAGCCTTAAGGCATAGCTTTTCTTCTCCACAATCTCCGCTTTGGTCCAACGATTTATCGTCTTCCTCGTCATCTAAATCCTTTCCAATCAAAACCAAATCCCCACAAAAGTATTTAATATATAGATATACTGTCGATAAAGAAAAAAAAGTTAAACTTAGGTAGATAATTTACTTCTGATTTGAAAGACGTTTCTTCGGCACCAAAATTTTCCCTCCTGGCATCTTCCTGATCAAAATCAAGAACATAAAATCAACTTTTTTTTGTTACAAAATCAACATAAATTCTGCAACCAAAACCAAAACCAAAACAAAAAAAAAAACACACACACACACACACACACACACACACAAAAAGAAGCAATCTTTATAGTACCTTGAGATTTTCCAACGCCTTCGGGATCCCCGAAAACCCGATCCAAGAATATCGATTCTTCGCCTTCCTCGCAAGAACCTAACAACCCCCCAAAAGTCACATTTTCAAACCCAAAATTCAAGAAAAAGCACGGATCAAAGTAATTGAAAGATCCGACTGACCCCGACGCTCTCCAAGACGTTGACAATGTCGTAGATCCGCCTCCTCTCGACCCCGAGCCTCCTTGCTGCATCGTCCAGACCCACCGACTCGACGTCAGCACGGTCGTACAAGCTCACAAAACTACAATTAATACCACCCCCACCCCCCAACAAAAAGACAAATTTACAAATCTAGTCCATAGGAATTAGGGTTTAGAACGAAAAAAAAGGCCAAAATGAGGGGGCTTTACTTGGAACACAAGAGGCCGAGCGACTTCTGTTTCCGGCTGTAGGTGTGGTGGAGTCCCCCGCCGCCGCCGCTTCCGCCGCTGACAGTGGTGGTTTCGAAGAGCAGCGACGACGAAGAGGACATTTTTGAAAGGGGAGGAGAAGGACTGGGTAGTAACTGAGATTTGAAAGAGGGATCTGGAGCGAATTAATTTGGATGGATTTGGTGAGAAAGAGCTGGTAGTTTGGGAGAGAAAAGGGAGGGTTTTTATGGAGGAGTGGCGGGCTGGTTCGAAATTTTGAAATGAGTTTTTTTTGGGGGGGGAGGGTTGTTTCCGAAATTGCCCTTGGCGTTTGCTAACGGACGCCGCGTGGGTTGTGGGGTGGATGATCCGGAATTTTGAAATTGACCCGCACGCGCGCCAACTGTTTTTAGAAAGTGAATAATAAGATTTTTGTGTGTACAAATTCACTGCATCATATTAAAGGTAGTTTTTCCGTTGGATGGAGCTTTTGTTGCTTCCATCAACATTTTGATTAACATTTGTTAGCTTTGTGAGACCAATTGTAAATAATCGGTTTTGAATACTCATAAAACTTTCATTAAAATGTTTTGAATACTCATAAAACTTTCATTAAAATTTATGTGATGTTCAATTCATCTATGCATTTCAAAAAGGTTTATGGTGCTTGTTTGTTTTGTTCTCTTAGTCCTTTGGGTGCACTATGTAATGGACTTGTGGCTAGTTTGACTCGATCGGAACTCAGTATTGGAGAAATCTTTCGATATCTAATCGATTTGGACAAATGCTATGAGAACCTTTCCAACCCTTGGATTGACTTCTGTTGGAATGAGTCATGGATGCAGTGGATTGTGCCACGGCTAGTGAACTTTATATAAGAGCCCCTTCACGAAACATTTTTACTGTAGTTTTCCTTGGACGTTTTTGTTAGTTGGTTTTGATGAATATATTTTTTTGTCGATTTCTGCATTCATTTTCTGAGAATTTTGAGATGGAGGATAGAAGAAGGATTCTAATACGATCACTAAGAGTAGAACATGAGATAAGTGTAGTTGTCGAGTGCATATATTCACAAGACTTATAATAAGAGCTCCGTAAGCAAAGTGGACAGTTGTGGTTCGAAACCACGGAATTGTTGGACGGGATACGGTGCCAAAAATGTTGGTTGTGGCATGGTGCCTCGAAATGTTTTGGGCCTATGGGTCGCCAATCGGAATATACAAATTTGAGGAAAACAAACTGTTGCATGAGTATATATTATATTGCTTATTTTTGTTCCGTGTCATGCATATGTTTTATAGTTAAATTGTTCACGCATTTACATGGTCATAGGCAATTTGCGCATAATGTTTGGATTTACTTGAAACTGTATCTGGGGCACTATAACCGAATCGACATAGGAAAAATTATGTGGATAACGTGCTTCGGCACTGTAGTGCCCCGTTCCCCCTATTCGGGGAGCGCGGCTAAGAAATACTTTGTATTGTTCGATCGGGACAGATTAAATCAAGATCATTTCCTCGTTATGGATTGGTTTCTTCGGAATCAGGTCCTACATTCAACGAATCGTGCCTCGAGGAAGGACTCGGCGGTAGAGTCGAGAGGGGCATTTCCGTTGCGCTGGTTTCTTTGTCCGTTTTCGATGTCGCTTGGTTGCTTTCTTGTTGGTTTTGTGACTTATGTTTTCTTGAACGATTTCGATAGATTTTATTGTCTTCGTTCTTTGGATTTCGCGCAAGCGGAGTCTTAAAGATCTTCCATTTTTCTCTCTCAATTCACCAACTAGTGAGTGGCCTTACTCCCAAATTGCGCCCTTCTTCCAAGTCTTCATTCATAATAAATTGACTCGTTTGTGCATTCCGATCAACGATACCAAAGAATAAAATTGAGTCAAGATAAAAGAAGAAGTAAAATTGAGTCAACGATACCAGACTAATGCTTGTCACATAAAATTTTCAACGGTCACATTGTTGCGTACTTGTCCTCTATACATGCAGCTATTTTGTGTTCAGTTGTAGTTAAAACTTATTCATCTATAATTGTTCAATGGGTAGTACATAACTTATGAATTGATCATATCAGCTAGTAGACTATGCCATCGCACTATGCTAAAGTAGTTCTGTTCATGTTGATGTCTTAAAATGCTTCGTATGTTAACTTAGTGTTTAGATCGTCAATGGTCATGGATAACTTGTGCACAAGGTATATGGTTCCTACGAATGGTCGCCGGGGCATCGGGGCCGATTCGTCCCGGGCGGAACAACAGTTAGTCGTGCTAGCAACTTAGCATGGGTGAGACGGGAGTTTGTAGCGGGGCTCGCTACCTGCGCTGCAAGCATCGCCGCCTACCCAGACTATACTCTATGACGGCTAGTCAAGACAGTGATCCTTATGTATATTTAAACTGTGCAGACTAACTATGTCTTCATGGCAGGGAAGGTCATGGTAAGTTTTGTACAGGTGGTTCAGACGGTACAGGTAAAGTCACCGAACGGTGGCACATTTTGTTATGTCATTCCACTCTATCGTATATAAAGAAATAAACTAAGGCAAGATATAAAGATCATATAATAATAATGTTGCATGTTCACATGAATACGATATCGATTTTGGTATGTTGGGTTAGCTCGTCCTCACCGGTACTTTTCGAAGTACTGACTCTCGTTGCAACAGGTTCCTCGAGCCAGGGCGACGCGGCGAGGAGCTGAAGCTTCCCCCAACCTTCCACTGATCTGGCGCGTTCGTGTTTGTGACTTTTGGAGCTCAAGTACATAATCAAGAAAGGAGCTCGCACTTACCTTTTGGAGCTCCTAGGCGATGGTGCTAACACGCACCCAAGGTGCCTTGCTCTTTTGAAATATTAGTAAATGATGTAATGGATGGATCGGCTATCTCATTTTGCGTCCAAGTTGTAAGCCTGTGCGACATCCTTATTTACTTTTGGGTCAAGAGTCTGTAACCAGATGTTCATTATCAATAAAAAGAACTTTTCTATATCTCAATGTATGATATCTTATTTGCGTACTATGTTGCATGTGTTCTAAAGTATATCATTATGCCTAGGTCTTATGCACGCGCGCCTTACGCGTGCACGACATCACGCCCGGGAGACGATTATCGATTTAGCAAAAATTGGGGCGTGACAAGCACGAGGCATTGCGGGACCTCCAGTAGGAATTGCAACTCAGACTGGAAGGGTGCGTTGCAATGCCGCGTAATAGTCCTTCATGGAGTCGATATCACCAATGATCGCATATAGACAAATTACATGTTAACATATATATTATCTTCTGTAGGGGCGGTAAGTATGTAAACCCCCTGAATTTTCAAAATTTTAAAAACTGGATTTTTCACAATTTTCTGGAATTTTCTGGGAATTTTCTGTAATTTAAAAACTGAGTTTTAATTATTCAATGATTTTTTATTTATATTAAACAGTATTAAAATATTATGAAAATAATATTTTTGGATGTAAAATGAAAAACTGGACTTAGGGCAATTTTTCTGGAATTTATTGGGCCCCGGACCTATTTTAAAATACCTAAAAACATTTATTATTAATTATTTAATTAATTAAATGAGTTAATTATTATTTAAATTGTTTTTAATAAATAAAAACCCATAACCTGAGCCCGGCCCGGCCCATTGGGCCGAAACCGGGCCCAGCCCCGCCCGGCCCAGACCCTGCCCAGCGGGTCGGGTCGGATCCTCCGCCGCCCGACCCGCGACCCGCCGACCCGTCTTCACCCACGATCCCCCAGCCCCCCCCCTGCGCGTCCCGGCCGCTCCGCCGCACTTCCCGCCGCCCGCTCCGGCCGGCCAACCGCCCCCGCACGCCCCCACGACCCCACGACCTCCGCCTCCCCCGCTCGGCCTCGCTCCCCTCCGCCCCCTTTATAAACCCCGCTCCTCTCCCCTCCGGCCAGACCCGAACTGCCACCGCCACCTCGCTGCTCCGCCGGACTCCCCGCGACGCCGTCCCGCCTCGCCGCTGCAGCCACGCCGGCCCCGCCGCAACCCCGCCGCCCAGCTCCCCCTTCCTCCTCCTCCCTCCTTTCCCCAGCGACCACAGCAGCTCCCGCGCCCGGCGCCGCAGCGCCTCCGGCGACCCCCCGCCGCATCCCAGCGAGCCGCCGCCCCCGGCCGAGCTTCCCCCCGCCGTCCCCTGCCTCCCTCCGGCCGCCAGCAGCCGTCGCAGCTCCGGCGAAGTCCCAAAACCCTAACCCTAACCCTAACCCTAATTTGAATCCCCTGTGTCCGACACGAGTCGGACACGATTTGGCCCTGGTTTTCGGGTCCCCTTCAGGTGCGTGTATCTTTTTGTTCGTAGCTCCGATTTCGATTCCGTAAATTGTGTTGCGAAGCCTGTATGACCCTCTCGGTGTCCGGATAAACCGTTTGGGGCATCGCGTCCTGTGGTGATCGTATACCGCGATCCAAAAACAGGAAAAAACCAGACCCTGTTTCACCCCGGAACCGAAGCAGCACAAGAAGAATCTGCAAAGAGACCGCACCAACAGCAGAAAGCATCTACACCACAAACGGTAGTCCTCCTTACTTGTCACTGTAAGCCCCCTGATTTTCAGAATTTGAACTTCGGATTTTTTCCCAATTTATCTGTAATTTTCGGGAATTGAAACCCTAGGCGTTGGTAATTAAAGGATTTTTAATTTCGGTTAATTCATATTAAAATATTATGGAAATAATATTTTATGGTGTAAAATGGGAAACCGGACATAGGGTAATTTTCCGTGAATTTATTGGACTCCGGAATGACTTTTGAAGCCCTAGAAACCAATTTAGAAATTAAACCGAATTTAACCCATGCCAACGCCGACATCCCCATGAGAGCCGAAGCCCAGCCCAAGGAGCGTTGACCCGGCCCGAATCCTAGGTCTAACCCTAGTCCAATTCCTGTAATGTATAAATACATGATTCCCTAGGTTTTCTCCACAAAAGAAAAGAAGAAGAAAACAAATTCCCAATTTCCCAAAAATCCCTAATTCCTAATTACCTAACCTAACCCTAACCCTAATCTAGTCGCCGGCTACCCCCGCCGGAGCAGCCGACCCCCTGCCGCTGCCCTCCGCCGTGAGTCATCACCACCGCCGCTTCTCTCCTTCACCTACTCCTCTTCCTTCCTCCCAGCGCTGCAACGACCCGTCGACGAGCCACTGCCCCGGACGAGTTCGACTTTCCCCGCCCACCGACTCTTCCCTGACTCGCGCGGCCGCCGTTCCCTGTTTGCCCCCAACCTCCGCCCTCAGCCTGCAACTCCCTCCGCGGCCGACTACACAGCAGCCATTTCCCCTGTGCTCGACCGCCGCTCGATCCTCCGCTCAGGCCGAGTTCCCTTCCGCCAGGCCGTCGACGATCCCGAGTCCACCAGTCCCGCTCTCCCCTCGCCGAGCTCCGGCCGCGTGAAACCACTCCGGCCCGAGTAAGCTGTTCTGGCCGACTGCGCAGGACGACCACCTTGCCGTTCATCGACTTCTTCCACCTCGCCTCCGGCCGCCCGAGCCTGCGCCGCCTCCGGCGAGCCCCGGCGCCTTGCGACAGAAACCCTAACCCTAGAGCAGCAGGATCCCACAGGACCCAGGACACAGCTCGGGTCGAAGAAGACGACTCGGACACGTCTCGGACATGGGAAATCGGACTTCACGGAGCCCTGTTCAGGTAACGTTTCCTCTTTCCTCGTGATTCCGATTTCGTTTCCGTCAGTTGCGTTGCGTAGACTGTATGACCCTCTCGGTGCCCGTGCAACTCGCTCGGTGCATCGCGTCCTGTGGTGATCGCACCCCGCGATCCAAAACAGGAAAAAACAACGCCCTGTTTCACCCCGGAACTGAGTACGCCCCGCCAATTGGGACGACTTGGTCGCACGCGGTCTTTACCGAACTGTGCGCGACGTCGATACGGACGTGTAGGATTTCGCGGAAGTTGATTTGGAGGTGCGTGCACCCCGGAATCAACGCGTATCCGCCAACGACACCCCGTATCCGTCCTTTCTGGAACACGCTGTAACTTTGTGTACACACGTCGGATCGAGACGAAACTTGCGCCATCGGACTCGTAGCAATACGCTGGTCCTGTGACCCAAGTTTGGTTCGATTCTGAGAACGTTGACAAAATCGCGTATCGTGGGCCCCACAGGCTCCACTCGACGGGCGATTTTGAGAACGGCTCATCGGAATCCAATTCTGGAAGTTCCGTTGGGTTCGTATCATCGTTCCTGACCTGTTGACACTAAGTTTGACTGTTTTGGAGACCTTTGACCCTGACGCGCTTTTCGGTGCAAAGTGGCCTCCAGGTGGACCCCGCTTTGGCCCGGAAATGTCATTTTTGCCCTTGTGTCCAAATTGGACTCAAGGACAGGCGTTTTTAGCTATTTGATATTTTCTGAATCTAATGGTGATGTTTATTTCAGCAACCGGAGAAGTATCTGCGGATCATACTGAGACCAGAGCTACAGTTGGAACCAGGACCCCAGGCAAGTGTACCTTGCAGTTCTTGTTGCATATTTCCTTGCTTATTTATATTGTTGTGCATGCTTAACCTAGGACCGTGTGACGTACTTAGCGTCCGATTATCAGTCGGGTGCCGACACTGTACGCAGTGTTGGGTACTGTCATCTAGAGATGGACATTCGTGACACTTTATTCTCGTACTTGTCTTATCAAGTACCATATGACCCAGGACACTTGATACTATTCATGAGACAGGATTTTCCCGAGATATTCGTGGTGATTCTGTATAGGATGCAGGACATGGACATTATATTCTTAGATACTTTATGACTTGTTGCATTAGCTATGATCCCGCTTGACATGGACATGAGACGTTATGGTCATGATATGCGTGATTACATTGGGTGGGGAGAGACACACAGGCCACAGGTTGATTTTATATATTATGACAGCGTCTCAGTCTTTCTCTGAGCTAGACGACTGCTGGCGTCTCAGTCTCACGCTGAGCTAGACGACCACATGATATCACTGCTACCGGCTCCCCGACACAGAGCTTGTAGTGGCTTCAGCCTGAGTTCTAGTGCTGCTCTCATATTGCATATCACTTAGATGGTTACATATTTACCCTATTGCTTTAATTATTTCATTATCTGCTGCACTGCATTTATTTTGGCATGAGCTTTCTTGTACCTTGCTATGTCCCCTGAGGACCTGGATCCGGATTATGTCCCCAGATATTGCAGACGAGATCTACCCAGAGTTGTACAGTACAAGAGCATTAGCAGAAGCAGGTGCCTACATTGGAGCAGTACCAGGACCAGAGGGCGGGATCGTACCAGAGGACTTCTCCTGGGTATTGGTTTGAGATACTCATTTACTTCTGTTCCTATTGACTTTACTTCCAGTCTATTGCATTATTGTATTAGACTTGTTCTCGGATTGTTCTCCGAGACTCTTTATTGAGATATGCTAGATTATATTTACTTGCATTATTCTGGCATTTGATCTGTGATTATCTGTTGTGGATGAGATTAGTATAGACTGAGACATGTATTATTGGACCTGCTTATTGTTATATTACAGCTTAAGTATGCCCTGATGGATCCATTAAATTGGGTTGTCCATCGGTGCGTACTGCTGGCCATTATCACGCGTCTGGTCCCTCGGTATTTTGGGACTGGGGCGTGACATGGTTTTTGTGGTGGCCCATGCAGGTCAACGACTAAATTGTTCGGTTTCAACTTAGGGACCGAGCAAGCCTGCAATAAGAATAGGATAAGTTTTTAGGAATCTCATCCACTTGCTTGAAACGTTCTTGATACCTATATCAGATTCGAATTTAATTCTTGACTTACATCCTGCCTTGATTTCTGTGCGCCTCTTATCGTTTATTTTGGTTGCAGAGTTATGGATTCACAAGCAAACGACGAGACACCTGCAATATCAACACGAGATGCTTTGGTAACCAATGAAGAGGAAGTAACACCAGTAGAAGAAGGTCAAACAGCTCAACAACACGGTCAAGCAAGTTGGCCTGCCACGAGAATCCAGCAAGACGACGTTCCACCATCGACGCAGTTTGCTCCACCGATGCCTACCCTTCCACAAGGGCAGACCATAGACGGACAACAGATGTTCCAAATGATCTATGCAATAATGCAAGCTCAACAAGAGGCTTTGAGTCGCAGCCTAGCAATCGCACTAGAGCAGGCAGATTTACCAGCACGACGGCCAACGACGGGCTCTATTTCCGATTTTCGCCAGCTGAAGCCCCGTACCTTCTCAGGAAAGGAAGAGCCCACAGAAGTTCATGAGTGGCTCACCAATACACAACATCAATTAGAAGCAGCTGAGCTTCCAAAGGAACGTTGGATGACTGCCGTCAGAATGCAGTTGACGGACAATGCCCATCACTGGTGGCTATCTGAGGAGACACGGCTCGGACCAGACCGAGTCACTTGGGAAGAGTTCTCTAGACTTTTTCAGGAGATGTACATACCAGCCATCGCTCGATCAGAACTTCGCGACAAGTTCAATAGCCTTACTCAAGACAATCTGACAGTGGAAGAATACAACGCAGAATTTATTCGTCTAAGTCGCTTTGCCCCAACCCTGATCCCGACAGAAGAAGAGAAGGCCGAGAAGTTCTTCGACGGACTAAACATTGAGCTACAGAAATTGATCGGATCCGTCGCACCTACTTCTTACTCAGACGTCCTTGCTGCAGCCAGACGCATGGAGCGTGTCATCAGGAGAGAGACCAGTCTGAAGCGATCATCCACATCAGCACCCGCCGGAGCACCACAGGAAGAAGCTACAAAGAGACCTCACGTGCATCAGCCATCAGAAGCATCTCCACAGTCTCTACCTATCTGTCAATATTGTCGCAAACGAGGCCATATTGAGGACGAGTGCAGACGAAAAAGGAAAGTATGTTTAGCTTGCGGATCCAGTCAGCATTCATTGAGGGAATGCCCCGAACGTCGAGACAGAGCACCAATGGTTAACCAACAAGAAGTACCAGTACCAAGGCCAGCCTATCCAGCATTGGGAGCACTGCAAACGGAAGTTGAAGGAGTCATACCACCGCCTCCAGGAGGGTACCAGCCGAGGCCACCTTTGATACCACAAGCCACACTCTTCCAGCAGGCTCAACAGCAGCAGAGGAATCAACTACAAGAACGTGAACAAGCTTTCGCGATGACTTCGGAGGACGCGCAGACTCATGGAGTAGCTAATGCGCATAATTCTTCGTAGTTTTCTGTTTCTAGATTTATTTTATCTCGTGCCTATTGGTTCGCGACCTCAGCCTTAACCTATGTAATTTTGAACTTGCTTATAATTGATAACCGTAGAGATTATAGAGTCTTTTGTGATTGTGCTTATTTTGTGTTGTTTTGTGAACTTGAATTAAGTTGAACCTCTTTCCATCATCATCTAGCGTACTTCTAATTGTTGAACTACCTTGACTTATGCTGCTAATATAGCCTAGTTTTGCAAGCTTATCCTTTTATCAAGCTTGATCATGACATCTGTATTATTGGACGCGTACACTAATACAGTTGTCTATTCAGAATCAGTGTATTATGGTCTGATCAACCTTAGTGCATTTTGGTTCGCTCTTCGCACGACTACTTCACATGGATTGAGATACATAGTTGACTAGTATACTTGTCCTAGGCATGTCTGACATATCGTATCGGTTACATAACTGTACTAATACGAGCATGCGAACAAAGGATTACCAAAATAGGATTTCAATCCACAACTGTCTTGACAAATCCCATTTGAATTCGTTAAACGCCTTGATCCTGATACTCCTGTTCAATTAACTCACCCTTGAACTCTTTATCATTGATCTTCGTCTTCCCTTATTTCGGAAGGACGAAACCTCGTGCTTGGTATAAGTTGATATATAGTCAGTACTAGATATACCCCACAGGCCGGTCGCATTATTGATGACCCTTTTACATATGATTAAGGAAATATCATAGGTGATATGTTGGTGTTAAAAACTTGAGGATTCAATAACATGATTAAATAAGTTAGGGCATAGCTTTATTAGATGTATAGCCTTAGATGATAGATAGGTAAAAACCTAAGTTGGGTAGAGACCGCAATGCTCACTTAAGAGAAATTCTTAGACTGTAATCAAGTGAGACTTAACAGAGAGAGAGCCCTACCCTAATTTAATTTCGAGGACGAAATTTTATAAGTTGGGTAGATTGTAAGCCCCCTGATTTTCAGAATTTGAACTTCGGATTTTTTCCCAATTTATCTGTAATTTTCGGGAATTGAAACCCTAGGCGTTGGTAATTAAAGGATTTTTAATTTCGGTTAATTCATATTAAAATATTATGGAAATAATATTTTATGGTGTAAAATGGAAAATCGGACATAGGGTAATTTTCCGTAAATTTATTGGACTCCGGAATGACTTTTGAAGCCCTAGAAACCAATTTAGAAATTAAACCGAATTTAACCCATGCCAACGCCGACATCCCCATGAGAGCCGAAGCCCAGCCCAAGGAGCGTTGACCCGGCCCGAATCCTAGGTCTAACCCTAGTCCAATTCCTGTAATGTATAAATACATGATTCCCTAGGTTTTCTCCACAAAAGAAAAGAAGAAGAAAACAAATTCCCAATTTCCCAAAAATCCCTAATTCCTAATTACCTAACCTAACCCTAACCCTAATCTAGTCGCCGGCTACCCCCGCCGGAGCAGCCGACCCCCTGCCGCTGCCCTCCGCCGTGAGTCATCACCACCGCCGCTTCTCTCCTTCACCTACTCCTCTTCCTTCCTCCCAGCGCTGCAACGACCCGTCGACGAGCCACTGCCCCGGACGAGTTCGACTTTCCCCGCCCACCGACTCTTCCCTGACTCGCGCGGCCGCCGTTCCCTGTTTGCCCCCAACCTCCGCCCTCAGCCTGCAACTCCCTCCGCGGCCGACTACACAGCAGCCATCTCCCCTGTGCTCGACCGCCGCTCGATCCTCCGCTCAGGCCGAGTTCCCTTCCGCCAGGCCGTCGACGATCCCGAGTCCACCAGTCCCGCTCGCCCCTCGCCGAGCTCCGGCCGCGTGAAACCACTCCGGCCCGAGTAAGCTGTTCTGGCCGACTGCGCAGGACGACCACCTTGCCGTTCATCGACTTCTTCCACCTCGCCTCCGGCCGCCCGAGCCTGCGCCGCCTCCGGCGAGCCCCGGCGCCTTGCGACAAAAACCCTAACCCTAGAGCAGCAGGATCCCACAGGACCCAGGACACAGCTCGGGTCGAAGAAGACGACTCGGACACGTCTCGGACACGGGAAATCGGACTTCACGGAGCCCTGTTCAGGTAACGTTTCCTCTCTCCTCGTGATTCCGATTTTGTTTCCGTCAGTTGCGTTGCGTAGACTGTATGACCCTCTCGGTGCCCGTGCAACTCGCTCGGTGCATCGCGTCCTGTGGTGATCGCACCCCGCGATCCAAAACAGGAAAAAACAACGTCCTGTTTCACCCCGAAACTGAGTACGCCCCGCCAATCGGGACGACTTGGTCGCACGCGGTCTTTACCGAACTGTGCGCGACGTCGATACGGACGTGTAGGATTTCGCGGAAGTTGATTTGGAGGTGCGTGCACCCCGGAATCAACGCGTATCCGCCAACGACACCCCGTATTCGTCCTTTCTGGAACACGCTGTAACTTTGTGTACACACGTCGGATCGAGACGAAACTTGCGCCATCGGACTCGTAGCAATACGCTGGTCCTGTGACCCAAGTTTGGTTCGATTCTGAGAACGTTGACAAAATCGCGTATCGTGGGCCCCACAGGCTCCACTCGACGGGCGATTTTGAGAACGGCTCATCGGAATCCAATTCTGGAAGTTCTGTTGGGTTCGTATCATCGTTCCTGACCTGTTGACACTAAGTTTGACTGTTTTGGAGACCTTTGACCCTGACGCGCTTTTCGGTGCAAAGTGGCCTCCAGGTGGACCCCGCTTTGGCCCGGAAATGTCATTTTTGTCCTTGTGTCCAAATTGGACTCAAGGACAGGCGTTTTTAGCTATTTGATATTTTCTGAATCTAATGGTGATGTTTATTTCAGCAACCGGAGAAGTATCTGCGGATCATACTGAGACCAGAGCTACAGTTGGAACCAGGACCCCAGGCAAGTGTACCTTGCCAAACCTTGCAGTTCTTGTTGCATATTTCCTTGCTTATTTATATTGTTGTGCATGCTTAACCTAGGACCGTGTGACGTACTTAGCGTCCGATTATCAGTCGGGTGACGACACTGTACGCAGTGTTGGGTACTGTCATCTAGAGATGGACATTCGTGACACTTTATTCTCGTACTTGTCTTATCAAGTACCATATGACCCAGGACACTTGACACTATTCATGAGACAGGATTTTCCCGAGATATTCGTGGTGATTCTGTATTGGATGCAGGACATGGACATTATATTCTTAGATACTTTATGACTTGTTGCATTAGCTATGATCCCGCTTGACATGGACATGAGACGTTATGGTCATGATATGCGTGATTACATTGGGTGGGGAGAGACACACAGGCCACAGGTTGATTTTATATATTATGACAGCGTCTCAGTCTTTCTCTGAGCTAGACGACTGCTGGCGTCTCAGTCTCACGCTGAGCTAGACGACCACATGATATCAATGCTACCGGCTCCCCGACACAGAGCTTGTAGTGGCTTCAGCCTGAGTTCTAGTGCTGCTCTCATATTGCATATCACTTAGATGGTTACATATTTACCCTATTGCTTTAATTATTTCATTATCTGCTGCACTGCATTTATTTTGGCATGAGCTTTCTTGTACCTTGCTATGTCCCCTGAGGACCTGGATCCGGATTATGTCCCCAGATATTGCAGACGAGATCTACCCAGAGTTGTACAGTACAGGAGCATTAGCAGAAGCAGGTGCCTACATTGGAGCAGTACCAGGACCAGAGGGCGGGATCGTACCAGAGGACTTCTCCTGGGTATTGGTTTGAGATACTCATTTACTTCTGTTCCTATTGACTTTACTTCCAGTCTATTGCATTATTGTATTAGACTTGTTCTCGGATTGTTCTCCGAGACTCTTTATTGAGATATGCTAGATTATATTTACTTGCATTATTCTGGCATTTGATCTGTGATTATCTGTTATGGATGAGATTAGTATAGACTGAGACATGTATTATTGGACCTGCTTATTGTTATATTACAGCTTAAGTATGCCCTGATGGATCCATTAAATTGGGTTGTCCATCGGTGCGTACTGCTGGCCATTATCACGCGTCTGGTCCCTCGGTATTTTGGGACTGGGGCGTGACAGTCACTACTGTGGCAAAGCAGGCCATATCGCCAAGGAATGCCGACGCAGACTAGGATTGTGTTTGGCATGCGGATCCCGTCAGCATTCAGTAAGGGATTGCACTCAACGTGGAGAAGGAGCACCAAGGGCGAACCAGCAAACTCCACCAGCGCCTCGAGCAGCACCCTACCAGCAAGCTCAGCAACAGCAGAGGAATCTACCTCTAGGACGAGAGCAGGCTTACGCGATGACTGTGCAGGAAGCCGATGCGAGTAAGTGATTTATAGTTTTCTGTTTCTAGTCTTGTCGTAGCTCGTGCCTATTTGGTTCGTGACCTCAGCCCCAACCTAGTAATTTGCAACTTGTTAATAACAACCTGGTATTCATAAAATTTATAGTTTTAACTAAATTTTTCTGGAAAGTGTAAACTTTCAATTTTTAGGGAAACGGTATTTCCCTGAAGTCCCTTGTGACGTGCTTTCAAACGATACCTGCGACCGAGTCATCTCTGCTGACCGGTTATTCTTTGATTGCGAGGACGCAATCCTCTTAAAGGGGGGTAGATTGTAAACCCCCTGAATTTTCAAAATTTTAAAAACTGGATTTTTCACAATTTTCTGGAATTTTCTGGGAATTTTCTGTAATTTAAAAACTGGGTTTTAATTATTCAAAGATTTTTTATTTATATTAAACAGTATTAAAATATTATGAAAATAATATTTTTGGATGTAAAATGAAAAACTGGACTTAGGGCAATTTTTCTGGAATTTATTGGGCCCCGGACCTATTTTAAAATACCTAAAAACATTTATTATTAATTATTTAATTAATTAAATGAGTTAATTATTATTTAAATTGTTTTTAATAAATAAAAACCCATAACCCGAGCCCGGCCCGGCCCATTGGGCCGAAACCGGGCCCAGCCCCGCCCGGCCCAGACCCTGCCCAGCGGGTCGGGTCGGATCCTCCGCCGCCCGACCCGGGACCCGCCGACCCGTCTTCACCCACGATCCCCCAGCCCCCCCCCCCCCCCCGCGCGTCCCGGCCGCTCCGCCGCACTTCCCGCCGCCCGCTCCGGCCGGCCAACCGCCCCCGCACGCCCCCACGACCCCACGACCTCCGCCTCCCCCGCTCGGCCTCGCTCCCCTCCGCCCCCTTTATAAACCCCGCTCCTCTCCCCTCCGGCCAGACCCGAACTGCCACCGCCACCTCGCTGCTCCGCCGGACTCCCCGCGACGCCGTCCCGCCTCGCCGCTGCAGCCACGCCGGCCCCGCCGCAACGCCGCCGCCCAGCTCCCCCTTCCTCCTCCTCCCTCCTTCCCCCAGCGACCACAGCAGCTCCCGCGCCCGGCGCCGCAGCGCCTCCGGCGACCCCCCGCCGCATCCCAGCGAGCCGTCGCCCCCGGCCGAGCTTCCCCCCGCCGTCCCCTGCCTCCCTCCGGCCGCCAGCAGCCGTCGCAGCTCCGGCGAAGTCCCAAAACCCTAACCCTAACCCTAACCCTAATTTGAATCCCCTGTGTCCGACACGAGTCGGACACGATTTGGTCCTGGTTTTCGGGTCCCCTTCAGATGCGTGTATCTTTTTGCTCGTAGCTCCGATTTCGATTCCGTAAATTGCGTTGCGAAGCCTGTATGACCCTCTCGGTGTCCGGACAAACCGTTCGGGGCATCGCGTCCTGTGGTGATCGTACACCGCGATCCAAAAACAGGAAAAAACCAGACCCTGTTTCACCCCGGAACCGAGTACGCCCCGCCAAACGGGATAACTTGGTCGCGCGCGGTCTTCACAGACACGAGCGCCTCGTCGATACGGACGTGTGAGATTTCGCAGAAGCTGATTCGGGTGTGCGTGCACACCGAAATCAACGCGTATCCGCGGACATCGCCCCGTATCTGACTTTTCTGCAATTTGACCTAACTTTGTGTACACGTCGGATCGAGACGAAACTTGCGCCATCGGACTCGTAGCAATACGCTGGTCCTGTGGGTCAAGTTTGGTTCGATTCTGAGAACGTTGACGAAATCGCGTGTCGTGGGCCCCACAGGCCCCGCTCGACGGGCGATTTTGTGATCGGCTCATCGGAATCCAATTCTGGAAGTTCCGTTGGGTTCGTATCAGCGTTTCTGATCCGTTGACACTGAGTTTGGTGAATTTGGAGATCTTTGACCCGAACACATTTTTCGGTGCAAAGCGGGCCCACATGTGGACCCCGTTTTGACCCGAAACTGCCGTTTCTGCCCTTGTCTCCAAATTGGACCCAAGGACAGGCGTTTCTAGCTGATTGATATTTTCTGGATCTGATGGTGATATTTGTTTCAGCAACCGGAGTACCGCCTGCAAATCCAACCGAAGTCAGAACCGCAAACATAGCCGGAACCACAGGCAAGTGTACCTCGCCGAAACTTGCAGCTTGCTACATATTTCCTGGACTTGGTTATACATCAGTGGGCAAGTAAAGCCTGCCAATTCTTAGACATTTCTGATTATAGTATTTTACTTGATTTTCTGGTAGTTTCTTATGTAACTTGTTTAACTGCTCAACCCAGGACACCTGACACTATTCATGTGACGGAATTGCCTGAGATATACCTGGTGATTCCGTATAGGTTACATATTCATGTCATTACAGTTTACATGCTTAGATTCTAGCCTGACTCATTGCATTAGTTCAAACTTGCGTGACTTGTACCTGATATATTCTGGAACTGTGACGTGAGATTACATGGGGTGGGGAGAGTATTACCATATCAAGGCTGATTATAATGTAAATAATGTTATCTGGAGGTGTCCTAGTCTCTGATACAGAGCTTTGGCACAAGTTCTGGCTCTTCTAGAAAATACTGCTATGGTTTCTTAGACACTGATCCTGTAGTAGTCTCAGCCTGAGTATGACTAAAACTCTCACTTGCATATCACTAGTTGGTTTACATATTTACCCTGCTGTTTATTTTATTGCTGCACTGCATATATTTTGGCTTGTATTTTCTGTACCTTGTTATGTCCCCTGAGGACCTGGAATGGACTATGTCCCCAGGTACAGCTGAAGAAAACTACCCCGAGGTGTACGGTACTGGAGCACTCCTTGGAGCAGAACAAGGAACAGGGGACGAGATAATGGCCGAAGACTTCTCTTGAGCACCGGCTTCAGTTATACAGTATTTCCATTTCCAGCATTTTAAATTCCTGTCTTTTCTTAAATGTAACAGACTAATTCTCGGATTTGTTCCCGAGATAGCTTATTTGAGATTTCAGTATTTATTTCCATTGCATAATTTCTGGCTTTTAATCTGTGACTTTCTGTGGATGAGATTAGAAATACCTGAGACTTGTACTTAGTATTGCTAGACTACAGCTTAAGCATGCCCTGATGGATCCATTAAATTGGGTTGTCCATCGGTGCGTGCTGCTGGCCATTGCTCACGTACTCAGTCCCTCGTCATTTTGGGACTGGGGCGTGACATGGTTTTTGTGGTGGCCCATGCAGATCTACGACTAAATTGTTCGGTTTCAACTTATGGACCGAACAGGCCTGCAATAAGATAGGATAAGTTTTTAGGATCTCATCCACTTGCTTGAATCGTTTTTGATATCTGTATCGTATTCGAACTAACTTGAACTTGCATCTTGTCCTGTTTTCTGTGCGCCTCTTATTGGGTATTTTGGATACAGGAAAATGGACCCACAAGAATGCACCGAGACTCACGTCGGAATGCCACAAGCTACAGGTGTCACCTACGACGACGACGTGACACCAGTCGGAGGAATCCCCACAACTCAACAGAGCCAGCAGGCAGGTCAACCTACCTTCCGATTCCGGCGCGACGACATTCCACCTCCGCCGCAGTTCGTCCCACCAATGCCCGTGTTCTCACTAGGACAGCCGATCGACGGGCAGCAAATATTTTAGATGATCTACGCGATGATGCAAGCACAGCAACAAGTCCAACACGAGGCTCAGCGTCGCGAAACTAATTTCTTGAGGGACAGCATTGTGACTGCACTAGAGCAGGCCAACCTACCAGCTCGACAGCCAACTACAGGCTCAATCACTGACTTCCGCCAACTGAAGCCCCGCACTTTTTCTGGAAAAGAGGAGCCCACAGAAGTTCACGAGTGGCTCACCAACATTCGGCATCAACTTGAAGCAGCTGAACTTCCACGGGAACGCTGGATGACTGCCGTCCGAATGCAATTGACGGATAATGTCCATCACTGGTGGCTATCCGAGGAGATGCGACTCGGACCAGACCGAGTCACCTGGGAAGAGTTCTCCAGACTCTTCCAGGAAATGTACATTCCTGCCATCGCTCGATCAGAACTGCGGGACAAATTCAATCGCCTCACTCAGGACTCCATGACGGTGGAAGAGTACAACGCAGAATTCATTCGTCTGAGCCGCTTCGCCCCCACCCTGATCCCGACTGAGGAAGAGAAGGCCGAGAAATTCTTCGACGGACTGAACATTGAGCTGCAAAAACTAATTGGGTCCATCGCACCAATATCATACTCGGACATCCTTGCTGCGGCTCGACGCATAGAGCGCGTCACCAAGAGAGAGACCAGACTGAAGCGGTCGTCCCCATCCGCACCAACCAAAGCAGCACAAGAAGAATCTGCAAAGAGACCGCACCAACAGCAGAAAGCATCTACACCACAAACGGTAGTCCTCCTTACTTGTCACTACTGTGGCAAAGCAGGCCATATCGCCAAGGAATGCCGACGCAGACTAGGATTGTGTTTGGCATGCGGATCCCGTCAGCATTCAGTAAGGGATTGCACTCAACGTGGAGAAGGAGCACCAAGGGCGAACCAGCAAACTCCACCAGCGCCTCGAGCAGCACCCTACCAGCAAGCTCAGCAACAGCAGAGGAATCTACCTCAAGGACGAGAGCAGGCTTACGCGATGACTGTGCAGGAAGCCGATGCGAGTAAGTGATTTATAGTTTTCTGTTTCTAGTCTTGTCGTAGCTCGTGCCTATTTGGTTCGTGACCTCAGCCCCAACCTAGTAATTTGCAACTTGTTAATAACAACCTGGTATTCATAAAATTTATAGTTTTAACTAGATTTTTCTGGAAAGTGTAAACTTTCAATTTTTAGGGAAACGGTATTTCCCTGAAGTCCCTTGTGACGTGCTTTCAAACGATACCTGCGACCGTGTCATCTCTGCTGACCGGTTATTCTTTGATTGCGAGGACGCAATCCTCTTAAAGGGGGGTAGATTGTAAACCCCCTGAATTTTCAAAATTTTAAAAACTGGATTTTTCACAAGTTTCTGGAATTTTCTGGGAATTTTCTGTAATTTAAAAACTGGGTTTTAATTATTCAATGATTTTTTATTTATATTAAACAGTATTAAAATATTATAAAAATAATATTTTTGGATGTAAAATGAAAAACTGGACTTAGGGCAATTTTTCTGGAATTTATTGGGCCCCGGACCTATTTTAAAATACCTAAAAACATTTATTATTAATTATTTAATTAATTAAATGAGTTAATTATTATTTAAATTGTTTTTAATAAATAAAAACCCATAACCCGAGCCCGGCCCGGCCCATTGGGCCGAAACCGGGCCCAGCCCCGCCCGGCCCAGACCCTGCCCAGCGGGTCGGGTCGGATCCTCCGCCGCCCGACCCGCGACCCGCCGACCCGTCTTCACCCACGATCCCCCAGCCCCCCCCCCCCCGCGCGTCCCGGCCGCTCCGCCGCACTTCCCGCCGCCCGCTCCGGCCGGCCAACCGCCCCCGCACGCCCCCACGACCCCACGACCTCCGCCTCCCCCGCTCGGCCTCGCTCCCCTCCGCCCCCTTTATAAACCCCGCTCCTCTCCCCTCCGGCCAGACCCGAACTGCCACCGCCACCTCGCTGCTCCGCCGGACTCCCCGCGACGCCGTCCCGCCTCGCCGCTGCAGCCACGCCGGCCCCGCCGCAACGCCGCCGCCCAGCTCCCCCTTCCTCCTCCTCCCTCCTTCCCCCAGCGACCACAGCAGCTCCCGCGCCCGGCGCCGCAGCGCCTCCGGCGACCCCCCGCCGCATCCCAGCGAGCCGCCGCCCCCGGCCGAGCTTCCCCCCGCCGTCCCCTGCCTCTCTCCGGCCGCCAGCAGCCGTCGCAGCTCCGGCGAAGTCCCAAAACCCTAACCCTAACCCTAACCCTAATTTGAATCCCCTGTGTCCGACACGAGTCGGACACGATTTGGCCCTGGTTTTCGGGTCCCCTTCAGGTGCGTGTATCTTTTTGCTCGTAGCTCCGATTTCGATTCCGTAAATTGTGTTGCGAAGCCTGTATGACCCTCTCGGTGTCCGGACAAACCGTTCGGGGCATCGCGTCCTGTGGTGATCGTACACCGCGATCCAAAAACAGGAAAAAACTAGACCCTGTTTCACCCCGGAACCGAGTACGCCCCGCCAAACGGGATAACTTGGTCGCGCGCGGTCTTCACAGACACGAGCGCCTCGTCGATACGGACGTGTGAGATTTTGCAGAAGCTGATTCGGGTGTGCGTGCACACCGGAATCAACGCGTATCCGCGGACATCGCCCCGTATTCGACTTTTCTGCAATTCGACCTAACTTTGTGTACACGTCAGATCGAGACGAAACTTGCGCCATCGGACTCGTAGCAATACGCTGGTCCTGTGGGTCAAGTTTGGTTCGATTCTGAGAACGTTGACGAAATCGCGTGTCGTGGGCCCCACAGGCCCCGCTCGACGGACGATTTTGTGATCGGCTCATCGGAATCCAATTCTGGAAGTTCCGTTGGGTTCGTATCAGCGTTTCTGACCCGTTGACACTGAGTTTGGTGAATTTGGAGATCTTTGACCCGGACACGTTTTTCGGTGCAAAGCGGGCCCACATGTGGACCCCGTTTTGACCCGAAACTGCCGTTTCTGCCCTTGTCTCCAAATTGGACCCAAGGACAGGCGTTTCTAGCTGATTGATATTTTCTGGATCTGATGGTGATATTTGTTTCAGCAACCGGAGTACCGCCTGCAAATCCAACCGAAGTCAGAACCGCAAACATAGCCGGAACCACAGGCAAGTGTACCTCGCCGAAACTTGCAGCTTGCTACATATTTCCTGGACTTGGTTATACATCAGTGGGCAAGTAAAGCCTGCCAATTCTTAGACATTTCTGATTATAGTATTTTACTTGATTTTCTGGTAGTTTCTTATGTAACTTGTTTAACTGCTCAACCCAGGACACCTAACACTATTCATGTGACGGAATTGCCTGAGATATACCTGGTGATTCCGTATAGGTTACATATTCATGTCATTATAGTTTACATGCTTAGATTCTAGCCTGACTCATTGCATTAGTTCAAACTTGCGTGACTTGTACCTGATATATTCTGGAACTGTGACGTGAGATTACATGGGGTGGGGAGAGTATTACCATATCAAGGCTGATTATAATGTAAATAATATTATCTGGAGGTGTCCTAGTCTCTGATACAGAGCTTTGGCACAAGTTCTGGCTCTTCTAGAAAATACTGCTATGGTTTCTTAGACACTGATCCTGTAGTAGTCTCAGCCTGAGTATGACTAAAACTCTCACTTGCATATCACTAGTTGGTTTACATATTTACCCTGCTGTTTATTTTATTGCTGCACTGCATATGTTTTGGCTTGTATTTTCTGTACCTTGTTATGTCCCCTGAGGACCTGGAATGGACTATGTCCCCAGGTACAGCTGAAGAAAACTACCCCGAGGTGTACGGTACTGGAGCACTCCTTGGAGCAGAACAAGGAACAGGGGACGAGATAGTGGCCGAAGACTTCTCTTGAGCACCGGCTTCAGTTATACAGTATTTTCATTTCCAGCATTTTAAATTCCTGTCTTTTCTTAAATGTAACAGACTAATTCTCGGATTTGTTCCCGAGATAGCTTATTTGAGATTTCAGTATTTATTTCCATTGCATAATTTCTGGCTTTTAATCTGTGACTTTCTGTGGATGAGATTAGAAATACCTGAGACTTGTACTTAGTATTGCTAGACTACAGCTTAAGCATGCCCTGATGGATCCATTAAATTGGGTTGTCCATCGGTGCGTGCTGCTGGCCATTGCTCACGTACTCAGTCCCTCGTCATTTTGGGACTGGGGCGTGACAAAGTATTATCTTTGTTTTTATGTAGGGACATGCACATTGGTTTGGTAAGATATCACATATAAGTGATATGGTTCTATGTTTACTGCTTTCAAGTATGTTGTCGTTATTAACTGTAATTCATCATAGTTCTAAACAGAAAGATAACTTTGAATGCATGCTTCCCTTAATAAGTAGTGTCCGTTTAGGCTAGTGGGTTCGTCTCGCTCACCAGTACATTCCCAAGTGTGTTGGCCCTAACTCTACAGGTGTCGAGAACCTCGAGGGTGCACGGTACTAGCTGAAGTTCGGAGAGGTGACTTGAAGCTCTTCCTATTTTGAAGTATTTTGAAGCAAGTTCATTTTGGAGGCATTTGGTTTCAATGTATACAAGGGCGTAATGTATGGGACGACAAGTATTATTTTATGGCACTTGTTTGTCTTTTGTTATTTCATGAATGTAACTGAGTCGACATATCAATGTAATTTCTGCCGTAAGTTATTAATGAAAAAGCTATTTTCTTCCTATATTTTGTGTTCTGCTGCAATGTGATTTCAACCTGTATTCAAAAAAATTATCAAAATACACGTTCTTGCCTTGTACAAGTGCAATTTAGACTTGTACGACGTTACGTCTAGTAGTGACTTAGCGATTCGGCAAAATCGGAACGTGACATGAGAACCAATGGAGAGGAGAGCGGTGACAGAGGGAGCAGGCGTTGCGACGACGGAGCCAGGGAACGATGCAGCCGGAGTGGTACACGTGGCTGCACGGGAGGTCCCTGACAGCGGTCGTCGTGCCGGAATCGTCTGGTCAACACGGACACCGGCAAGAAGGGTTTGGTGCAGACGGCGCAGAGAATTGAGGGGTACGAAGAGGGAACGAACGGAAGGGACTTGATGTCGGATCCGAACTCGTGAGAGGACATAGTGTTGGCGTCGGCCCTCTTTCTTTTGAAAATTGACAAAATTAAAGAGAACTTTTTGACAATTTTGGGTGATTAAAATCAGTTTTACTAAAAACAATAAATAAAAGGAGAAATTTGATGTCCCGTCTATTTCGTGGTGTTATATTTGGCGGTCCTTTCCCAAATAAAAGGGCTTTATGGCATTCTTTAGTTTGATCATAACTAATTAAAAAAAAATTTGATACCGTAACAGGGTTAGGGTTTGCTTGGGTTTGTGGAAGGGAAGGGAGGAGAAAGAAGAAAGGAGAATTCCATCTCATGGCTTCTAGTTGAAAAAGAGAATCAAGGATATTTTGGTCCTAAAAAAGCCACTTTTGTTTGTTGGGACGAAAAGATTAATCCATGACTGACGGAAGATATTGACTTGGAACAAAAAATTCAATAGTTGAAGATAATAATTGTATAATATAAAAGTATATGATATTAAATAAAAAAATTGAAATAGTTAAGGATACCAAACTGAAATTAAGCCGATTTACAAGGAAGGTCAATATTTGTATCGAAACTAATTTAGATATTTTCAAATCCTAAACTGAGATTTTTTTAGTCTTATTAAAGGAGGCTAGGGGATGCATCTTCAAAAGTGCTCATTGAAGAAATTCAAGAAGACAATCCATTAAATCTACAAAAAAAGTCGGCTCATTTTTCAATACAGTTGAAAAAAAAATCTGTTTAGAGATTGGTGAGCGATTTAATATTGTAATTTTTTTTGCTTCTTAAAATTTGTGTGAGATTGGTTCTTTGGGCAAATGAACCAATTAGTATTGTAATCAATCTTTATTAGTGAGAAATACAAAAATTAAAATTTGTCCAATAACAAAATCACCACACATATACAGTACAGTATTCATTGACTTGGTCTTGCATAGTGGTTCGTGGGTAGGTATCATTTCGGCAGTACTTTTCCTTACAAAACTATCTAAATCACAATAGCATATAGACGACTTTCATTTTACAACAAATATACCATAATAAGGTGATTTAAAAGAATATAAGCATCTGATTATTACCAAAGTATGCAGAAGAAAGATGAGAAGCAGCTATATATCATGTGGATGTGTTGCGACTAGTGAGATCTACAATGCACTAATTAGGATCTCCTCAGAGACCAATAATTTCCTCCCCAAACCATTGATTCAACTCATTCAAGTTGTCTTCTCAGTAAGTGATGCAATGAGTTCAGCCTTCGCCTTCTCAAGGGCATCCGGCAGCTTCTCGGGCTGCCTTCCACCTGCCTGGGCAAAGTTAGGCCTGCCACCTCCACCTCCACCACATACTTTTGCTATACCTCCTATAAACTTCCCAGCCTGAAGACCCATGCCAACGATGCCAGGGCTAAATGCTGCAACCAGGCTCACCTTTCCTTCACAAGGATATGATCCCAGAACAACAGCTGCAGGATCATGCAAATACTCCACTAGATATTCAGCAGCACTCTTCAGTGCGTCAGCATCAGTGTCATCCATACTCTCAACTATCACCCTAGAAATCATTTTCATCGGATTAGCCATAAACTGTATCCAAAGAGAAACAAAGAATAGAGATACTACACCCAGCCACCATTACCTGATATTGGAGCTTCCAATTTGGACAGCTTTGTTGGCGGTAGTAGAGGCTTTCAAGATTGCCAGTTTACTGCATAAGGTTGACACTTCACTCTTGGCCATTCTTAGCTCCTCAAGGACATATTCTACTCGATTGTTCACATCTTCTGCTTTTACCTAAAATATAAACAAAATAAGGAACCAAGGGGAGGAAAAGGAGGAAACGAGTGATGAGCAATAAACCAATCTGGATTCTCATGTAGGCACACTATGCCAGTGTAATACATACAACAGCAAGATACTGATTGCGCTCCCATTTGTCAGATAGAGATGTAAAGAACTTGCAATTTTATATCTAAGAGGTTGAAATGTTTGACTCGTAAAATACAAAGGAAAATCTGAAACATAAATATGAAATTAACTGGAAGATCTTTATGAGTACACACCTTAAGCATGGTACATAAATGTCTCATGTAACTATCCCGAGCAGTAACATATTCAATGAAAGCTTCACCAGCAACTGCTTCTATTCGTCTGATTCCTGATGCAATGCCTTGCTCTGAAATTATTTTGAAGCCACGGATTTCTGAGGAATTGGTCACATGGGTGCCGCCACAGAATTCCATTGATACACCAGGGACCTCTACAACTCTAACCTGTGAAACATCATGCATAAAACATCTTTCTCAAGTAATGTAATGAGTCTAATGACCCCCTCTGTCTCTCACCCCTCACTATAACATGTTAATTTTAGAATAATCTGTTAGGATTTGGCTCATATTTAGTAATCGTAATAGTAATAGAATTGGAACAAAGCCCTAGTCCTACCTACTCAATGAGTTTCTAAATATGGAAAATAAGGTCATGCCTACTTAGGAGTTAGGACTGGATTTCTATGTATGCACACATGACATATTATAAAAAGGGGCCTAAGGTTCATTCTGTTATAAATCATTGTGCTGAAAAGAAATGTGTTGGGTAGCCACCTATAGGTTGAGAGAAAGAAAGAGAGAAGAAATAGAGAGGTTGAAGAAGAGAGAAGAGAGAAACTAGGTTTCTCAGATCTTACTGGGTGTAACCTTTGGGAATTTATTGGGTTCTCTTTGTATACTTTCTCTGGTAGTGGAGGTTACGAAGTTGTAGGGATCTTGGAAAACCTTGTAACCTTATTTAGTAGTGATCTCGCTCTCCCATTGGCTTTTAACGGTTACGGATTTTCACTTATTGTGTCTTTGTCTTGAATTTTATGATTTTTATTTTTATGCATAAGTCAACTACCGTGTTTGGTTTGCGGGTGTCGGTTCGTCGCGGACGCTCATCTTGGGAATAGTTTCCGCTTTTATTCCCAACATAATCACGTATGAAAAACTGAAGGTTGGAGAGCAAGCAAAAACAGGAAGGTGAAACTCTTATTGCATGTAACAATCAAAATGAGAAACATGTATTGGTGAAGTTTGTACCACCCAAGGTACCAAAAAGAAAAGAAAATCATGTATACCCACGAGAAGGCTCTTCGGATAAGCATGTGGAGCAGGTCAATACAGAAAAAAAAATCATAGGAATTAGGATAATATGCATGTATTAAGTGATGACTTCAACGTCGTCACGAGGACGATGACACTAATCATCAACCCTGCCTAAGCTCAATGGTTAAATAAAGTACGAGGAAAGAATTCAAGGGACTTGCATTCTTCCTAAGTAGAAATAAAGATAAAAATAATAAGAAGACAAGACTTGAGGAGGTAATTTGAATGTTTGTGCCTTTCCTTCAGCAGGTTTCAGAGAACTTACTTCCTCCCTAAGTTCTTTCAGTTGGTGATTTAAGATGATCTTGGTCTCTCACCTTTTAGGACTTGTAGCAGACTATGGTATGTTTCAGGTCTATTTTAGGATTAGTAGGTGAATTGGGTCGACTAGATAGTCAAAATTCTTCTCTCTTCATCTCCTATGACTACTGTCAAAAGAAAATCAACAGGACTCAAAAAAGAGAATATCAAGATACTTCATTATAACAGTCAATGAGAAAGAGAGGGTTAAAAGATCCTAATCATCATCCTCAAGTTAAACAGTAGAAGTTGACTGCTACTTTATATAACTAGATTGATAGAAGAATTGGATTGATATTGAAATTCCAATTTCAGAATAAGTATCAAATGTATCACAACGATAAACTCATCCATAATCAAAGTAAGCACCGTAAATATTGATATCAACCTGTCGGCTTCTCTGTGACATCTTAGTGTTCAAGAAAGTGTTTTTGTTCCATATATTGCTGTTGAACCTATATCTATACATTAACTCAACCCACCAACACCCACTACCCACTCCAATAATGCTTCATTCATTCATTTATTAGTATCATATTAACAATAATGATATTCATGATAGAGTTATGTAGAAGCATTACATTCTGTTCTTTGCGAAACTTGCAAACGTACTAATGTTGGTTTTACTTTGATGGATACACATCTTAGACATATTATCTAGGTATTCAATGCAAATATTAGTACAATTAGCCCAAAGTTTCCAAGTATTTTCAAACCTGTTCTCCATATTTTTCACCAAACATAGCAATAGCGCCTGATTTCTTGGCATCCAGCAGAGGCATCACTCTGGTTTGGAGATTTCTCGCATCCCCAATCCATTGGTTTATCAACAATTCAATTTTCATAATCTCACCATCTGAGAGGGGGCGATGGAAGTTGAAATCAAAGCGCAGACGATCGAAAGCCACCAATGAACCAGCTTGTGAAGTCTCTTTACCGATGACATTTTTAAGAGCAGATTGTAGTAGATGTGTTGCTGTATGGTGAATCTGAAAATATGTATATAAATTAACTGCACGAAGGTTGACAAATCACTAGTGTTGAACAGTTCTGAAAATAAAGTGTCCTACTATCACACACAGGAATAATAGTCATTAAAATGCAAGCCTTTCTCACCATCCAACAATGGGTCTAAGGGTCTACCGTATGCTAGAGAGAAACTCTAAGATTGTCATATGACAAATGGCCAAAATTTAATTACTAGCTGGCAAAATTTAACAAATCTACATGACGGCCAAACTACTGGCCAAGAAAACCGTAGGTAAAAATAGGAGAAGTATAGGTAATATTGGACTTGCCACGAAGCCTAGAAAGCCAGATGGCAGGTTTCCAGGTATACATGTTTGGTCATGCAACCATGTAGGAACTTCCAATAATTCCCCTAGGGGAGATATTTCCTATTTGTAACTGCATTCATCTCTTAGAAAAATTTAAAATAGAAGAGTCAAACGGAAACACAACACATTTTGTTCAGAGACTGATTTTTTTTCTTTTCAGAACCTAGTTCAAGTCACTCCATAAATATCAAAAGTACATTCTACCCCAGAAAATACCATATAGCCTGTGAGGTCTGTCGCACAGATAACAAATCAAAGTGAAGGTGCATCAGTTGTTCCTTGACTAAAAGCCTTTAAAGTGCATGCCCAATAAACTATGTTCCTAACCTGCCAGATGTCCTTTTGATAACGAACTTTTCTCTTGCCCATAGTTTATACGGCCAGCAATTGGCTCTAACCTCAACAGTTGACAACAGACAGAGATGCAGGTGTAAATTTCAATAATATCTGAGGGCTTTCTCACTTTTAAAGTTGTTTTTTATAGACAGCCTCATTTTCTTTTATGGGAAAGGATGCAAGTTTGACAACGACGACGCCGATGCCGACGACAACAACAACAACAACAACAACAAAGCCTTTATCCCAAAGACTCAAAAGTAATTAGTTGTCCTAGGACATCAGCCTACTGTGCTAAATCTTATAAAAGACCATTATAGTTATACTGATGCAACTTATGAGGATATTTATTCAATTATGTCTGAGGAGCTTTCTCACTTTTAAAGTTGTTTGTTATAGACAACCTCATTTTCTGTTATGGGAAAGGATGCAAGTTTGACTACAACAACAACAACAAAGCCTTTATTCCAATGACTCAAAAGTAACGAGTTGTCCTAGGACAGCAGTCTACTCTGCAAAATCTTATAAAAGACAATTATAGTTATACTGATGCAACTTATGAGGAAATTTCGGGCTCCACTTTTAACTGACAACAGCATAGACAAGTCGATACTCAAAAGTCTTTAAAATCAAACTAACATGATTGGTTTGTGTAGAGTAAGTTTTCAAATAATATAAATTATAAAATGGAATGAATGTTATAAAATATATGAAGTGAAATGAATAGAAGAATATGTGATAGCATTCATAAAGATTACTAAATATAAAGCACCTAGCAGACATGCAGCAAGGAATAGCTTTAGAGATCAGGACTCAACCGATTTATATATGTTCTACAAGAAAGCTTTACAATATATAAATGGTTAATATACAAGAAAGGAGATGAAATTAAAAAGTGAACCTCTTACTTTAGCGCCCTGCCTCAATTTCGCATCAACTGCAGCATCTACTTCTGAGCCAACCTCTATCATCCCCTCTTTGATTGTACCCTTATGAACAAAAACATTCCCAAGAGACTTCTTGACATCTTTGATTTCCACAATTGTTTTCTGTTTACCATCTTCAGCTCCTAACGAGTAGATCAAACCATTATCTCCAATCTGTCCACCAGATTCAGCATAAAATGGTGTCCTGTTCAACAAGATTTCAACATCACTTCCTTGAGAGACCCGTGTTACAGGGTCACCATTCACCAGCAATCCCTTCACTACAGCAGAAGCAGAAAGAGAGTCATATCCTAAAAACTCAGTGTCAGGAATAGTCTGTAAGAGCTTCCCTTCACTCTCAACTGAAAGCTTAACCACATTGTGAGCTGCTTGGGATTTTTGTCTTTGGTTTTCCATTTCAATATCAAAACCTTTCATATCTACGGTTACACCTCTCTCTTCAGCAACTTCAGCTGTTATTTCTATTGGGAAACCATAAGTATCATACAAAAGAAATGCATCTTTTCTAGAGAGACGTGGCCTCTCTCCATTTTTACCACCCTTTGATAAAGCATTGGCCAGAAACTGATCCAGTAGCTTCTCTCCCCTCTCTAATGTCTCTACAAACCGTAGCTCTTCTCTTTTAAGCTCTTCAAGTATACGAGATTCCCTACTTTTTACATCTGGATCAATATGGGTACTGAGTTCTATCACCGTCTTTGCAAGCACAGGTAAAAAGGCTCCATCAAGGTTCCCATCGCAATCGCCATTTATACCTAACAACCTGCCAATTCGAACAACTCTGCGTATAAGTCTTCGAACTACATAACCTCTCCCAATATTTGATGGCACAACCCCATCTGATATGAGATAAACAACTGCACGCATATGATCACCAATAATCTGGCAAAGAATAAGCCACAAGGTCAAAAAGAAAAATGATAAACTCTATTATAAAAAAAAGGTGGAATGGTTATATAAGCTGCAGCTATAATCTGGAAAATCTAGCTTCTTAACGAGGGTATACTTTAAGATTGGTCTTTGTAGCATCATCAGATTTAGCATATGAGACTCCGGCTAATTTTGATGCCTTCTCTATAATGGGAAAAACCAAATCCGTTTCATAATTGTTGGGGACCTGCAACATGCAAATATGAATTAGATAATATGAACAAAGTATGATATTGTAGAAACATATTAAACAGATAAATAAGAAAAACAAATGATACAATCTTAGTTCTAAAAGGTAGTATGTCATCATCAAATATTGCGTCTTTGTTAAGATAAAGGAAGGAGAGAGAAGAAATTAAAAGCTTCTAGTTCTTCTCTTTTGCAATTTTCAGGTTGCTATTCACCATATGTCGGTCTGCGCCACACAGGCACTGATTAGGATTATGCTTGTGCTACCTAAAGACCAAACTCTCACCTTTCTCTGGCTAAACAAATCACACTCATCTATGAATGGATTGCCAGAACATTTGATTTCATGTTCAACTTCTATGTAACACTAAATTCTCACGCAGTTGATATGTTTAAAACAATTAGCGTTGTTCACTGTATGCACTATGCGGCTATAATACAGGTAAATGCTAGATAAAAATATACAGATGAAGTATTCTTTGCACACTTTAATGCAGCTGGAATATGAAACTGTACCTTTTGAAGGATCCGTGCCATACGCTCAAGTCCCATTCCTGTATCAATATTCTTTTGTGCCAAAGGGTGAAGTGATCCATCATCCTTTTTATTATATTGCATAAATACTAGATTGTAGAACTCTATAAACCTATTATCATCGCCCAAATCCTGCAAACAATCATTATTTGAAAATATGATAATAACTTTGGAACCAACAAATACAAACAGTGAAGAGCAAAGCAAGGTGAGGTTTTGTCACAATTTGATCTTGAAAATACATACAACATCTTCATGTCCCCTTTCAGGATGGAAGTCATAATAAATCTCTGAGCAAGGACCACAGGGTCCAGTAACCCCACTTGTCCAGAAGTTGTCATCCTCACCCATCCTCTTAATACGCTCCTTAGGAACACCCACCTAAGATTTTACCACATTGTCATGGATGAATCAGAAAAGAACTGGCATGAATAATATTTTTCTTTAAATAAGAAGTATATTCTTTAGAGAATGAAGCATATATAACTTTACTGTTGAAAACCCTAGATGAGACACAAATGAGACATTACGAAATATCTCTGGTAAGAACCATATGTTATCGCAAATCTCTCTGGTAAAAATCATTTATTATCGCAAATAACTCCTAGCTCTCAGAAACAAGAACACACGATATAAAGTACCTTACATTAAGAAAGTGCACCACACATGCGCATAAGTGAATATGTCAAAGGAGAAATATCATATATATTTGTTCACATTTTCTTTTCAATGAGTTATTTACGTCTCATCATCCAAACCTTTCTCCCAACAGAATGGGGTAAGCTATACATAATCTCTCCATATTGAGAAGGCCTCATTTGAGAATTGACCAAATTCTTACTACTAGATATTAGCATATTGCTATTCCTCATGGGCCAGTGTCAGTTTCTTCATTCACAGCCTATGCAGAGAAAGACACCAGGCAGTACTGTGGAGAAGGAGAAACAGCAGCAGGAGCAGCTCGACAAGGAGCAGAAACAGACACCAGGCAGTACTGTGGAGAAGGAGAAACAGCAGCAGGAGCAGCTCGACAAGGAGCAGAAACAGACTGGCCGGTCCGTGACTGCGGTCTACTGAAATTCTCTGGGAGAAGCTTGGTAGCCCATTCGGAATATTCGACTGGTCAGTCGATGTACAGATTTCATGTTTTTCTATTTCGTATCTGTTTTTCTTTCCTGTTTCTGGTGGTAGTTGGTGAGATATAAAGGGCTCATTGATAACTGTCGTTTATGAACCTATACCTGTGATTGTATGACTGATATTTTTTATCCAGCATTGTAGAGCTTTAGACTACTTTCACTCCTTCAACCTGCATCCTTCATTCCTTTCCTTCCAAAGCCCGAAAGTCCTTCAATCGACTTCTCCAGGCACCTTCCACTTTCAAAATCCTAATCTTTGGAGATGTTCTGAAGGTTGAGACTTCTATGAGAAAAACACAGAAGTTTGTCCCCTCTACAAGTTTGTGTTGGGAAATAATAAACTCAAGCTGAACAGAATGTCTTGAATTGGTAACTCTCACAATTGTAGGGAGATTTTCAGTGTGAAGCTCACAAGGGTGTTCAGCCAAAAAGTCGTATAATTATTGAACTCAGAATTATCAAAAATCTAGATCGAATCCATGGATCATCTGAACAAACAAATTCAGAATTGCAAAATGTGCTTAGTTTGCTTCAATCAAGATAGTCCCTAACCATTCCTCGCCGAACTATATGCAACTCAAGATAATAGGTGCAGCTCAAGTAATTCCTCAAAAGTTAAAACTAATGCATCTCAAGAAGCATCCCAGTGGCACCAGGTGATGTAATGAAGTTGATCATGCAACTTTTGATCTCTTATTCAGAAAAACCTCTTGGTATCCATGATTATTCAGTGCATAAATAAATAATAAATAAATAAATAAATAAAAGATATCATGGAAAGGTATTGGATGTACAAGTCATACCCCTATCTATGTTCCGATTCCACTGCATAAAAATGTTACTAAGAATTAAGAGAGGAATATTATCATGCCCACCTTCCACTCCCAAGTAATTATGTCTCTTATACGGAACAAAATTGCATCATCTTCTCAGACAGTTTCTTGGGTCAGATATCAGCTATTCAAGTCTCAATCATACCATCCTTGGGAGAGGATGGGCATTCTATTCCAAAATCCAAACTGAATATAAAATTCTAAGTACTTGCAGGGTGAGCAAATACTTTAAGCTAAATTAATGTATCATGTTCTGGTAAAGATAAGAAGGATGGTTGGACTGCATGACTTTTTGCAAATCTAATACAATAAGATTTATCAATCACTCAATTATCCAGAATATAGTGCAAAAAAAATTCTGAGAGTAAAATTCAAAGATAAAAAAAGATTCCAAGATGATTGATATAGATAAATCCGACATCGGTGAAAAAATAAACTACAGTTAACGACATTTCCAGTTTAAATATGAGCACCGGTGGTCATTGCAACAGGAGGAGAAGAGAATTGAAGGATGGATAATTTCTTTGTTTAAAATCAAAATTGTACTAAGAAGAGCAAGAGCAAAATCATAAGTAGTTTTGGTATCATAAATGTGGGCCGATTATTGTGACCCAAAACAATTGTTTTTAACCTCATTCATAAATGAGGAGTGCAGTGGCTATACTTAAGTTATATGATGCTACAGTTAGATCTGGCATGTACAATTGATAACTTCATTCTCGATTCTACGAGAATTTCTATGAAAGTTTTGCATCTGCTTCTCAAAAATGGAAGTTTCATTTTCCCATAATGTATCCTCATTTTTGGCCTAATTCTTCTTCTGATGATCGATTCAACCATCTCTTCAACAAGTTTAGAAACGAGCATAACGACACTGTTCCGATGGAAAGAAGAACCTATAATTAGCTTTTCAGGAAATTTCCAAATGACCAATTTCATTGAAATATTTCAATTTCTTTTTTACTATGTTCAACTCTATGTACGGAATATCTCAGGACCAGTAGTTGATGACATGTGAGGACTAAGAGCTAGAAGTCAGCAGCCTTCATTGAAGAAGAACACCAGTGTGGAAAGATAATAGTAGCAGCAGCCTTGAAGTAAAACCTTTTTCTTGTTGAGAGGGTTTTATGTGTGCCATTATATTTATTGTGGTGTAGTTGTTGGGAGAAGTTTGGTGAGGGTTTTGTGTTGGAGTAGAGAGGTGGCACCTTTATAACTCATTTTATACTCTTCTCTCTTTTAATTAGTAAAATTATAATTCACTGTTGCCAGTGGATCTAGCTCATTTGGGGTGAACCACCTAAACATCACTGTGCGCTTTATTTTGTGCATGCAACTTTGTGTTTTTGGAAATTTCTAAGGAGGGCCTAAACCCAATTTGAGTCTTGTGAGTCTTCCGCATCACAGCAATGTGAATCTTATCTACTACAATAACCATAAAGTAGGTCCAGCATATACACTCCACTACGCAGCGCCAAAGTTATCTTGGAGTATTTCAACAGTCAAACAAAATACCAAGAGAACAGAAAAAATATCTAATATAAATAACCCACCTCATCATGCCATATTGAGTAGGCTTCCTCATCATCTTCAAAAACACTTATCCATAATCTCTCTGGAGGTAACCTGAACCTATAAAAATACAAAAAAAAAACATTACATATAAGAATACATCATAAAACATAGTGTAAGTTAATGTAAGGACAATACAATGCTGAGATGGATTCAAATGAGGAGAAGTTATGTATATATAGCACCAAAAGTAAATTGACAGTGTTTAAATCAGAACAAAGAAATACTATGAACATTAATTTACTGAAGTGGTAACAAGTAATTGAATTGGAGAGAACGAACATGAAGGTTTATGCCTATCAACCTACTAAGTTTTCCTACAAGATTGGAAAGATTTTTTAGACAAAAGAGTGAATACTAAGTTTGGAAAGAAAATTTGCTACATTTTATGTCTTTATACAAGCATGAAACTGATTTTTCTTGCAATTTGTGTCTTTGTATAAATAGTTGCATTCAGAACCCTCCAGCGAACGTTGAACGTCTTGGTCTAGCCTCCTTTCTTTCCGGTTGCTTCAAGTGGAGCCTAGCAGTAGCATCACGGTTCTATGTTCAAACATAAGGAAATAGTTGGCCATCCTCCACTCTACTCCTATTGGATGTTGATGTGTCAAATAACAGTAGGTATGTGTTCATACTCCATGACAATCATCACGTCACGAACAAAGAGCAGGAATATCACATGGTTCTTTTGGGTAACATGAAAATTTTCTGGATACCTTAAAGATTATCACCCACACTCCATAAAAATTTGGCTATGACTAGGGAGAGTGAGTGGAGAAGGTTCCGGATAACTGGTGTGCCTACAGATTTCTAAATTGAAAAACTTCAATATGCTTTTCGATAACATCATTTTAGAAATGAAATTCACTTGAATTCATATTTACGGTAGCAAAGCAAAACACCATAATGCAGTGGAACAGAGAGACAAACACATGGTTCCCACCTGCATCCAATCGGGCGAGTGAATGTTAATCACCTCTGATTTTTCAAAGCCAGTCAGGTGTAGTATAACTCTTCCACAGTTAGGTGAAGTACTATAACTCTTCCACAGTTCTTAATTATATATCAACTAGGCCTAGTTGTTACCCCTGTCATAATTTCATCACTCATTTCTTTCTAAATATACTAAGTAGCCTTGTAAAGATTTCAAATTAAATCTATGTAAATAACTAAATATTAAACATAAATACTTGCACTATTTGCATTTTCAAAACATTATAAAAATAACAAAGATTACCTTGGTTGTTCCTGCTTTCACTACTTATGCCAAACAAATTAACCACAAAGCATTCCAGGTTTTCAAAAGCTTCTATACCAGTATTTGGTAGACAGCTGTCGTACAACACTCTTTCTAGGAGAATAGTCAAGAAATTAATCTATATAAATATATTATATGTTGCCCCTCATTCTCTCACAGTTTACCCCCAATAGACTTTTTGCAGAAGCCTGCTCACAGCTAATAAATTTGTGTAAAGTTATGTTTCCCACATTCTCTTCCAGCTTACGGAGGGTATTAATGTAGAGAGACCTAAGTTTTTGAAACAAAATATTCCTTTTACATAATGTTCAACGTGATTGTAAGACTTAATGCTATAAAGGATGCTGGCTCGAATCAGCAAAACAGCCTCTCCATGAAGTGGTAAAGCAACTTATATCTTGAGTTCCCTGAACAGTGCATTAGCAGGGGCCTCGTGAGACCCTGAGTTTATTTTCCTCCTTAAATACCAGCTGAAGTTCTAAGAATCATTCCTTGTAGATTTGTAGGCCGTAGTGTCGTATGAACCTTCACAGACAGGCTCATAACTTGATAAGTATAATCCGATGTTCTAAGTTTATTGATTCAAAAACTCTTCCACTGACATAATAAATGGTAATGCAAAGAGAATCAAACAAGTTTCTAAGAAACATACCCTGATGACTGATAGAAATTGTACAAATGGCTATTACCCAATGAATTGTCCATAGCAATTTGAAAAAAAATCTCAACAAGGCACTTACGGGCAAGAGGGAGCTGCTTTGATTCTAGAAACTAATTTGCAAGCAGATATACATGCTTTAATTAGATGAGCAGATAAAGTTCGTGCAAGTAGGTAATTTAAACAATTTATGCTCATGTTAAAAACAGTCTCTCCAAGTTTTCTTGGACAAAAGGGTCAGACAAAATGAAGATGACTAGGTTTGCTATGGCTATCTTATACAACATATGCCTTTTGGACTACTAAAATCATCCAGAATACAACAACGACAAGGACAAAGCCTTTATCCCATATTTTCGGGGCAGGCTGTTAGAATCCTCTTCTTCCATTCCGCTCTGTTAAGGGCTAAAACTGGAAAATGCCAACAAGCTTGATCTTGTATTATTGTGACAAATTCAGTAGTTGGTGATACATAGTATTTCTTACTGACATTTTAAACTTAATATACTTACAGAAGAATGACCTAATAGGAAATCATGAATGCTGTGTACTGAAGTTTAATTGGCAAAAGTATATCTTATCTGTTTAATTATATACAATCAGGAGGTGATATGAAAAAGAATCTTGACATGAAGTTGGATGGGCTGCAATTACAAACAATTAAAACGAGTATTGTCGTTAAACAAAAACCTAAAAGACAATGAGAAACCAACACTCAAGATGAAGATCAATGTGCACTATATCCCCAACACTTTCAATATTGTTAGATATTTTTGCTAGCATGCTTAACTCGTCAAATTACTGTAGCAGGTCAAGATTGTGGCATCTACAAAATCACGTATTAGGTTTCAGCTGAGGATCTAGAGAACCAAGTGGGCAACACATATATGATCAGGAATCTAGGTTATCCAAAACAAATCGCACCATTTAGGCAAACACCATAATCAATTAAACAACTCAAGTTTACCAATCTAGAGCATATAGCCCATCAGGAATAAAATTTATGCATACTCCTTAGTTGTAAGCTCCCACGCCCACATAATAGCTTCCCTCTTGAAGTAATCACCAAAACTGAAGTTTCCAAGCATCTCAAAATAGGTATGATGTCTAGATGTCCGGCCCACATTCTCAATATCATTTGTCCTTATGCACCGTTGAGCAGTAGTTGCTGATGGTACTTCTCTAGGTTCCTACATGGTTACATCCTTGTCAAAACAACTCAAGTTGGCCCAGTGTACAACCTTATTAACAAATAAAGCAATGAGTCACTTAAGAATACAAGATAACTAACTTTTAAGTTTATTATATTTGAATAATTTTATCTGATGAGTTAAAGGTACCCATAGTATTGCCAAAGCTTAAAGGGAAATTAGGAACATAAATAACTTCATGAAAGAAAACAGCCACAGTACATAATGATTGCAGCATTATCAACCCTTATTCCATATCAGCATAAAAGATATACAGATTGGAACCTTGAAATACAGAGCTTATACATTAGCGAGTCACTTCCATGGCGTTCAAATGCAAATTCTGACCACTTTCTCTTTGCCATATAATACAAAAGTTTCACTAGTTACTTTTTGCTGCCAATGGCTTTTAACAATGTGTTCTTGTATATTGCCATTCTTTAACAAAATAATAAGAACTGTCTAGCAAATAAGAGGTTATACCTCCATATGATTCTCTTTCTTTAGAAAGAGGCAATTTCAACTATAAAATCTATCTATCTACGTATGCCAAAACTAAAGTTGAAGTACATTTTCACTAGAATCTTGTATGGTATATGCAACTGAGTAATTTCTTAGACTGCACCAATTTCACAACCTAGTCTTGTATATTTCTCTCAATAGACCCCCTTTTGTCCAAGTTCTTTATTCTCCTTGTGTACGTCTCTCAAGTATCACTTTCCGTGTTAAAGTCTCTCTAGTACTTTCCCAATCTGCCACCTAGTTCCTTAGGTGAGTGTTCATCACCTACAAATTTTCATTCCTAATAAATTCTTCAACCAATATCCAACTTTGAGAGTATGCAAACTTTCTGTAAGATGAAACCTTTATTTGTTAGGAAGTTGAAGATCAATTTGACAATAACCAGTATCAAGCCAATGTCCTGAGGAAGGATATTGATAAGATCTTCCTCATTTCTCTCTTTACTACAAATTTCTATTGGAATTTTTGTATCCAGTTGATGTCAACATTTTTATTACTGAAAGAAAAGATTCCATTTGATCAATGATCTCTTTACAATGTTTGTGATTAAATAGATCAATAATCTACTTATTGTCGTATTGGATTAAGAGGTTGCTGAATATGCATGGCTAAAGATAAAAATTCAGTTCAACACGTACTCAAATGTATTCCTTCACAAGTATTTTTTTTTCCTGGACGTTGATGCTGTCCTTTCTAACAAAAATCTCATCACGCTCGGTTTAATGTTAGATTGATTCTTAGTCTAAAATGGAATTGGTATTAGATCTTTCAAACAAAAACTGTATACATAGCATACCTTTCCGAGAAATATAGGTTTGAACTGAAGCATCCCAGCAATTGTAAGCATAACCGTGGGGTCATCAGGCACAAGTGATGCACTGGGGAGTATCTTGTGGCCTCGGGAGGCATAAAAGTTTAGGAAGCGGTGGCGTATTGCATCTCCACTTGCAGAGAAGTCCTTGGATTCACCTTCCACCTGTTCTTGAGTTAGTGGCTGTATGGAAGCTGCAAAGATAATGCTGCAAGCAATCATGAGTTGAGAAATCCATCATCCAAAAGAAATGAGAATAACTAGAGACAAAAGAAAAGTTAACCTGATGTGCTTCTCACTGTAAAAGTGATTCTACGTTGAGTGCACCGGAATTTAGAACCAAGCACGTTGGTTGAAGTAATTTGACTGAAAGACTTTAAAGTGTCATCGCCAGCCTCCATGCAGCCACAGCCTATCAGGCCAAAAATGAAATATGAGTGTCACTGTTTATAAAGGATGGGCTAGATATCAGCATAAGAAACTGAAGAAGTTTATAGAGAATATATTAAAACATAAAGAGACATAATTATTTTAAGGGGAAAAAGTGGAAAGAAGCACCAAGAGGCAAGAACTAGTACCCCTTTTGTTCACCAACAAAAAGTTGCCTACAACTAACTATTTCAGAATATATAGGTAAACAGACATGTTAATTATGTGGAATTATGAGCAAATGCGAACGTTCAACTACAGGGAATAGGAAGTTTGTTGTGCACTTACCCAAAGGGAGCCAAGAAACTTGGATTTGCCCCAAACGTTTTAGCCTAAGAAACTAAACTTTAGATGAATCGATTAAATCTAGCTAAGTTGAACAAGATACACACGCACGCGCGCGCGCGGATGGAGTGATGCAAGCCAAAAGACAAGGAATTATGTGGTCTGGCCAAAGTGCAAGAGATGTCACTATATAATATCAAATGTTACAAGTCTGCAAGAGTTATTACCCAACCCATAAAAAGCTCTACTTCACCCATAGGCAAGCACAGCTAGAGAACTCTTTAAGAGATACCTCCCAAGAATCCAAAAAGCTGATCAACTGGTCAAATTGATCAAGAGCCACCATAAAAATCTTTTATTCCTTATTGTCTACCTCTATTTCCTCTCTCCTTTTTTTTTCTTGTTACTTGTCGAAAACACAGACAAGTAAATTAGTACATCTTTTATAATGTTGCAATACTATAACTTCACAACTATAAGACCAAGGAACCTTTAGGCAGAAGACTTGGGGTGGCAAATTGTGTACTTAGTTTACAGTTCATGCTAATTCCTAGTCAAATAATATTCTGGCACACCCAGGGATTATAACCCTTTCAATCTTGGTTGAAAATTCATAATTCCCTTTCTTCTACTACTTTTGACTAATTCCTAGGTTCCTGATGAAGGGTGGGATTGGGAAAAGGCCCCTAATTCTTGAGCCACGAGAAGGGCATCTGAATGATAACCATCATTCCGTTGCGTTGGTGTTCGGTTGAGGAATTTATCAATTCACAGAGTATAGAATCTTCTCCTAAAATTCAGCTAATTTTGCATCCAAATGGCGCTACAATTATGAAATCCCATATGGGATTGTTTCAAAGATTTGTTAGATTCCGCAATTTGAGAAGACATAAATTGATAGGACCACCCAAAAGGTTCGACCGACGCGTTCCCTGTCTAAACCCCTCCTGCGTTCAAGCAAGGCTGAGGGGAGGGGATAATTTGATTCATAATTACATACTTGCATATTCAACTTTCCGCTGTTTGTAAGGAGAATCTGAAGGTACTTTGCCAATAACCCAAGCGAAAGAAAATGAGTGAGTCTCAGTCTAGACTTGTTCAATGATGGCGTGATTTCTTCGCCAGCCCCAGTATAACTGGGTTTTAGCCATCATCATAACTATATAAAGGAACTTCTAATTCAAAGAAGATCTTCTTCACAATTCATCCATACTCAACTACTATGCAGTGCACTCAAAAGAATTGGAATATAACTCCAAGTTCAAGAGCTAAACCTAGGAGCAAGGGCATGGCAAAATCGACACCGTGTCCGAGTCGTGTCTCGTCGTATCCGTGTCAGTGCAACATAAAAGCAAACTACTTCGAGTACAGCTCCATCTAAAGATTCAATTTTTACAGGTCAAATGGAAACTACAGCATAAGAGGGATGGAGAGACCTGGGAAGCGACGGGGATCGAAGGAAGCGGAGAGGAAGGAGAGGGGTCGAGGAATATCCAGTGCCGATAGCTTCAGACCGGCCATTGGAGAGAGAAATCGAGCTGGTGCGCAAATGGAGAGAGAGAGCAGAGAAAGGAGATTAAAAAAAGATGATATTTTGGGAGGGGTTTTTGGTGATGTTTATTTGTGTGGGTGGAAATGGAGGGAGAAAAGATTGGGGGGAATGATAACCGACCATACAACATAGTTGGGCTCACCAAACCTAGCCTAACCAGGCTAACCTAGCCCAACCATACTTGGTTGGGCAAAACTTGGGATGAACTTTGGCATGAACATGATTCTAGAACTCCAAACTTTGATCATGTGCCCTTAGGGAGGCCCGCACGATGGGCTATTAACTAAATGGTAAAGCACGTCCCTGATAATTGCGTCGTTGTGCCTGGACTGTGAGGACTCTCAGCCACATGGATAGTTCAATGTGCTCATTAGCACGAATACGCAAGAAAAATACTTCGAATTGTTGATTCATCGCCAAAGATGGCTTAGCACCGCAACTCAAATAAATATAATATGTAGAGATGATAAAAAAATTTTAATTGAATTGCACTACATCAAAACATTGATAACAAGCGTTTCGCTATTCTAAGTGGTTATTTCATTCTGGGTAATGAAGAAGTTGTCATTCTTAATTCTTTGGTTCAGGAATTCCAAACAAAATTCAATATCTTTCTCATTAATTCTACTCTTTCTAACTCCAAAAATCCGTCCTCAGTTCGAATTACAGGCTGCAACTCGCTGCATGAAGCCGGAATCGCTAGTAATCGCTCAGCCAAAGACCTCATGTGTGTATTTTGCAGTACTTCTGGTCAGGAGCGGCCCTGGGCCAGGGCAGGCTGGGAGATGGCCTAGGGCCAAAAAACTGAAGGGGCGCCAATATTTACATATCTATAATATTATATACTATGAGACTAGTTTTGACACAAAATAGATACAGTGTAGTGGTTATCTTGTTTGACCTCTACATTGGAGGTCCTTACATCAAATCCTCCTTGTGGTAGCAATGTTTGTTTTATTACTTTTGGATTTATAACGATTTCGAAGGCCATGGGGAACGATAATATTTTTTTAATATATATTTACTTTTGAATTTAGGGTTTTCGAAGGGTCACGAGGGAACGAGAATATTTTTTTTATATATTTACTTTTAGATTTTGGACGATTTCTGAAGGGCCAAGGTAACGAGAATATTTTAGTTTACGAGTACATGCCTCAGGGGACTCTTAGCCGCCATCTCTTCAGCTGGAACAAGGCCGGGCTGAAGCCACTGGAGTTGATGAGGAGATTGAGCATTGCGTTGGATGTTGCTAGGGGTGTCGAATTTTTGCAAAGCCTGGCTAACCAAACCTTCATTCATAGACTTGAAGACGTCAAATATATTTCTTGGAGACGACATAAGGGCCAAAGTCATCGATTTTGAAATTGTCTAGCTTGCGCCCAAAGGGAAGCATTGTTCGGTTGAGACTAGGCTTGCTGGGACTTTCGGTTATCTTGCTATGGAATATGCATGTAAGTGTTAATTCCCTTTATTTATTGCTTCTACTTTCTGATATTATTATACAAATTGAGAGCGATACTAAATCTTCACTTGTCATAGTTTACATGTGTTTTTGCTTTGGAGGAAATATTATCAATGAGAAAATACTATCAATTTGGGGGGGGGGGGGCGGAGTTTATTTTGGTTCTCTTGATCCTTGTTGTGGACTGGTAGTCTGGTCCTGTGGGATCACCTACTACTCCGATATCTTGTAGATCATGGTTAACCTAGAAGGTTGTCCTAAGCAAAAGGGACTTGTCCAAGCCTAAAATATTACCGGACTTACTCTTGGGTCGGCTCTGATAATAGGATTACTAGTTGGAATGTGTTGTCTATTGTCTTAGACGTATCACTGTTAGACGCCTTTGGGTTTCGTCTACTCAAATGGACAGCAGACTACAACCCTGAAGAAGAACATGCTACTACGGCAGTCTGGATTCGTTTGCCCAACCCACACCTCATGTGCTTTGTTCCAGCAGCAATCAAACGTTTGACCAATTCTTTTAGAAAAAATTTGAAGATGGCGGAGGAAACACGCACATTTACAAAGGGAAATTATGCTAGGGTGTGTTTGGAATTAGACCTATCCAAATCTCTTCCAAATTGCCTGCATATCAAAATTGGGGACAAGGTATTTTTGCAACAAATCCTATATGAACCTAATGTGCATTTATGCCATTATTGCCGTCTTCGGGGGCACGACATTAAGAACTGTTTCGAGGCTCACCCGGAGCTAAGGAAGCTGACCTCCACTTATCCCAACCCCTCCCACACCCTCATTCCTATATCGCACACATAAGTCATAGCCATAAAGCGACCCCCCCCCCGAGCAGCCTTTGAACACCCATCTCAGATTTGAGGATAGCCAGGAGAAAAAAAAAAGGTTAGGGAACAACAAACGGAGGCCTCCTCACCCGTCAGATTCAGCAAGCAACCTTTCCTGATCCAACTATCCAATAAATTCTTATCCCAAGTGGAAAACGCTGATGTTGAAGTCCAGAACCCCTCTCAGGTGACGGATCACCCTCCCTCTGAGCAACGTGAAGATGCCCCCCTACTTCCAGTCCCGCAACTCTCACCATGTGCAACAAACAAGCTTCTGTGGTGGAGGCCTGTCTGGATACTGTTACTACTCCTCTTGAGGATTCGGCAGCAAGCGTGATCACCCCTACTCAGTCCGTTACTAGTCCTGACAACAGCCTCCTCAGCCCTCCGCAAGGAGATCCTGGTAGCTTCTCTAACATGTATGCATAATTGCTTGGAGAAACCAGATCATGCTCGCGCCGAGACCACTGGAGCAGAGCCAATTCTCCAGGCGACTCTTCCCATAGACAAGTCTGATACAGGGAACATTGGCAGTGATTCTCCTCTAGCTCCATCGGGTTTACATCCAACTACAATTCATTCAGAAGTAAACTTCCTCCTAGAAGACTCTCACATCAGCTCGGAGAAGCAACCGGAGACCTCCTTTCCTGCCAGTTCAAGCACGAAAGGAGGGGAAAACATAGCTACTACGTCAGCTACCCCGACTAGAGAGATGGAAGAAGAACATGAGTCCCTCCTAAATGCTGGGGGAGATATCCCCTTCCAAGGAGTTTCAATTCCTATGCCACGAATGTCAAGAGAGGAATATGCGAATGTGTCACTACCACATTTCTAGAATAGGAGCTTTATTGTCATATACCATATTTATTTTATTGTGTCAATAGATTGCATGATATGTAATATACATATTATATAGTATTCATTAATGCATGGGTTAGTGGTCTAGACCTAAAAACCTACTAGACAAATCCCAAATCTTTTATTTAGCATTTAGTTTAATCCCTCACATGTATTACTAAACCCCCTTGACCAAATATAGGAATATGGATTAGATTAGTATTATTCAGGATTAATTATTGGGGTTATAATTCACTACTGTGATTTTTATTCAATTGTTGTACCTTACCGTTGCTTCGATATTTGGAGCGCTACACTAGCTTTTGCTTTCCAACAAATTTTATACCCTTGTCCTAGACGTGCTAGTCTTCCATTCTGACCTTTGTGTAACTCATAAATACGCTCTCTTGTGCTTCATTTTAGTCACACAATATTCGTTACAAACGTTTATTTTTAAATCCAAATAAATCTAACTTTGCATCTTTGTCCGTTCCAATCGAAATTGGAGACACAACCTCGACCCATTTTGTGCAACCCAAATTATGACAATATTCTATTATGAGTCTACTACGTCCCTGACACTTGTGTCCTACCCAATTTTAATCCTATGTACTTCCAATTAATTTAAGAACACCATTTACACTAATTTTAATTAAATTGGTGTAAGGACCCAACCTAACCCAAAACTAGACCCAACACCAACCCAAACCTCCACTCACACCCTCAAGATTCATACTAAACACCACACACCCTTTTAACCCACTACATCACACCAAACATGGTATTTTTCCTCATCCAATCTCAAACCCCATTGTTTGTGCAATTTTCCAATTGTTAGGGGCTTTTGTGCAAAAATACAATGAGGTGTCCACCTCCCATTGGAGCCAAGCCATGAAGAAACCCTCCCCCCCTCATTGTTGATCGATCATACATGGGTTTCCCTCCATTTTGAGTGTACTACACACTAACTTTTCCCCTGCATCATCCTAGCCCTCCATCCAAAACCTACATCATCCTAGCCACCCATTCCTTCATGTAGAACATTCCCCCATCCCTAGGAAGCATGTAGCCGGCCCTAATCCCAAGGCCACCCCCCTCTCTCTCCTACATAAAACACTCCTCTCTCCATCTTTATTTCATAGCCATCTTCAATATCCCACCCGAACCCTAAAAACTCTTCTTCTCCGACTTCTCTTCCCCGACCTTCTCGGCCAACTCCGACACTCCACCGCCGGATCGACCACAGCATCATCAGCAATCATCCATCCCCGACAGCAGCGGCCATCACCTCCGAGCGACGATCACCACAACCGACTTCTCCTTCTTCTTCTTCGATCAACCACCACCTTTGTCACACCCCAGTCCCAAAATACCGAGGGACTGGATGCGTGATTATGGCCAGCAGCATGCACCGATGGACAAACCCAATTTAATGGATCCATCGGGCATACTTAAGCTGTATTACATCAGTCAGGGTTTTACTATTCTCATCCACAGATATAAGATAGCAATAACATCAAAAGAAATATTAAACAACAACAGTCAAAGTAAATAAAATCGGAGAACAATCCGATATTAAGTCTGTTTACACAAGTTCTCAAAGACAGGAAATAAAGAGTTTAAATTAACAGGAATTAAAGTCTATTTGCCATAATACTGAGCAGGGCGAAGCAATTGTTCAGGAGAAGTCCTCAGCGATCACCTCGTCCTCAGGTTCAGGTACTGCTCCGAGTAGTGCCCCTGTTCCGTACACCTCAGGGTAGATCTCGTCTGCTATAACTGGAGAACAAAACCAGGTCCTCAGAGGGACGTAACAAGGTACAGAAGAATACGAGCCAAAATACAGTGAATGAACATGTAAGTCAACCAAGATGTTAAACACAAGAGAAGCACAAGAAATTAATAAATCTAAGACAGTGGCAAGCCGATGTTGCTATCAAACAAATCTGGGAAAAATAATTAAACCAGCTAAGTGATAATACAAGTGAGAGTTATTATTCATACTCAGGCTGAGACTACTACAGGATCAGTGACAAGAAACCATAGCAGTGTTTTCTCGAAGGGCCAGTACAGGTGCCAAAGCTCTGTGACAGAGACTAGGACACATCCAGATAACAATATATAATATTTATTCAGCCTTGATATGGTAATACTCTCCCCACCCAATATAATCTCACGTCACAGTTCTCAATGTTCATGTTACGCAAGATTAAAACTAATGCAGTCAGTCATGTTCTAAGGAAATAAAGCTTAAGTCATGAAATCTATATCTTATACAAACCCCCTTGAATAATCAGGAAGATTCTGTATCATGCTTTGATTTTAAATAAAAATAAAAAATAATTAACCTATTAATTAAATAAATAAGTAATTAAATAATAATAGTTTTTTAGGTGTTTTAAAAATCTATCCGGGGTCCAGTAAATTCCCGGAAAAATACCTTATGTCTAGTTTTTTATTTTACACCATAAAATATTATTTTCATAATATTTTAATATTATTAAACATCAATTAAAAATCATTTAATTATTAAAACATCTTAGTTTAATTTCAGAAAATCTCAAAAAAATCCAAAAAATTGAGAAAATTCCAAATTAAAATTTCTTAAAAAAATCAGGGGGATTACAATATACCCCCCTTAAGAGGATTGCGTCCTCGCAATCAAAGAAAAATCCGGTCAACAGAGATGACACGGTTGCAAAATTTATTTGAATCAGAAAATCAAGTTTGAGAGTGACACCTAGGAAAAATTATTTTTCCAAGCATTAAAAGTTATACAATTTCCCAAATGTGGGAAATCTAGAAGATTACATTTTTTTAGAAAATCAGTTTTATCTTTTAAAACATACATCAGGTTAAACATTATAAAACATTCTAAGTTATTCAGCAAGTTCAAAATTATTAGGTTAACAATAGGTTATCAATTATTTACAGGCTAAAGTTATCAGGTTTAAAGTCTGGGGTCACGAACCAGCAGGCACGAACTACAGAAATGCTAGAAACGGAACAACTATAAAGACTTACGCGCATTAGCAATTCCATGGTTCTGCGCGTCTCCCACAGTCATCGCGAAAACTTGGCCACGTCCTTGAGGTGGTGCTCTCTGATGTTGCTGGGCTTGCTGGTAGGGTGCTGCTGGATGTGCCAAGGGTGGCCTTGGTTGATGTCCTCCTGGTGCTGGTAAAGCTTGTTGGTTTGCCCTTAGTGCTTCCCTACGATCAGGGCAGTCCTTCACTGCATGCTGTCTGGATCCGCAACCTAAGCACAGGCCGTGTTTACGTCTACATTCCTTCTCAACATGGCCTATCTTGCCGCAGTAATAACAAGTAGGAAGAGTCAGGGTTTTAGATGCAGATCCCTGTGGTGCTTGATGCAGATGAGGTTTCTTGGCAGCTTCTCCATTGTTTGCTCTGGCTGGTACTGATGTGAAAGGCCTCTTCAGACTGGTTTCTCTCCTGGTGACGTGCTCCATGCGTCGAGCTGCAGCAAGGACGTCCGTGTACGAAGTTGGTGCGACAGATCCAATCAGTTTCTGTAGTTCGATGTTGAGTCCGTCGAAAAACTTCTCGGCCTTCTCTACTTCTGTCGGGATCAAGGTAGGAGCGAAGCGACTCAGACGAATGAACTCGGCGTTGTACTCTTCCACCGTCATAGCTTCCTGAGTGAGACGATTGAACTTGTCCCTCAGTTCTGATCGAGCGATAGCCGGAATGTACATCTCTTGGAAGAGTCTAGAGAACTCTTCCCAAGTAACTCGGTCTGGTCCGAGCCTAGTCTCTTCGGATAGCCACCAGTGATGAGCATTGTCCGTCAATTGCATTCTGACGGCAGTCATCCAACGTTCTTGTGGAAGCTCAGCTGCTTCTAATTGATGCCGGATATTGGTGAGCCATGCATGCACTTCTGTTGGTCCCTCCTTGCCAGAGAATGTACGGGGCTTCAGTTGTCGGAAGTCTGTGATAGAGCCCGTCGGTTGCCGTCTAGCTGGTAGGTTGGCCTACTCCAGTGCATTTACTAGACTGTTCCTCAAGTACTCAGCTTCGCGACGATGGGCCTCAGTTTGGACTTGTTGCTGAGCTTGCATCATTGCGTAGAACATCTGGAACATCTGCTGTCCGTCCATTGCTTGGCCTGGTGGAAAGACAGGCATATGTGGAGTGAACTGGGCGGAGGTGGAATATCATCACGTCGAAATCTAGAAGATTGCGGATCTGCTTGTCTGCTTCGGTGAGTAGAGGGATCTCCACTTAGTAGCGTCACTTCATCTTCTCCGTAAGTGACTTCAGCACCTACTGGTGTTCTTGCTGGAGTTCCGTCGTTTTCTTGTGAATCCATTTCTCTGCATCAAAATAAACTATAAGAGGCGCACAGGAATCAAGGCAAGATGCAAGTCAAAATTAGTTCGAATACGATACAGATATCAAGAACGTTTGCAAGCAAGTGGATGAGATCCTAAAACTCATCCTATTCTTATTGCAGGCGTGTTCGGTCCCTAAGTTGAAACCGAACAATTTAAGTCGTAGACCTGCATGGGCCACCACAAAAACCATGTCACGCTCCAGTCCCAAAATACCGAGGGACTGGATGCGTGATTATGGCCAGCAGCATGCACCGATGGACAAACCCAATTTAATGGATCCATCGGGCATACTTAAGCTGTATTACATCAGTCAGGATTTTACTATTCTCATCCACAGATATAAGATAGCAATAACATCAAAAGAAATATTAAACAACAACAGTCAAAGTAAATAAAATTGGAGAACAATCCGATATTAAGTCTGTTTACACAAGTTCTCAAAGACAGGAAATAAAGAGTTTAAATTAACAGGAATTAAAGTCTATTTGCCATAATACTGAGCAGGGCGAAGCAATTGTTCAGGAGAAGTCCTCAGCGATCACCTCGTCCTCAGGTTCAGGTACTGCTTCGAGTAGTGCCCCTGTTCCGTACACCTCAGGGTAGATCTCGTCTGCTATAACTGGAGAACAAAACCAGGTCCTCAGAGGGACGTAACAAGGTACAGAAGAATACGAGCCAAAATACAGTGAATGAACATGTAAGTCAACCAAGATGTTAAACACAAGAGAAGCACAAGAAATTAATAAATCTAAGACAGTGGCAAGCCGATGTTGCTATCAAACAAATCTGGAAAAAATAATTAAACCAGCTAAGTGATAATGCAAGTGAGAGTTATTAGTCATACTCAGGCTGAGACTACTACAGGATCAGTGACAAGAAACCATAGCAGTGTTTTCTCGAAGGGCCAGTACAGGTGCCAAAGCTCTGTGACAGAGACTAGGACACATCCAGATAACAATATATAATATTTATTCAGCCTTGATATGGTAATACTCTCCCCACCCAATGTAATCTCACGTCACAGTTCTCAATGTTCATGTTACGCAAGATTAAAACTAATGCAGGCAGTCATGTTCTAAGAAAATAAAGCTTAAGTCATGAAATCTATATCTTATACAAATCCCCTTGAATAATCAGGAAGATTTTGTATCATGCTTTGTGTCAGGTATCCTGGGTATAAAATACTCGATACAACAGTCACAAAAATTAAAGCAAGAGAATTAAAATGAATCAATAACTGCATTTTATGGCAAGGTACACTTGCCTGGATTTTCAGCTACAAGTATGGCTCTGGCAATAGCTGGATTTGCAGGGACTACTCCGGTTGATGAAACAAACATCACCATCAGGTCCAGAATACATCAATCAGCTAGGAACGCCTGTCCTTGAGTCCAATTTGGAGACAAGGGCAGAAACGTCATTTTTGGGTCAAGGCGGGATCCAATTGTGGGCCGCTTTGCACCGAAAAATACGTCAGGGTCAAAGGTCTCAAAAATAGTCCAACTTAGTGTCAACAGGTCAGGAACGATGATACGAATCCAACAGAACTTCCAGAATTGGATTCCGATGAGCCGTTCTCAAAATCGCCCGTTGGGTGGAGCCTGTGGGGCCCACGACACGCGATTTTGTCAACGTTCTCAGAATCGAACCAAACTTGGCTCACAGGACCAACGTATTGCTACGAGTCCAATGGCGTAAGTTTCGTCTCGATCCGACGTGTGTACACTAAGTTACAACGAGAAACAGAAAAGTCGGATACGGGACGATGTCCGCGGATACGCACTGATTCCGGTGTGCACGCACATCCGAATCAGCTTCTGCGAAATCCCGCACGTCCGTATCAACGACGCGCACGTATCTGTGAAGACCGCACGCGACCAAGTCGTCCCGTTTGGCGGGGCGTACTCGATACCGGGGTGAAACAGGGTCTGGTTTTTTCCTATTTTTGGATCGCGGTGTACGATCACCACAGGACGCGATGCCCCGAGCGGTTTGTCCGGGCACCGAGAGGGTCACACAGGCTACGCGATACAATTTACGGAATTGAAATCCGAGCTACGAGTTAAAAGTTATGAATACCTGAACTGGGCTTGAAAATCAGGGTTTCTCGTATCCTCGTGTCGACTCGACACAGTGTCCACTGTGTCCGGGTACTGTTCACTAGGGTTAGGGTTTTCTGTGTCCGGCCTTCTGTGTCCTGCTGTGTCGAGTCCTCGCCGGAGGGGTGCTAGGGCATCGTCGGAAGGATGCGGCGTCGGAGGCGGAGTGCTGCGGCGGCGCTCGAGCGGTGGTCGGGGCCGGAGGGGACTGAACGGGGTCGGGTCTGCTGCTCTGGAGGTCGGGGAAGAGGTGGAAGAAGAGGGAGAGGTCGGGGTGGCTGGGCGGCTCGTGGCGGGGTCTAGGGCGGAGTCAGGGTGGTAGCGGCGTCGGCGAGGGGCGGTGGTTGGCAGCGGGTTCGACTGGGACGAAGGCGGCGGGTTCTAGGGTTTATATAGGGGAGGTGCGGAGGCCGAGCGTCGTCCGGTGAGGGGAGCTGGAGCGGAGGGGTCGCCAACCGGCGCTGGGAGGCAGAGCAGCAACCGTTACGCGGCGGCCGGCGGCTAACGGCAGCGGCGGTCGAGTTCGCAGGAAGGGGAAGAGGCTAGCGGGTTTGCGGGCGGGTTCGGGTCTGACGGACCCGACCCGACCCGATAGTCCAACGGGCCGGCTCGGTTTAGGTGGGCTGGGCTGGGCCGAATTGATTTTAAATAAAAATAATAATAATTAACCTATTAATTAAATAAATAAGTAATTAAATAATAATAGTTTTTTAGGTGTTTTAAAAATCTATCCGGGGTCCAGTAAATTCCCGAAAAAATACCCTATGTCTAGTTTTTCATTTTACACCATAAAATATTATTTTTATAATATTTTAATATTATTAAACATCAATTAAAAATTATTTAATTATTAAAACATCTTAGTTTAATTTCAGAAAATCTCAGAAAAATCCAGAAAATTGAGAAAATTCCAAATTAAAATTTCTTAAAAAATCAGGGGGATTACAACCTTCCTCCTTCCTCACGACCACCACAACCGCCTCTCCCTCGTCTCCGATCTTCTTCTCCGAGCAACACATCATCATCTCCATCATCATCTCGATCATCACCATCATCTCTCCCCGACAGCAGCTTCGACCACTCAGATCAACTCGACCACCCATCACCTGTCACGACCCAGTCCCAAAATACGTAGGACTAGAAATACGTAACATACCAGCTACGCATTCGACTAGACTCCGGTCCGACTCGAATACGTATAAGCTGTATTAAAATGGTCACTATCTATATAATCAAGTAAATATAAATATCTATGCCTCAATCCATATGACCAGAATATATAAGAATGAGCTACATGTGCTAAAGTCGACCGCCAGTAACACATAAACTCGAATAGACTCGAGAAAGGAATATTAATCTATAAAACTAGGCTATATCAGCAAATGAATAAATAATATGAATAATAACCATGACTCCGGAAGAAAAGATATAAGTACCTGGCACCTATTCCTGCAAGACAAAGCAACACACATCAACAACTCCAAGCAGGCTCCACAACGGTCTATGCTGCAAAACTGGCAAGGGACCAGGTCCTCAGAGGGACGTAACAAGGTACAAGAAACAGCATGTCAAAATAAATACAGTATATGAAAATATAACAATAGGGCAAACTATGTAACCAACTATGTGATATGCAAGTGAGAGCATCACTAGTACTCAGGATAAGACCACTACAAGCTCTATGTCGGGGAGCCGGTAGCAGTAATATCACGTAATATGCCTAGCTCTGATGTAGAGTCTACGGCCTCACAATAATAAATATATATATATATATATAAATTAGCCTGTAGCCTATGTGTCTCTCTCCACCCAATGTAATCACACGTCTCATGTCCACGACGTCTCATGTCCAGAATGTCACGACCCGATTCCTTAGAATCGTTTGAGGCGTCCCCCGAATCGTGACCGCCGTGCGGGCCTGGAGTTGCGCCCGCACAAGGCTTTAATGATTTGCATAGCAAGCACATATTCAGAGTACGCAGATAAATTGAAACACAGATTTGAAACATAGAAAAGTTCTCTTTATTGATAATGAACATCTATTACAAACTCTTGAACGAGTTAGCTAATATGCCAAACGGCTTACAAAAGAGATGACTCAAAATGAGATAGCAGTCATATCCCTTTATAAACACAAAATGATAAAGACCTCCAGGCTGGAGGACGGCTTTGCCACGGAGCTGCATTTGTGTATGAAGAGTTGCAGCTCTGGCTTCTTAATGCTTCAGGGGGCGCGGTGAAGATGCGCTAACAGCTGGACTGGATCGGGAAGACGACTTTGGCTCCTCGCTCGGTTTGCCTTAGTACGGAGAACATGTTTCAACGAGGGTCAGCATATCGAAACATGCTGGTGAAGGCGAGCTAGCCGAACTATACCAATCAACACATTGTTTTAATGAAGCATACATATTTGTGGGTTTCTATCTTGCCTTAGTTCATTTACAAGTAAGCAGCATATAGAATTTACTGAAATGAACGTGCCACCGTTCGGTGGATTTTACCTGACCGTCTGAATTACCTACACAATACTTACCATGCCTTCCCTGCCACGAAGACACAAGTTAGTATGCAACAGGTTTAAATATACAGGGGATCACTAGCGGGATGCCATAATGGATGGGGCATAGTACATGAATAAAATAACAAGTTACGCAATGAACAGGGGCGCCACAAGTTATTTCATCCGATACAGGCGACTATTCAGGAGTTCCGTCCGAATCGGATCGGTGCCAGTGCCCCAGCGACCGTCCGCAGGAACTAAGACCTTGTGCACAAGTTGTCCGTGATCAACATATACACTAAGTTAACAGTTGAGGCAATTCAGGGCAATAGCAGGCACAGGACAGTAACAGGGGGAGATCTACTTTAGCATAGTCTCCCTATTCAGATTTATTGCATTCAGGATGAGTTCTGTTCATAGCATAATTTAAAGAAGAGCATACATTCTAACTTGTATTATGCATATGATAAATATTCCGAACGAACAAGCATACAAGTAAGTAACCGTTCCCAAGTTTGATTGACAAGCAATATTAACCAAGTCTATTCTCTTTTATCTTGGTTTCTTTTATTATTACTCGGTATCGTTTGATCGGGGCGAAGGAGTGAAGCTTGGAAGCAGGGCTAGCTAATCGGGTTGGTAGCCACTCACTTAGATTTTGGAAGGGAGAAGGAAAGAGGCGCTTCACGACTCCGCTCGCAAGCCGCCTACTGCTCGTTCACCTGCACACGAACAGCTCGATTAATACTTCTTTCTCTCTTTCCAATCTCGGAATAGAAGTGCAAGTCAATGAACGAAAATAATGAGAACCATCGAAACCGTTCAAGAAAAACAAGCAAATTCCAAAACCAACTCAAAGCACGAAAGCAACAAGCGACATCGAAAACCGAGGCAATAAAAGATAGCAGCGGAGAGGTCCCTCCTGACTCTGCCGCTAAGCCGATCCTTGGGGCGCAGTCCACTGAATATGGGAATCGATTCCGAAGAAACAAATTCATAACGAGGACGAGTTCTTAATTCAATCTATCCCGATCGAATGATACCGTCTTGTGTTTCTTAGCCGCGCTCTCCGCACCGGGAGAACGGGGCGCTACACAGAACACACAAGATCATATCTAATGCAGTAAGTCATATGATAGCTATGCATATATATAAAGTCTATGTCACGAATCCTGTAGCCTATACAGAATCACCATGAATGACTCAGGAAGATTCTGTCACATGAATAGTGTCAAGTGTCCTATGGTATGACGTACTTGAGAATGCAAGCACGGAAATGTATAGGGTCACGATATCAACCTCTAGGTGACGTTACACAACTCCGCGTATGGTGTTGACATCCGAATATTATTCGGATGTTAAGTAATGTCACACGGTCCTAGGTTGAATAGATATAACTCAGAATAGATCAAGAGAATAATATAAAACAATTTACTACAAGTATGGCAAGGTACACTTGTCTGGAACTCCAAGCTGATAATACAAAGAACCTGCTCTCGAATCCACGCTCGTGCGATCCCATGAGCCTAAATATATAATATCATAAAATTAGTCACTATGACATGAAGCATGCACAAGAGTACAACTACTCTACGTCATTAATCATTAGACAATTAGGGTCTAATTTAATCAAGTATACAACGTATACAATGCCATCAATTATTTAGAGTATAAAATAATTAGGGGTTCTAACAAAGTAGGTTGGCTAAGGTTTAATAGTCAAGGACCAAGAAAGTATGTAAACATCAAGCCTACTAGTCACATAACATCATCAAGCCTCATAAACATGGTTATAACGAAGGTTCATGTAGGTACTAGGTGTTCTCACACTATATTTCCATATACAACATATCATCAACCTTGGTATTCACTAAGTGTCAAACTATGTTAACCAACCTAAGGTTAGTTTTGTCTATTAAAACATGCACATGAGCATTAACAATAGGTCAAGTTAGGGTCATCACAAACAATCACATACGGTATTTCTCAAGTATATCCATTCATCCAACTATATACAACTCTCGTTCTACTAGAAAATATCAAGTATACATAGACAAGTCAAATCTGAATTTATAATAAGATCATGGCATATACCTCATTTCTTTCTTGTATTTGTCATGAAACATATATGCAAGCACTACTATAACTAGTGAACAACCTTAGCATGACATCTTCTATATTCCAACATAGTGTTTATAAACAATAAAACTAGCTATCACAAAACCTAGGCAAAATGCACTACTAGGTGCACAATATTTAATCATGTCTCAACCATGCATTTATTTATATATAACACCCTAAACAAAATTTATATATTCTGAAATTTAGTGACAATTAGAGTAAAAATTATATTTTGCAAGTGGTTGCTTGGATTTTAGATCATGACAAAGTGAATAGGACAACAAGTGCATAAATAACATTCAAGTCTAGACATGAGAAGTAATAAATGTTCTTGGTATAATATCATAAAAAATATGAATACAAAGTTAGTGAAATTTAATAGAGATATGAAGTACATGTAGAAAGGGTTGAGTAGGAGGAGTTGGAGCTCTTACCAAAGTGAAATGGGAAGGCAAAAGAGGGTTGTGCACTGCTTGCACAAATCTGTCCAGATTTGGACACTTTGTCTCGTAGCTAATGTCCGGGGCTTCAAAAATTTCTCCAAGTACTTTACGGATTAGAGAGATTAGGAGAGAGGTAGATGATGAAGATAGGGTGGTTGTTGAAGGGTTTTAGTGCTGGAAGTGGTGGCAACAAGGTGTTGAATTGGTGTTATTGCTGGCGGGTTCAATAGGGTGTCTTCGTTTTGTAAGGGGTGTTTGGGGGAGTTGTAGGATGATTTAGGTACTTAGTTATAAATAAAACTTGTTAAAGAGAGGTAGGAGAAGGATATTTGGGTGCTGTAGTGGTTGTTTGGAGGCTATGCAGGTGGTGGAGTAGCCTGAGAAGAGGATACACTGAATTCGGATTCAGCCTGGACACCTCTGATGGAGGGCTGTTTTGAGAAACTTAGAATGAATTTTGATGGAAATTTTGTGAAGAGAAAGTGATAAGGACAGGAAGAGGAAGAAGCATACAAAATTTGAGAGAAAGATACTTAATGTGGAGGGAGATAGGACCGGATTGGTGGGGGTATTGCTGAATTAAGATTCAGCCTGGGTAGGCTTGGATGGATGGAGGTATGGAGGGAGATAGAGAAGGAATTTGGAGATTGTTTGTGAAGAGAAAATATGAGGAAGAGAGTTAGGAAGAAGTTTTCTTCAGGTGGTTCTAATGGGGGAGGTGAAGAGAGGGGGGTTATGGACATCCTAGTGGGGAGGGGAAGGGTTTGGAGTTACCAATGGGGTAAGGAAATGTCATAAGTTATAACCCCTTTCCTTTCACATTCCACTATAATGATTTAATAAATCCATGGCTGTCCAAAACTGAAATGATGTTTAATATGGAGGTCAAACCTAGCTTAGTCAACCTAGGTTAAGTCCAACTACTTCTAGTTGGGTCAGGTTCGGGTCGTTGCGGTTTAGTTTGACTAGGTTGGTCCGATTCACTAGAAAATTGGTTATTTGTGACTATTGAGGGTAGGTAGCACATAGAGGTTCAATAGAGTGGGATACAGGTATCATGTGTGTCTTAGACCTAGTATAGATCATGATCATGCATTAGGTCGAAAGAATTGGTCAAAATTGGATCTCCAATTTAAATTGGAATGGTCAACGGTTGCACTGTAGGTGCTAGAAATTAAGTTTTTGACCCAAATATTTTACATTAAAAATAGAGCACAAGGAGATATGTTTGAGTGGGATATGATAATCATAAATTAAGGTGGGCTCGTCTAGATCATGCATATAAAATTTGTTTGGCGATAATGACTAATGTTGTGCTCCTAAAAATTAAAGTTACGGAAAATATTTTTAAAGGATACTTTTGTTTACTTAATCCAAATTAATAATAAAAATAATAATTTTAAATATTATATTAAATTAAAATAGCTAAATCTCTGGGTGAGGGGGTTTACATCATCGATCAACACCCCACCACAGTCACCTTCTTCCCCGACTTCACACCATCTCCGACCTTCCACCACCGAGCAACCAGCAACACACCACCGCCTCCGTCATCATCTCAGTCGTCATCATCACCTTCGACCACCCCGACAGCAGCCAATCATCCACCCACGACTGGCCAACCACCACACCCCGGCCATCACCCCGATCGCCACCATCAGCATCTCCACCACCATCACCTACTGATTCCACCACCTGTTGCTACTGCCGTCGCTGTCCACCCGCCGTAGTACCACCCTCCACCCGCCGGAGACTGACCTCCACGGGCCGCGTACGAGCGTCACCTCCTCCTCGGTTACGAGCACACCGAGGTTTGCACTTGCCCTCTTTTATTTCATGTTGTGTTGTTGCATGACACTGTGGATTCGTGAACCCTAGTAACTAGTGTATATGTGTGCATGTGTGAAATAGTATTTGGTGTTAGTGAATACTTCATGGAAATTTGGTTGTGCAATAGTGTATAAGTATCAGTTAAACACCTAGATAGTGTATGTGCAGGAAGTGTAAGGTGAGTGAGGTTAACTGTGAAGTGGACTGTTTGTGTAGGTATACTTGATTTAGATTGGTTAGTGTTATGTATGTAAGTGTAATGAGTTATCGTGTATTGGTGTTAAGGTGTAGGTATAGATGCTAGTATCATATACATGTATATATAAATATGTTAGTTAGCATAGAGGTTTCTATATAAGTAATTATATATATATTAGCAGTACTTAATATAGTATCAATGACTAGTATAATTAGGTATGGCATAGTCAGTATCAAAGACCTAGAAATGATCCAGTACCTAACATAGAATTAAGTATGCATGTTTGTCTCTTTAAAACACTTTTTGATATGGATATTTGATATTTAGGTGATTGTGATTCCGTCTTGGACATCGATCCTCGCACCTTGCTCAGGACCACAGGCGAGTACATTCTCTGACAGTTTTTATTATGTTGATCATTTCTATGATTCTAGTTGTACAATATACTTGATTCTGACACTGTGGATACACGGGTTAGCATCATAGATACCTGTCATGAGGAGTCGTGATTGGAATCCATCGTGCTAGCTGGGGACGGAAAAATATTAGCAAATTATGTGATCATACCCCACTTTACATGCATCATAGCTCACCCCACACATCACGTTGGGTGTAGCCTGACCATTTACATGCCTCATAGCCTGTTATATGTGATTAGCCTGACTATTGCTCGTATTATAGCTAACCAGATGGTTAGCCTGACCTCACATGTATCATAGCCAATCATATATAACAAGCCTGATCTCGTCCCAAGCCGATCGCATAATAAACTGATATTTCAAACACTTAGCTAGAGATTATATTTCTGTATTCCAGTTCACTTATTCTAGCATTCACATATTTCTGTTCATTTGCTAGTTGTACTATTGTTGATTACATATTCTCCAGTATTTCTTATTTTCAGTATTTTTTCATCTTGTATTTCCTTACACTGTATTATAGTTTTTGTCAATATAAATGAAACTGCTGTTTAGTGCTTGTGCTTCGCTCAAACCCTGACTGGATAATATTTTTCAGAGGACCTTGAGGACTTCTGTCATACACACTATGGCCCAGGTGTAGAGGGAGACTACATACCAGAGATCTTAGAGGAGTCCCTCTCCTTAGAGGAGACACCACCTGCAGTCATTTAGACAGTTATATCTATGCATCTTTTGTTCTAAAACTTGAGACTTGGACTGTACTATTGATGAGACTATTGTTGAGACTATTTATGTTGGACAACTAGACTCTAGATTATCGTTGTATTTTGAGTTGTTGTGCTTAACTTATGTCGGTACTTCCTTATCTTTATATATTATCGTGCCATTTATTTCCTACAGTTATTGTGATTGAGTATATATTATGAATTGTTGATCAATGTATTATTCATTGTCCTCCTTATGGAGTTGAGATCATTAACATGTTGTGAGTTATGTTTAGTAGTATTGAGACCTAGACAATGTTTTACCGTCGATGCTGCGGCGTAGGCTGGACGTACCCACGTCTCACGCCCAAATTTCAGGTGCGGGTCGTGACAAAAGGGTATGTTAGAGGAGGCAACTTATCACTCACAACGGTTCCTTCACTCAGAAAGAAGGCGTGCGGCTCAGAATAGAGCTAACCCAACCCATTTTTCTAGGGGTAAGGGCTCACTCAGTAGAGAAACGTAACATTGGCATCGGTGGGTGGGTGGGTGGGGGGGGGGGGGGGGGGGGCGCTTCCCTCCCTTCCACCCTTCCTTTTATCATGGTCTTTTAGCCTAAGTTTTCTTTAGGAACCCGAGGAAAGGACTACCTCCCTCCCACATGTAGGAGTAAGGGTGCTCCAATTTTTAGTATTTTATGATTTCAATGAAGGCTACGGCCACCACGATCTCCGTGGATTAAAAAAAAATGTGTAGTTTTAAGTATTATTGATTAGTTTGTAATGTTTCTTTGATTATGCATATTCCTTACGAGCTATATTCAACTCTATTTATTTTTCTCTTAACATATTTTTTTGTATTAATTGAATCTCCACAATGTAGGCTAATTTCTTTACTAGTACGATTTCTGTCCAAATTAACCAAGGTGGGAGTTAATTAGAGGTTGCACTCAATGGATGACATTTTCGCATCTCACTCATCTGTCGTAGCTCCTGACTTCCCTTTTAAATCTTCACTAATGCCAATAAGGATTATGATGGCCTTGAGTAGGATGATAGAAAATCTAGATATCAAAAATAAAAATGTATTTATGGGGCTCTGTTTTGAAAGTTTGTCTTGAATCCCATGGTCTCAGGACTGACCTGATGCACAATTGTACCGTACAGTACCACATCACATAATCTCAAAATTGTATTTAAACGAACTGTATTAGTAATTCAGTCTCAACTGCAAACCACATAAAATTCAAAAAAAATAATACAAAAAATTAATTCATGATGCAAAGTAAAGAGTAACACAATCATACTAATAAGTAAGAGAACGGAAATTGAGGGTCGTGATAGATATCATAGATTTATGGTTCGGATATATATATATGGGGTTTGAACCAAATTGCGTTTCCACGATAACTAAAGTATCTTCCCAAGAATTGAACTAAATAGTCTAAATCAGTTTTGGTTATGTTCATTTTGCAGTATTTTTTTAGAAATTTTTTCTTATTTATCATAATTCAATATGCACCTTACTCTTTACCATAATGTACGAATGTCCTCCCACTTTTGACGAAAACTAACAGTCAACTGCTTTGACTGTTAATTTTTGACCGAAATACTCCTCGGAGACGCCAGCGGGAGGAGGGACGGGACAGAAGACGAAGGGGGTATTGTTGTCCAAATAATTTAGTCAATGCAGTTGACAGTGAATTAGAGACACTTTTCGTCAAAAGTTGGAACATTCGTACATTATGGTGGTGCACATTGAATAATGATAAAGAAAATGAAATACAACTCAATAATTTTTTTTATTTATTGCAATTGCTCATTCCTCATGTGCACGTTCTACCCATCTAGAAAGATATATTGACAATTATCCAAAAAGATGTCACAAGGAATGAATATCGTTGCGATGTCATTTCTTGTCGCAAAGGTAACAATGGAGTCAGATTATGACACAAGTTTTTTTTTCCTTTTTCATACCATTTCGTTTAGGGACTATTTGGTTCGTCGATTTGGAGCGTCGAAGTAGTCAAAATTTAAATTTTACTGTATTTAGTTGGAAGATTTGTAGAAAGATTTACTGTGATTTGATATGAACAATAAATAGTGTCTGCCACGAAATCAAAGCTTTGACATTTTTGTTTTTTTCTGTGACGTTTGGTTGAAGAACCACTTATTCTCTACTTTAAAAAAATAATAATTTATTATTCATGTCACTTCAACAAAAAGTTAAATTTTTTAACTCATGTCAGCAAATAACCAAACACTAAATTTTAGAATTTTTAACTTCTTACATCCACTTCTTCAAAGTACCAAAATAAAAAATTTCTACTTTGCTCATTTCACCTCAATGCGTATGCAAAATATTGATTTCTAGATTTTTTTACTTCGCTTCTCCAAACCAATCAGCCCAGGTAATTTATCCATCCAACACCTCATTTTTAGAAGAGACCATGTAGAGAAAAACTTACGCGGGGGCAAGGAGCAGCCACGAGACGCGGCTGTTTCTGTCGCACAACCGGGGGACCGCAGCGCGCGCGCGAAAACTGCTGCAACGCCGCGCACCGCTCCCCTGGAATCCCTCGCCTCGCTCGAGCGATGCCGCCGCTCGATGCGCGGGTCGCCTCAGCGCGGCACCGCGCGCACGGGTCAGCCGCGTTGGACGCATCGTGGAGCACGGGATCGTCGAAATCCTCGCCTCTGTGCGGACGGGCCTGTCGCGCGCGACAAAACCCTCTGCGAACACCACCTTCCCCCTATAATTGATTTGCAGTTTTATTAGGAGGTTGACTCCGGGGGACCAAAGTGCCCGAGGAGCTTGTCGTTTTTAGTTTTTAGTTTTTAGTTTTTATTTTTTATTTTTTATTACTTAGTAATCATAGCTGATTACTTATAGTAGGTACAATAACTAATTAGTGTTATGTCAATAACTTAGTCATTAAATATTTAATTAATTTTAAATATTTTTTTTTTTTGAAATATATAACGTAACGTTCGAGACTTTGTGCATGCTATGTTACATGCCTTTTGGGCCCACTCCCCACAACTTCCATCAAATAAACGGAAGGAATAATACGTCCCCTGACTCGATCCACTGATCTTCCGCCACCCAGTCAGAATCTTATGCCTCTTCTCGGTAACCACAAGGGTCACTCGAGTTCGACAATAAATAATAATTCTTTATTACTCAGTTATGTAATAATAAATAATAATATATGATAATATAACTATATATTATTTTTACTTAAAATCAATAATATTAACTACATAATATATGATAATTAACTAATATAATAATAATAATAATAATAATAATATATCAAAATAGTAAGTAAGTAAGATAATCTAAGTAATTAATATGCTTAATATTAATATAATATAATTATTTTTATATTAATGGTTCGATTTGAATTGGAGTTAAAGTACTAGATAATTATTTTAACACAAAGAAAATAGTTAATATTATGTACTCTCTAAGTTCCCCACTTTCCGCTCCAACTGAACACATTTAGATATGTAGAGGGAGAACAAAATGCATAGATTTGTATTTACTTTTTATCCTTAAATTTTTGAAAGTACAAATCCAATTCCTTGAATGCAATAATCAAGCAATAACTTTTTTCTTTTTTTTTGAGTTCCCGACATAACGTTCTGGGTCCGACGTAATATTCGAAACTTTGTGACACTGTATTACATGTCTTTGGACCCACTATTCCTCAACTTCCACCATTTTATAAATGGAAGGAATAATACGTACCCGTGGCTCGATCCATTGATCTTCTGCCACCCAGTCAGAATCTTATACATCTCCTCGGTAACCACAAGAGCCACTCGAGTTCGATAATAATCAAGCAATGTCAATTCTCCCGAAGTTCTACCTCAAAATTATTTATAGTGTTGCCGTAGAAGGTAAATCATCTCCAAACATGTCTTGATATAAGGAAACTGCTATGTTGTCCGTCCCGGAGGTGCTCGCGGCGGCCTGCAGCCACGTGATGGCCAGCCGTTGGCTCCTCCTGTCAGGGTGGATCCGAGCTAGCAGAGGGACCAATAGTTGTCGGCCACATGGACGCACCCAGCGCATGCACCTTCTGGAGACGGACAAAATAGCTTTTTTGTTGTTATAATCATACCAGTAGCTTCCAACAGCCCTAACAATCCTTAGCATGAGTGTCAAAAGTTTGGTTCCATCGAACCTTGTGATGGTGAAGTGAACAACCCTGACGACAAATTCAATTCCAGCATCAAAATTTGAGTTTGAGTATAATTTTACCAAACAACGTGATTTAATCACTGCTATTTAGTTAGTAAGAAATTATAAACAAGCAAGCTAATATGAAGGATTAATCCTAAGTATGTTGCCTACAAATAGAAATATGATACAACATTTGTTGCATGTAAGATTTATTTTGGTTGTAATAGTTGTTACAAATATGTTTCTTGTGTGTAAACTTAGTAGGCTTCCAAATCCATTGGTTGAGTTATGACTTGAACCAAATAGATAATGTGAGAAAATGATACAGATGGTGTAATATATGTCACGTTAATAATTGGTTTTGCCGCGGTTTGAATTGTAACAATTCATGTCATTTACATCAAACCAAATATTCGTAATGGTGTATAAACACACGTGTTAAGTTGTACTCAAACCATATAGTGTGGTCAAAGGCACGGACTAAATAGGGGTAAAATTAACTCAAAATAATAAACATAATATTTATTTGGCTTTGTCTGGGCTCAACTATGATACGGATATCAAATTGTTGATAACGATTAAATTTTCCTAAGAGCCACAAGTTTTTTTGTTCTATGAAAACAATATTGTATGCCTAGAAATTTAGTTGGAAGGCACTAAAATTTTAAGACTTTCCTAAATTTCACAAAATTTTAGAATCTTCTTGTCATGTAAAATATCTTAGACCTAAAAATTATTTTATAAAAATTTCTTGTAAATAATTATAAGTTTTTTGAAGGTCCTATAAATAATGTGTGAGCCTCATTTGCTACTCACCATCAAAGAAGTTGTAAAATATAGTAAAATTTTAAAATTTCAACCTCTCTATTTTGTTCCACATTTTTTTATTCTCGATTCGGAAAAGACGGATCTTTGAGGAAAAAGTTCGTGTGCCAGTATAAAATTAAGTAGCACTGGTTAGACATCTCCGCAAAAGTGAAAGTATAACATGCGTGTGACGTGGAAAAGGTAACCACCACCACCATCAAACTCATTTCACTCCAAGAAGCAACAAAATCTTTTGTAGTTATTAGACATTTATCACATTTTTATGTTCCAGATACAAGGGCCTATGATTTCATAATTCTTAGTCATTTGCCTATCCAAAATATAGTTTCTCAACGGAGAATTTTTTAGACTTTGGGTCTAATTTACATTTGTGTCTTCGTAATCGACCAAATTAGTATTTAAATCTTAGACCAACAGTTGACTGGTCATGTATGTAATACAGATAATGGAAAGTCACTCTAGTACACAAAAAAATAAAATTATAGTAGATATATACATCTACCATGAGATAGATACAAGAATTCTTATAACAACACAATCCAGTTAGTCGAGTCAACCGTTGATCAAAGATTCAAATACTAATTAGGTCGATTATTGAAATTCAAATACAATTCATAACTTACTCGAAACCAAAAGTCAAAATTTTTTTTTTTCTCACACGTTTGAGCAAAACCTTCTTTCTTATATAGGTTTGACGATGCCTGTCGCCTAGTAAAAAAGATTCAGAGGCATGCAACTAGAAGGAAGAACAGCCAATTAAAAAAATAAAAAAAAAATATTTCTCGTGTATCATAGGCAGCAGAACCTAAGAGTGTCTTTTGGGAAGAAAAAGAAAAATTTTAGAAAAAAGAAAATGAAAGAGAATAAAATAAAGGTAAACCCTCTGTTGTTTTGCTGACCAAGAGAAAAAAAAAATTTAATAATAAATTTTTTTTATTTATGAAATAAAAATATAATTACTATTTGGTATCATAATTTATGTTTAACTTTTTAAGGAATAGTTGGATAAATTATTCAAAATTCCTACCATCTCTTTCCATTTTCTTCCCACTTTAAAAAAAAATTATTTTAGTGGAACCCACATAACTTTTTCCCTCAAATTCCTCTCCATTTTTCCTTCCCCCTTCCCAAACACAAACACCTTCACTTTTCATTATACTCTATTTTTCCCTCAAACATTTTCCTTCCCCCAAATATTTTTCCCCTTCCTAAACAATATGCAAACCCGGTCCCCGTTCTCACTGCCAAGACTTGCACAAAAATACCAGCAAAACGACCGGCCTACTCATAAATTTCAGAAGAAAAAAAACCTAGATTATTGGCCATTATAACTCCCTTTTACAAACCATAGCAAACCAGCTATAACAATTTTATGATCACCTTCACTTTATATTACTGCCTCAACGATCGAAATTGATAGCAACCACACAAGTGGTACCAGATGAACCAAAACTAGGTTAATTTATTTGTCATTGTGCAGAATTCAAGATTCTTCATAATTGCATCATATCACGTAAAATCATACTCAAAGCTTAGCAGGTGAAGGATACCAACTCCATGGTTCATTCGAGACGTACTCCGTCACCTGCTTCACGCTTAGGTAGTTATCAAGGCCCCTGTGGAGGAAGAAACCAATTTGATTCACAAAAGGAATTAAACTTTCAAAGATATGTTACTCTTTTTATGACAAAATTACAATATAATCACTCACCATTCACCAAGTTCTCGTCCGAAACCACTGCGTTTCGTTCCTCCCCATGGAGCTTGACAGAAGCATGGCTGAGAGCAATTTACCCACATAATACCAGCTTGAACTGCCTGAAATAAACAGCAAAACAGAGGTTTTAAGTACCCGATAGAACTGATACATTTCGGCATCTCAGGTCAGAATTGGGGGGTCCGAAACTACCACAACCAACCAATTCAAAACCACAAAAAAAAACCCAATGCCAAAACCAGTACTCACTCACACGAGGGGTCCAAAATGAAACTGAAATTTGGACCGTGATTAAAACATTCTAGATATCCATAAGATTTTTTATTCATTTTATGATGATGATTCAGAATGTATCCAAGTTTAGCTTATAATGTGTTTTACAAATGAATAAATTTTGATAGTAACTCTTAACTACTTTTTGTATCAATTCTTATCTTCCCATTTTATCTACAGTCCCAGAGGAATCCAAAAGCTCCTCAATCGTTTGTATGCTAATATAAAATTGTCCAAAGTAGGTCATCTATATATCAACTTGTGCACAACTTCCTTGGTTGGAATTTGCCACCAATACTAGGGACTGGCGACGGACTGTTTGATAATTGTTAGTCGCTCAGCTTTTTATAGAGGATGCAAACCTTAAAGCCTTGCACAACAGCCATGCCCACTTTGATGGGGTAAAGGCTTAGATGGTGAAAATATGCTTAATAACTTGAATCAAATATATTGCCAAAGTTGTTCATTCTCATTGCCTTATTCCTGCAACCCTTCTTTTTCCAGCTGATAAATAATAGCAAACCATAAATGACAAGTATCTGAATATTTGCAAACCTTTTGTAATCCAATCACTATCAAGATTCAAGTGAGAAGCTTTGCAACTCAAGTAGACGTGTTGATGAACCAAGTTATTAGCAAAGCCAGCTTGAGGCTAGGAATAGGCTCGTTAGAACAAGTCCGAACAAGAGCTTAAGGTGGTGTTTGGTTCAATATTTTATATTCCTAGGAATGGGTTTTAGATTCCTTTCCTATGGGAAAGGAATTCAACATTCCCATACCCCATGTTTGGTTAGGTTATGTTGGAAATATGAAAAATGAATCTTAATTTATTAAGTTTTCCATAAATATCCTTTCATGTTTTTATTATCTAAATTTACATGTTTGAAATTTTGAAAGTAAAATGAGGGTATTATTGTCCAAACAAAATATTCAAACATTCCTAGGAAAGCAAAACTATTCCCAAGGGGGGACTTTGGAATTACTTTCCCACAACAATGAGAATATGAAAGCCCCTCCTATTCGCCCATAATTCCCAATCCTAGACAAACCAAACAAGGGTAAGGAATCTAAAACTCATTCCCAAGCCTCCAAAACTTGAACCAAACGCCACCTAAAGGTATTCGGGTCGTGAGCTTGCAATCCGGCTTGTTTTTTGTAATATATTTATATAAAAAATATCTTACACTAATAGATATTTCCAATTTCTTATGAAGTTCATATAAAGACTTCAATTTTATATTAAAGTTACTGAGCTAAAATTTTCTTTTAGACAGCTCATAAACAAGTTCATTTTAGGCATAAGTTTGTCTATAGTTCAAGTTCATCGAGCTTGCTAATTTAAAAGAGCAGCTCAAGAGCTGAGCTCGAGCTCGCAAATATTGTCGAGAACTTGAGCTCAATTTTAGGCTCGTCTTAAAGCTCGATCTATTTTTCCTTACAAAGCCGAGCCTGAGCGCGGGCGGGGTGGTGGTTGGAAGAAGGGGGGGCTGGGACTCGCTCAAAGCTTGGCTCATTTTCACCCCTATACTCAAGTGTGGCCCTAGCGGAGACTGAATAGATTGAAAACTCCAAAACTAGCTACTGAGCCATATCGGTTTCAACCCTTGTGCCAGATTTATACCAGGAAACTGTCAATAGGGTTTTGCCATAAAACTTGAAAAGCTAGCTACCACTACCTTAATGGCCATAAACAATCATGCCATGGAGCATCCTTGGAAATGAATCATTCTAGGACAAAAGTATATGCTAGATCAGTAAGTTATTGGAAGAACTGATAAATTAATCAAATTTCCCAGCTTGTAAAATATAGGACCAAGAAAATAGCAAATGTCCTAAGAAGAATTAAGGTCCAAAGAAAGTACTGACTGCCAGCAGACGATTAACACAGGGTTATGCAGAATTCCAACTTTACCTCAGTTATACGCTTGCAGCGGTCTTGGTCGTTGGAAATTACAGCACCACCTAAGCCGTAGCTGGAAAAGATAGAAGAATGAAAATAAACAAAGAGGCATCGTGATAGTTCAGAATTTGAAGTATGAGAAATATCATAGATTAATACTAAAACATATATAATCTTACTGTGTATCATTTGCTAGTTCTATAGCTTCATCTTCAGATTTAAATGTTTTAACACACAGAACGGGCCCGAAAACCTCTTCCCTCCAAATTTGCATGGAGGTTTCTACATCTGTTATGATCGTTGGCTCGATAAAATATCCCTTCTCCAAATGCTGAGAAATATAACCATATCGGTTGTTCTAAATAATAACTCCACTAACGAATCACTTCAGATAATAGATAATTGCATGATTTATTTACCTTTGGACGCCCACCTCCAGAAAGTATAGTTGCACCTTCATTCTTTGCTGTTGAGATAAATTTATTTATCTTTTCATACTGGAAGCAGCACAAAAGTTAAAACACCTAATTTACAATTTTTGAAGAGCAAATTTAATGCTGAGATAAAGTTCAGACAGTAAGTATACACTGAAGCACTAAACTCCTATGCAAAGTAAAAGAATATGATCTGAATTCTAAACTCGATTCTGTAAGCTACAAGAATTCTTTTGTATGCAACTTGTTACTTCTAGACTCCATGATTCCTGGGATTGTCATTCCTATTCACTCTTGGCTTAATGTGTCATAGAGATGAATGCTAGCAAGTTGCATCTCTTACCTCTTTTTAGACTCTTTATGTTCTAGGGGAACTTGGAGAGTGCTCCTTGGTTGCATGAGCTTAAACTGCATATCCGAAATGTAGGTCTATCTAGCTAGCAACTGGCCGCATAGGTTATACGGCCCATAGCTACCTTGACTAGGAATTTGTACCAAAATAAAGAGTGGACATCAGGTTGACAAGCCGTCCATAAAAACTTGTCAAGTGACTGTTTAAGCTTTCTTATGCTCCATATCCGACCTCTTTTTGATGGGAGAAGGGTTGGATGATGATGATGATTGAACCTCCATTATTCTTGTAGCTTACATTTTAAGCTCGCACGGTTGAGGATCTTATTCTTTGATTTGAAACAGTTGGAGTATACTTATTACTTCTAGCCTCCATCATAACAAAGAAGCTATAATGTAATCTACAAGAAAAATGGAGACTGGGTTGATGCAAATTGTACTTCTAGTTCCATCCTCCATTTTCTTTTATATGCAAAATTCTTTGTACTTCCTCATTAACACACTTCTGCTTTAATAAATGCAATAAATATCAAGATTTGCCTTCAATAGCTTGTGAAAGGATATCATCTAGCTTAAGCATATCATATTCAGAAAGTCTACTCATATTGCTAATTTGATATATCTAAGCAGTTAGCAGACATTGCTTTTGATGGGATTGCACTTCAAGCTTGCATTGCATATATACCCACAAAATATCAATAGTTGAGCTTTAAAACAGTTTACTAATAATACGTCTTTTTCCTCAAAACAGCTCTTTATTACAAATCCATGTTATATGATTATTAAATTGTTTCCATAGCAAAATCAAGTACCCATAATAAAATATATGAAACATATTCTAGTATTACTATCTAACTTAAGTGTGGTTTGCATAAGTTGTGAAGAAACTCATCTGTACGTCCAAGCAGACAAATATTACAATTTCACACAGCACAAGGCATAGAAACAATAGAATATACATATATAGAAAGCAAAGGGAGATGCCCAGGCTTATGAAATCCATTTTAAGTGTTGCATTGAATTGCTCTTGATAACAAGTTCCTTTTTAATCAGCCAAAACATGCAAAAAGGGAATATTTAAATAACTAAAAAAATGATGACTCACCTGTCCTGCACTGACAACAGGACCAAGCCTGCAACCTTCTTCTAGAGGATCTGACACCTTAATATTTTTGGCCCAAGCAACAAGTCTCTCCAAAAACTCTTTTGCTATGGTTTCCTGCAAGATTTTTTCGAGCATGATGATATCGATGTCTAAAAATGAAAATCATAAAAACAAGGGAGAGAGAGCAGTTTTATAGATAGCTATCGATGCTCTAACTTGGAATGATCAGCCACCAAAAGGTTACTATCACAACTACAAAAACGGATACCCAAATAACTCATTCAGCAGTAATGAACTTTACAACCATTTTCAGCAAAAAAATATTTGAAGCACCAGATTAGTGGAAGAAGGTTACGGAGCCTAACTGCCGTAAGGCTTAACCCTTGCACACTTCAAGGTGTTTCTATAGGCATTTTGGTGGAAGGAAAAACATAATTTGTGTTTACTGTTTAGCGAGGAGGAAGCATGAGTTCACCAAATCCTATCATTTCCCAGTCTGCTGTCATGCCGTAATGGGGGGAAGAGACAAAAGAGATGTGTGTGGGTGTTTTTGTGTGTGTCTCTCTCTGTGTGTGTGTGTGTGGGGGGGGGGGGGGGGGGGGGGGGGGGGGGATGGGTGGGGGGGGGGAGGTGGTGGAGATGTTTGGTAGCTCAAAAGTCCAACTCATGCTAAATTCCCCTAACATTGCTTAATCTGATGTAAATGATGCCAAAAAAGAATGAATAATAAAATTAACTTCAAATGACAAGCTGTACACATTTGTCATTATCCTTTTCCAGATGCCTCCTTTATGTATCAACTATCTTAATCAAGAGCCTAAACTCGAAAAGCGCACTTGATAATATGGTTGTTACCATGAGCATAACCAAGAAGATAAGAGAATTTCTCTTAAATAGAGATGCAGTGAGCCTAGGAGATACACTACATGCATAATGACACCTGAAAGGTGAGATTACCGAAAGAGTAGCATAAATTGTTCGTATAAATATATAGATCGCTCCTGTAAAGAGGAATACAAACTAGCGATTTAGTTAAACATTTTTCATAAAAGGGCAAAGAATGGTACTTAACAGGAAATCCATATTAAAATTATTAAGGTAAGAAGATTCCAGGGATGTTTGGTTCCCGGGAGGAGTCAGGGTCTCTCAAAACTCCAGATAAGAAATCTATATAACTATCGGGATCTCTCATTCATCCTGAGGTTACTTGTTCAAAATCTTAATAAATAAAAGGGTGTTCCGGTGCCATGAGGCTCCCGCTTACGTAGGATCTGGACATGGGTGGGTAGATGTACGTAGCCTTACCCTATGTATATTAAAATTTTAATATAAATAAAAAAAGGCCACGTAATAAATGTGTTAATAATAATTTCATACCCGATATAAAGCTTAGCGTTGTTACAAAAAACACAAAGATGAACTGGACACCCATGAGATCCAGATGATATCACCCTCAGAAACAGCATATAGGCTCTATGTTGTAGTAAGACAGAAACAAAATTAGTTTTGGTGTGTACTAGTGTATTGGAGTTTCCAGTATTGGACAGTTGCAAATGAATGTTGTATAACGGGTAAAAAGAGAGGCCCCCAGCAACATTAATCTTGTAATTTGTGGCTCAATATAGTTGAAATTGTTCTATCGCCAACAGTTCCAACCTAGTTGCTAATGTTTAGCTTATTTATCATTGTATTATCATGCCAATAGGCTACTAAGGAAAGAGAAAATGCTTCATCACTTCATTCTTCCATGCCTAGAATAAAAAACTGAGGACGGAGTGGTTGTGTTCATTAAATCTGCTAAAGTAGGTCTTGGAGAACCTAACTTTTAGCAAATTTAGAGATTGAAGTCAATTGGCAAGTCGGTAAACGATCGAGAGAAGAATATCACAAGGGCCAACGATAAATTGATGAAAAGACTGTAAAAGTTTATAAAAAGCTAAAATCATTTTAAAAGCTCATAAGAAGTGCAGGTCTTATATCTATCATTTGAGATGTGCGTCATCTTCCAAAACTTTGCAAGAAAGTGAACAAATTACACCAGTTCTAAAGTAAGAAAAACACAAGATACACGACAAAAGGCCAGAAAGATTCGGTTATGAAAATTAACTAACAGGGAGCAGTGTATGGATACCATCAGATCAAGGTTCAAGAACTCGGTATCGGTATCGGACAGTTTGTATGAGTTGCCGTATCGGCAGTATCGGCGGTATCGGATCGGAGTATCGGATATGTTGGTATCGGATGTATCGGCAATTTAAATAATTATTAATTAATTAGTAAAAAAATAGGAATTTTTTTTTTTCCATATTTATGCATTATTTAAGTGTTTTTCATGTTTTTTTTAATTAGAATTGAATAAAACAATAGTCATCCTTGTTGAATGGTTTACCTGCGATATATACGTTTTCTTCCTTTACATATTTTTAGTTACAATCTTACTATGTCATTATATTCGTACTAATTGAATCTTGTATTGTTCTGTAGGTTTCAATTTTGACGAATAAAGGCGCATAGAGGGAGGCCCAAGAGATTAGAAGCAAATAAGCAATGCAAATGGCAGGATGAGATAATGAGACAAGTGACAAGACCCATAATTATATTTGTCGAGGATTTGAGAATTTTTTTTAAATTTTTGTAAATAAATAAATATTTAATTGTATTCAGAAATTTAGTATAAATGAGTAGTTATAAATTGTTACAATGTGATCTATGACACAAATTATTTTGTTTCATAATATATCGAAATAAAATTAGCAACAAGATTTACATGTTTAAATTTAAAAGTACGACAAAAAATCACTTGGCCAAAAAAAATCATCGGGACTCTGGCCTATCCCTTCATTTAAATTTCATGAATAATAGTCTTTTTACAATAAGTACGAACTACAATTTGTATACAAATACAAAAACTTGTGTATGAACTTTTGTATACAATTTGTATACAAAAACTTGTGTATGAACAAATACAAATACAAAAATTTGTATACAAATACAAAAACTACAATTTGTATACAAATACAAAAATTACAAATATATCACTAAAATTGTTCATAATTATCATGATCGTCCTGATATGGTTCTTGGTTATGAGGGTAGTAGTGACTGATATCTGTATTATGAAAAAAATTTGTCATGAGGCCATCAAATGTTGAATGTTGTTCCGTCTCTGGAGTGTTGTATGGATAATAACTTGTGTATGAACTATCATATGTATTGTTGTAATTGTCTGAAGGAGTAGGTACATCATGATGGCTAGATCCTCCAGCATATGTATCATCCATGCGGTGCTCTCTAGGTTGATAATCACTTGGCCAGTCTTCAGAGTATTCATGAGACTGATCTCCAGGACTTTCATATTCATTAGTATTGTCAGCACCAGCAGCGAGTGTAGCTCCATTGCCTCCGCTATCAGTAGTGTCGTCATTATCGCTGTCGACCTGTCGAGATTGTACATCTGGTGTTTTCTTTCTTTTTCCAGGCCTTCCAGCATTTTCGGCAATATCTTGTGGATCGACATCCAAGTTATCATCTAACCACTCATTTTCTCTGCCATCTAAGAGTGGTGTTTCCCTTTCTCTAGTCCAAGCTATGAGTGGATCTTCTTCATGAAATATCTCATCCAAATCAATAATATTTTGTTCATCTTGTGATCTTTGCATATTTCGAACCCTCAATCTCATATTATAATGGACAAAAACTAATTTTTCTAATCTTGTCATTAAAAGTCTATTGCGGGGACGAGTATGGATGAGAGAAAATGTTGTCCAATTCCTTTCACAGTTGGAAGAAGACACTGTTTGACTCAGGATGCGCACAGCTAATCGAGTCAAATTTGGGGCTTCCTCCCTAGCATGTATGGACCACCACTCAGCTACAAAATAATAAAATATATTAGCTTTGTAAGTATATAAATTTAATTAATAAATATTTTAAAGTATGAACTATTACTACCAGGAAGACATCTATTTACAGCACTTTGGAATTGATTTGAACTAAATACACCACTTCTCAATCTGAACTTTTCTGCCTGCAAAGTGATATTACAACAGATATGGGTCTTATGACATTAAAATTAAATATTGTAAAGTTATAAAAAAATCCAATATCAAATAATATTTACCTCTTTGTTTATATTAAGGCGTGTTGTATTGTCATTTACCATTCTATTAACGACGCGGTGGAAACCATTCAGTACCTCGTCGTCATTTATAACATCATTAGAATATTGGTATTTGGGATTCAAGAAATAACCTGCAATATTGAATAAATAACTAGTTTTAAAATTCCTACAAATATTATAAAATAACATTTGAAGGGTATAAAATTTATAGAGTAGTTACCAGCTGCATGTATATCTCGATGTAGTTGAGAATTCCATCTGGTATCAATCATTTCCCACCACTTCCTATATCCTTGACCAACATTCTTTTTTATCATTTCTTTAGCCCTGTCCATAGCCTCGTAGAGATGACCCATCTCAGCTTTATCATCGCTATCCACCATCCTTAAAACTTTTACTAGAGGTCAAAATATAGCACTGACCCCTGCAATATCCCTCCAGTAAGTTTGACTCTCGATTAAACTGACAACCACATCTGCCTTTTCTCTATCTTTACGATTGAGTCTCATGTAGTTATCTGTCCAACCCCGTGTATTTATCATCCTTTTTAAATCAGCCTGATGTTTAAGGATGGAATCAAAAGCAATAAAATTGGTAGCAAACCGAGTGATGGCTGGTCTAACCAATTCTCCATTCTGAGTCTCAGTCCTCATGATGCTAAGAGCCCAACCATGATTATATATGAAACAAGTCATATCTTGAGACTTCCGTATTAGTGGCTTAATATGTGGATCATTGGCTATATCCTTCAACATGAGATCTATGCAATGTGCTGCACATGGCGTCCAATATAAATTTTTTCTCACCTGCATATAAACATATATATATAATTAGAAAGAAGTTATATTTACAATAATAAATAACATATATACAAACATATTTATAATAAAAAAAATTCAGTATAAGTGCATTCTCACCTCCATTAGCCTCATTCCCGCCTTCTTGTAGTTGGAGCCATTGTCAGTAATTATTTGGACGACCCTGTGTTCTCCAATCTGTTCCACAACTTCATTCATCAGTCCAAATATGTATTTACTATCTTTGTACTTGTTAGAGGCATCTACAGATTTAAGAAATATCGTTCCTTGTGGAGAATACACAAGAAAGTTAATAATGCATTTTCTGTTCTGTGTACTCCATCCATCGCACATAATGGTACATCCATACTCATCCCAATACCTATGAAATGATTTTAGGTACTCCTCCATGTCACTTATTTCCATATCCAAATAAGTATTTGAAATCTCATAAGGAGTTGGACCCTTTACTCCAGCCCCGGAAGCTGCTATGGCATCTATCATTGGTTGATAGTGTGGACTTTTAGCAGCATTGAATGATATGTTATTGTATATACAGAATTTTGATATAAATCTTCCTATATGATTTTTGGCATTCTTTATCCCCTTAATCGCACCCTTTATTTTGGGTTGCATTGCCCCTTGTTTTCTGAGGACATAAGGGTCCATACTCCTTACTTCTATCTCTGGAATATTTCTCACCTCCTCCCCACGATATGCGACTGACTTTGATCGGCCACCTAACGTCGGACCCCTGCTTGACCCTGTTTCTCTGTCCCCGACACTCCAACGTCTACCCCATTCCTCAGCTGCATGTTCTCTCCTACTTTGTCTCATGTCCCTTCTAAGATCCGTGAAGTCTTCAATTTCTTCTTCTGAGGAGGAATCTACTCGAGCTATCCTTGTCAACTCCTCTACCCTTTGCTTTCTTTGATTCGCCATTATTTTATCCTTTTTTTTCCCTCAACAAGCAACAACATTTCTTTTTTTATAGCAATTGGTACCTCAGGACACGATGCTACATTTCCTGTAATACCCGCTAAGTGTTGTTTCAGCCGAGTAACACCTCCGTCCATTATTTTGCTACAATAATTGCATTCCACCCTCCTCTTATTATTAGGATTGACACATTTTCCATGTTTCCAACCAGCATCCATTTCCTCCGACGTACGACTTTTAGGTGCCATTAAGTAATCCTGAAATATATATAACATGCATTAATAAATATTGTTAGATAATCATATATATATTGTTAGATAATCATATATATAATCATTAATAAATATTGTTAGATAATAATAAAAAAATTACATAGATAACAATAATAAATTGTTACATGCAATAATAAAAAAATTGTTACATGCATTAATAAATATTGTTAGATAATCATATATATATTGTTAGATAATCATATATATAATCATTAATAAATATTGTTAGATAATAATAAAAAAATTACATAGATAACAATAATAAATTGTTACATGCAATAATAAAAAAATTGTTACATGCATTAATAAATATTGTTAGATAATCATATAGATAATCATATATATAATCATATATACGATAAATAAATTGCAATAATATAAAACATTACATAGATAACAATAACAGCTAATATATATATATAATTTTGTTAGATAACAATAACATTACATTGCAATAATATATAATAATAATAATAATTAGATAGTATATATATATATAATCATATATATGATGAATAAATTGCAATAATATAAAACATTACATAGATAATAATAATAATTATATATATATATATATATATATATATATATATATAAATTGCATATACATATATATAAATTGCATTAATATATAATAATAATAATTACATATATATATAAATATATATATATATATATATATATATATATATATATATATATATACACAAAGGAAAAAAGGTTAGATAGCAAAAAAGCAAGTTAGTCAACTAGTATTGATACATAATATATATATGGCAAATTAGAACACCAAATAAATATTGCTTTGTGGCTAGTGGGCTAATGATAGTTTGTGTTATCAGCGGTCACGAGTTCGACTCCTGCTTCTGCAGTGAAATTTTTTTTTCCTTCTCAACTCGTAATCGATATGGACCGTTAGATTTAGGCCAGGGATCGCTGACGTGGACGGTCGAGATGGAGAGTTCTGTGTTTCTGGCTGTCCATCACTCGAGCCACGTGTAATTTTTTTTTTAATTTGGTCGTATATCACTGAATCGGGGAGAGGAGAGAGAAGATAAACTCTCTCGAGTCTCTCCACAACCCCTCGGTCGTCCACCGCCGCGTCCACCACCGCGTCCACCACCGTAGTCATCCACCACCGCAGTCGTCACCACTCCACCGTGCGGGGTGAGGCCAGCTCGAAGAGGAGAGCGTCTCCACACGTCTGCGGCGGCGGTTGCCGTGACGACGGTTGCCGCGGCGGCGGATAAGGCGGGTATTTCGAAGGAGGAGCTAGGGTACCTTCTGAAATTAGGTATTTTCTTCACAAACTTCTCCAAATTCTTCTGAATTTCTTTTTCTTCTTTGTTGTGGTGTTTTTTGTAGAGAATTTTGATTTATTTATAGAACTTCTACACCAAATTCTGTTCGAAATTTCAATTATTTGATGTGATGTCTCTGCAAAGTTTTTTGTTTATGTCGGAAAGGGAATCTCTACTGTTCTTTCTTCTTATTTTAGGGTTTACGACACCGTATCGGTCTGTTTCGGACTGTATCGGACACGTATCGGACGATACTGGCCGATATCTGGCTTTTCGTGACAGTATCGGCCGATACCGATATTTTTGTGACGTATCGTATCGGCTACGTTCAAAACCGATCCGATACGACCGATACGTATCGGTATCGGCCGATACTTTAAACCTTGCATCAGATACGTACAGAATGGGAATTTTGTAAGACATTAGCCCCATATGAAATGGAGACCGACTTTTATAAGACACAGCAACTGCAGCCCAGTTCTAGACAGGCCCATTCCATAGCATAGATTTGTTTCTTTTATTTGTAGCTGAATTGCAATATAAAGTACAGAGACCAGTAAATAATTGGGGAATAGAATAAGTAAAATATAGGTAAGCAGTACCATAGTTACATGGAAGGCGGTACATCATGAGTCATGAGAACGGGTACACTACTTGTCTTTAATTTTGTTACAGAGAGGGTAGGATTAGTTGATTTACTGGTTCGGTTCATGCTATAGTTTACAATATTAATTGGCTCGATGATAGTTATTTGTTCAAATTTGACTCAATAATTGTGCCACATACGGAAAGAACACTTTGTATAGAACATAAGAAAATTCAAAACTCACTACTCCATTCAATAAGATGTAAAACTACTTTCATAATCATACATCAAGTTGAATGCAACCTTATAAAATAAATGATACAGCTGTGCCGAAACAAAATATCTAATTAAATCATAAGAACAAAATAAAATGGCAAAGACTCGGAACCTTCATACAAATAAAAAAAGTATCATACAACCTCAAGCTCATTCTCTTCTTTGCATAAGCAACTAGCAAAATAGAGTGGTATTTCACGAGTCGTTACTCATGAGGCGATGAAGAAACAACAACAATACGAACTATTTAAGTCAAAGTTCACAAGAAATGTGCAGGTAGAGAGCTCTTCACTGACAAGAAATCTCAAGTTTATTTCCGAACTTTCTTTGCACCGAAAGAATCTCTTGCAAAAGCTAGTTTAGAGTGATATTTGAACAATTGGTCTGGGTCGGCAAATTTTGCAATCTGGATCGACTACCATGAAGATCCGGATCAGAAATGTACCACAAACCTGAACGAGGTTCGATGGGGGTTTAGGTGTACCCGGTAACTATGAGCAGTAGACCAAATATGTTATTATGACTCATCAGAGAGAGAGAGAGAGAGAGAGAGAGAGAGAGAAAATATGTTCCCAATACGTGAACATGATATAACAATAGGAAATTGAAATATCTGCCTAACATCATACATAGCTAAAGCATCTTTTAGCTCATACTTACATGTAGAATAAGGCGAGAAGTTGCACTGCATATTTGCCCATTTGTCCAAAAGCACCCAAAGAGAGTCCACTCGACAGCTGGATAGTTGAAGTAACATTAGTGGTAACTTCGAATATCAATTAGAAGTATGAAGAAAGTCCAACACAAGAATTAAGCAAAAATTCTGCTAAAACTTCAAGAAATTGAATCTGTAAGTGTGTCAGTTCCTTCGAAGTGCTCAGTGGATTTCCATAAAGCATTATCCAATAAAAATTCTCTTCAAGAAGTTTCAACTGTCTAGTAAATAACTTCCAACTTTCACAATTACAAATTTGGATAAAGTTTATGTTCTTAGAGGTTTAGAGCTTCAAGTCTCACCAACCCCAAAGAGAGAATAAAGGCTTTATCATTGCTGTCGTTATCTGATTAGAGTTAAGAGTATGCAATTCCCTCCTTGTATGGGTCAACTTTAAAGTGTATTTAGGTTGAGCAAGTCCTCACTCTTGTTTAGCAGAGTTGTTCCTTTGTATTCTTCTTATTGTTCTCAGTGAAAATTAGTACTTGTTTGTTGTTAAGTAATCCCTTTTCGGTTGCTAACACGGCAAATTTGGATCATGGCAGTCAGAAATATGGTCAAGCCGGATGACATCAATAAGTGGCTACACCCTTCACAAGAAGACTAATGAACTTCACAGGAAAAAGAGCCGATGATATCCAACAAATTCCAATGACTACCGTGCAGATTGATAGAAAGATTTATATTCTAAGGGAATGATTTTGAGTTCCACAGTAAATCCTTCAATGAATTATTGATATTGCTACTTATCTTATGTGGGTACAATGAAGTAATTGTGGGTGTATTTATCATCATGCATATTAATATAAATACACATGAGGTGCAACCTAGGGATTAAGTCCTTGCACTCTCTTTTCTCATACTCTCTCTTCTCCTCCTCTTCTCTTTCTCTACTCTCCAAACTTCACTGCTACCTTACAAAGACATGACCTAAACAGTGGAGAGCAACCAAAACTTCAGGCATAACTGAGAGAGAGAGACTAGTCATGATGCAGACACCAATCGTTGGCACACCCAGACAAAAATATTGACAAGGTGAAGCCGTGAAGGTATGCATCAATGGAGTCATGTTCAAGACGTCTCTATAGAATTATCCACTGATCGGAGCAAGCCACCAAATTTTGATGAAGGCCTAGACGAGGTAAGTTATGGACCTATGGTTTTGTTACAATTGTCTTCATTGAGCTGATGACATGTTTCAACCTTTCCCAGCGTCAAAGGCAACACTACAGGTTATCGTGAGAATGAGCTTCTTCGTTTTAACCAATGTTTACAGTATCACTATCGGAATCGGTTTCCGATGTTTCCTTTCCTATGAGTATCGGTATCAGCTCTTTCAGATTGGTGTATTGGGTTCTTCTTTTTGGAACTTATTTTCGGACAGCCAAACTAAGTCAAAGCTAATAAAAATATATTTTAGAAAGGTAAAAAATATTTATACATTTAGACATTATTTAGCTATTATATGTTGTTTTTTGTTAGTTTTAAATGGAATAATATTCAACATTGATGAACCATTCACTCGCAATAGATATTATTGTTTATTTACTTGCCTTTAGACATAATATAACCATATTGTTTATTTACCTGCGTTTAAACATAAAATAACCACAATAAATGATTTTGGATGGAATAATATAAAGATGGATGAATGTTATGAATTTACATATATACAACTTCGACAAATATTAATTGTTACAATGTGTCAAGGAATTCCTTATTGACACATTCTAACATTGTCAATCTTTGGCACGACCGAATCATTGTATTGATAAAAAAAATCCCATAATTCTTTCTTTTTTGTTCAAAATTTATTTGCCGAATTGACCGGAAAACATATCCCCAAGTCCCAACTTTGGTGTATCTAGTATTGGTAGCTGTTGGTTTCAAATTCTGGACATGCCAAAACCTATACGATAGGGTTGACACCTGTCTGCATCCGGACATGCAAAAACCTATACGATAAGGCTTATATGTATCGGTATCGGTTGATACAGAGAACTATGGTTTCAACTAGCTTTTTGTGCAATATGGTATGGCTTGCACCACCACTATCATGGTACTTTTCACAGTTCGAGGAGGGATTTTCTTGTCAAATATTCTTTCAAGAGAACTTCTCATCATGAGAAGCTGAGAAACTCCACTATGTCCAGTATTATATCCATACACTAAAGGGAAAAAAAGGTCCGTTAAAGTGTAAGCATATGATGTAATTGAAAAGAAATATTGAGTTTACAGCTTATTTACCAGTTGGGAGAAGATGTCGAAGAACAGAATCTTGATAACACGATGGAGTGACGCAAAGTTACACGTGGACTACTGCAATTCCACTAGTACATGAGAAGACGTGATGGGACACTCACTTTTTCAAGATGTTCTTCATTAAAGCATCTTCTTTATGTATGGTGAGTTATGTTATTAGCATTAGCTAATAGCTTAGGCTTTACTTTATGTCATGTTGGACGTATAGCTACTTTATGTCATGTTGGATGTAAAGCTATCATGTTTGTAACCTTTGTAACTTTGTTTTGTAGCATTCTAATGTCACTTTAAATGTAGCTATCTCTGTCTATCTCGGGAGGGAGACATCCACTTGTATCCCAGTCAAAATTGTAAGAGTACTGAAGTAGTAGCACAACCTCTTATTGTGAATAATTCAATTGTTTCTCTTAAATTGAATAAAGAACATAACCAATAGAATTGCATCAGATGATCTAGTAGGTAACAAAGCTTCTCGTGAAATTTTTAACTAGCAAATTCATTTTTATCACAAAAGGGTATTGTTACTAATCCTTTTGTAATGTTAAAGATTATATGGTTAAAACTATATGTTACAAGATTTTTTTTTATGATATCTTGCCCTATAATCATCCCGTTATATGATTTAGCATGAATCCATAACTGGGGTTGCTTAACTCTAAACTTCACAGTTTGAGTGAACAAATAAAGGTGTATTACTACAGCTAACCCAGTCATAGAAGAGAAGCCAGAGAAAATATTGATTTTGAATTTTACTTCTTTTTTAGAAATTCCAAGTCCTTGCAGTAACTTATGTACTGAAGCTTACAGAACCATATGTTAGGCCTCGAACTAGTAGAGCTACAAGTTTAGCTTCAGGATCAGAAATATCTTTTGCATATGTTACAACAACAAAGTATACACTGATACATTAGGGTATCATATACAATGTGTGATAAAAGTTTTGACAAAAAAAATTTATTATGAAAAAAAGTTTTAAACAAGTTAAGAAAGATATAATAAAAAAAAAAAATCTAACATGAGATTATCCTCTTGTTGTTCTGTCTTTAGAGAAAATTATGAACTTGGAAGTAAGCCAAAAAAAGAATAGTTACAAAAAAAATCGCAAAAAAAGGTTTAGGGAGAGAGATCCTAAACAAAATTCTACACATAATTTCAAAATCAGAAAGTTTAATATGAGAGTTTTCTAAAAGAAACATATATATTAGACCCAGAAAACCAAAGTCTAAATGCAAATCTTTTGTTTGTGGAAAACTAGAACACTTTGCAAATAAATGCAAAGATAAAGTCAAAACCTTAGATGACGGATACAACTGATTGCCTCCCTCCCGGGATAGGCAAATCCATTTAAAGAGATCTTATAATGCTATGAAACAAAGTTACAAACATGACATAAAGTAGCCTTACATCCAACATGATATAAAATAAAGCCTAACCTAAGCCTAAGTAATTACAATATGACATTAAAGTAAAGCCTAAGCTAAGCCGTTATTACAATATGACATTAAAGTAAAGCCTATGCTATTGCTAATAACGTGACTCAACGTACATAAAGCAAGCAAGCAGATGATTAGATGATAAGCATCTTGAAAAGTGAAAAGCTCTTGTATTGCTAATTTGTTTTGGGACCAAACTTAGCATTGGTAATGAATCGAGAAATCTCTTCTGGTTCTGTTGTGAATTCTGGTCGAACAAGAATAGCAATTTTTGTAGCAAACCCTGAAGATGGGTAGCACAGAAAAATATACTTTAAAAGGCCAATCTGGATATTTATTCTCCTGTTCAGAGATTGCTCGTGCCAACCAATAACCGCTTAATAATGTTTTAACTAAGGTAGTAAGGGTAAATAGATAATACAAACAACAAATAAAACCAGTTCTATGTGAATGTCCTTGTTACCTCAGGACTATGCTTATTAATTCTGATGGAACACTTTTACGACTGAAGTTATTTTTGTTTCGGATAATCTTTATCTTATATCAAAAGTAAATATGCCTCAAAGATTAGAGACACACCTTTCTCAATGTCCACATCTTCAAATACAAGAATGGGACTTTTTCCACCAAGTTCCAATGAAACAGGCTGAGAAGGGGAAAAGACACTAATCAGAAGATCAAAAAGACATAATAACAGTAATAATATGAATGAAGACAGTCAGATAATAGAGATCAAGGTTATTAACAATTTTATAGTCAAAGGCTAAGAGAGAAAAAAATCAGATGAAGTAAACGCAATAGAGCAACATCAAGTGAAACAATCAAGGGAAATAATGTCTGTATATATTTTAACAAACCTTGACTAACTCTGCGGCAGCGGACATGATTTTTCTACCAGTTTCAGTGCTCCCAGTGAATGCAATCTATAAGACGGGAGAAAGCAATTAGTCAGCAAGAAAAAGCATCAAACTATATACAGTGAAGATGTAACATCATTGGAAGAAGAAATTTATAAATCGAATAGAACTCATGACCAAGAAAAAAAAAACCTTGTCCACATGAGCATGGGATGCTAAAGGGGCACCAGCTTCAGGACCTAATCCAGTAACTATGTTCAAGACCCCAGGAGGAAGTCCTACTTCTATACACACTTCAGCAAGCTCCAAGCATGTCCTGGTAATAACATTGTAAAACTAAGTATATAATACATATTTATAGAGAACGTAGAAGATTATTTCATTACAAGTCTTACACTGATGACAGTTCAGAGGGCTTTAGTACAGCAGTACAACCAGCGGCCAAGGCAGGAGCAACCTTCCATGTAGCCATTAATAGTGGATAGTTCCTTCAATGCAAGTCAATAATGTTATATGTTCCATAAGAATCATTTGCAACAACAAAAGTTATATTTCTTCTCCACTGAATGTACAGGTATTATCAGATGAAAATGTAGAAAGGATTTTCAGAAGGATCAAGAATATCAACATGAAAGCACATTTTTTAACTTAGTTGATGTCAAATATTAATGACAACTATTATTTCCACTAGGGGTGACCAAATACCGACCGCTACCAAAAAACCGACGGAATACCGATTAAAAATATCCCGAAAAACCGAACAAAATTTTTGAACCGATACCGAATTGCCAAACCGATTAAAATATGGTATATTGGTAGTGGTAGCGGTTTGAGTGTAATACCGTACAGAAAATACCGAACCGAACCAATTATATATATAAAGTAGTACATAAAAAAAGAAGTAGTACATAAATTTGTATACATTTTTCTTCCTCATAATGTTGCTCGTGATTAATTTTATGCTACTCATTTTCATTTTTATCTTTGTTTCAGTTGAAAATCAGGTTCTTAGAACATACAATGGATTTTGGTGAACTTGAAGTTATGTGAAGAATACTAAGAATTGAACTTTTGATATTTTGAGCTTATGTTTTTGTGTTTTCTTAGAACTTAGAAGTGAATTTTGGTGTACTTGAACTTATGCTAAGGGTTAAACTTAGTGATTGTGCTAGATCTTTTAAGCTCATTTTTAGATGTTTGTGACTTGTTACGTATTGCTCTAATAAATTTGTTTAATTGCTTGGTTGGTAGAGGCTTGGCTTTGAAATTTAATGCTTACAAAAAAAAGTGTGTGTGTATATATATATATATATATATATATATATATATATGATAAGAGGTTTCATAATAATAAGTGTGTTGATTGATCGAATGTTAATTGGTAAAATATCGCTACCGAACAAAAATCGACCGAATACCGTTTAACCGAAACCGAAAAAATCGATTCTAAATGATACGATATTGGTATTGATTTTTTAAATACAGATTAAAAAAAATACCAAAAAAGTCGACCGAATACCGACCGATTATACCGACGCTCACCCCTAATTTCCACTAGGTCAGAAATTCTAATGGGTAATGCCTTTGACTATCTTCCATGTTGTGTTCCAGAACTATGAAGTTCCTTCACAAGTTCAAAATGATGTAAGTTTACTAGTTATAACTTGGGACAGCCATGGCACCTATAATAAGTACTGAATGGTAGCTGTGGAAGGAGTTATAAAAGTTGTTTTATGGATCCTTCGCTATCTAGGAGAAGGGTCTTCTTCTTCTCCAAAAATCCTGCGAAGTGCCACGTAGTGCACGTGCAGTTTGTGGTAGGGTAGTTGTAACTAGATGGAGAAGGACTCAGAAAATTATGCACCTTCCTCATGGGGCTTTGAACATTATGAGTACTTCTTCAAAAATCAACAAATATCACAAAATACAGTAAGTGCAAGTCTGAACTATATGTGGATCCCTTCGCTATCTAGGAAAAAGGTCATCTTCTAAAAAATTACTGCACCTGCAAGTTTGTGGTAGGGTAGTTGTAACTGGTGCTTGATGGAAACCTAAGAACATCATGCATCTTCCTCGTAGGGCTTTGAACCTAATGATCTTAGGATAACTTTCGTAAGGCCGTGTTTCTTTTTCAAATATCAGCAAATAACATAAAATACCGTAACTGCAAATCCATACTCATTGCGAGTCCAAACTAATAGAGAATTGAGATAAAGCAAAAGTGACTCGATTCAAAATTAAAGGTTGACTTCAAGAAATACCAGTAACCAAAATGTTTCCTAAAATAAGATGCATAATCAATCAGTATAGTCATCATGTCACATTTATATGGTGAATGTATGAGGATGATTATATGACAATTATGAAGTTGAATGTAACAAGAACAAAATAAAGAAATCCCATACCAGGGAGTGATCAATCCAACTACTCCGATGGGTTCTCTAAGAACATATGACTTAAATGTATCCATAGGAAGAGAAACAGGAGTCCTTTGCCTTGCATCCAAAGCTTCACCAAGATCCGCATAGTACTCAAAGCAGCCAGCAACATCATCCTGAACGAGAGGAGAAAAAGTTAAGAGCAACACGCACAAATATTCTCACTCCAAACATATATATCAAGAAGTATGTAGACATACTATGTCCCATGCAGCTTCATCCAAAGGCTTTCCGCAATCCAGTGCCTCCAGCTTAGCTAACTCATCCTTCTTCTCCTTTATCTGCGCAAAATTGAAAATAATAAAGAAGTCCTAACAAGATTAGAAAGGAACCACTTCATAATTTAACAAATGGACAATTGGAATTAAAATATTCCTATAGAAAAAACTATCTTGTTACTTTCTTTTTTGAAAAAAAATCAGAAGGATTAAGGATTCAACCAGGGGCACCTAGCTTACTACTTCTCCTCCTCCTCCTCCTCCTCATCATCATCATCATCCAAGCATTCTCCCATCAGAATGGGGTTGTCTATGGAGCATAAGAAAGCTCCATACGACTTACAAAATTTGACAAAGTTTTACGACTAGTTGTCGACTTGACGTCAACCCTCTATCTTTGGTGCCAAATTTCTAGCAAATGTAGCTGTAAGGATGGGAAGGCCATGTCATAAATCCTAGATGGCTAGTTGGCAGGAGGCAGACCTACCTTCTTTATTACAATTAAGCCCATGCAACCAATGAGCACCCTCCAAGTTTCCGAAAACTATAAAAAGTCTAGAGAAAGAGGTAACATGATACAATTTGCTAAAGGAAATTGCGGTCATCTCTATGACACATTACGCCAACGAGTGAAGGATTGACAATTCCATCCCTGGCTTACTACTAAACCAATTAGTGTTATTAATGCATCGAGCCATAACTTACCACTTCAGAAACAAATGCACAACACTAGTGAATGCCCAAACAAGGACTTAAGAAACAAAAGTGAGAAAATATATGTTGTGAGGACATGAATTTGACACAACACGATATAGAAATGTCAGGACACATGGTCTTTGTTGTCCCGAACGCGACGGAAGCGAACAAACAAATAACCTCACGATGACGAGAATAACAAGGTACAATAATCCAAACGATAGCAACAAGAACAAACATGAAAACACGCAATATTTAACGTGGTTCGGTCAAGCTTGACCTACTCCACAAGACAAGGGAAGAAATAACTTTATTGCAACAATAAGATAACCTTACAAGGATTACACACAATACCGTAATGCAAAAACCTCCCTCAACGAGATCTCCAACGAGATCTCCTCCTTCCTCTTGATGACTCCCTTAATAGCCTCCAAGAACTCTCTCTTACAACCCTCCTTTTCTTTCAAGCCTACTGAAATTAAGGTAGAAGGAGAGCCTTATAAAGGATCTTCCCCAAACCCCCAAAGTCAGGTGCAATATGGACCGTCGAAACTAGTTCCTCAAATCTGAATTGTTTTTCAGTCTAAACCCTAGCTAACAACATACCGACGATATGCGACCGATATACCACAAGCATGCGTAGTGAGTACATAAATGTGTCCAAAACTTGTTGAAATAAAATCACACTTTACTGATATACCGATGTATGCCGTCATGATACTCTCGGCTCTTTCACTTCTTTTGCTAGAAGCACGAAACTAATAACCGTCAATCTTGTCCAGAATTGAAATACGATCACTTATATGGTCTTTACCCAGACCCAAAAAAGTGCCTCTGACAGGTCTTTACCCATAATGGCGAAGGGAGTACCTTCCTACCAAGGCCGAGGATTTTTCTCCAACCAGAGTACTTAAATGGAAGTCATGGTGGACTTGCATATCTGCATAGGAATAACCTTTTTAGTATGTCCATCGAGTTCACCTTATTATCGATCTTTAAGAGATCAATCTACTTATTGCACGACTTTTGTATCTTGTGATACCACACGTTCATGTGTTTCATCCGACTATGGTATACCGAATTCTTCATAAGATGAATCATGCTTTCATTGTCACAAATCACCAGAATCTGCACCTTCTCAAATCCGAACTCACGAACAAGGCCTCTTAACCACATAGCCCCTTCGTTTGCTAGACTGTCGCGATGTATTTTGACTCCGTAGTAAAAAGTAACAAAATATCATGAAGTATCGACTTCCAACTAACTAAGGAACCTACTAGTCATCAGCGTAATCAACATCAGCGTACTCCTACAACTAACTCAATTCGTGTTCTAACTTGTGAAACAACAAACCGAGATCTTTAGAACCCTTAAGATACCGAAGTATCCACTTTACGGCCTACAAATGAAGCCTCCTTGGATTTGACATTTATTGCTCACTAAATTGATTGTATACGATAGATCGAGACATGTGCACACATAGCATACATCAACGATCCCACCATACTTGCGTACGAAACTCATGACATATTTACCTCCTTTTCCTCTGATTTCGGACACTCCTTAGAGGATAACTTAAAATGACTCGTAATCGGGCTACTCTCCTCTCTTAAGCCCCTTAATGCTGAATCTCTCCAGCTCCTCTCTATATACTTCATTTGGGATAGCCAAAGCTTTCCAGTCTTTCCGTCTCGATAAATTTTTATCCCAAGAATTTTGCGTACTCCACCTAAATCCTTCGTATCAAAATTTGTACTTAATGAAACTTTGAGTGCCCTTATGTCTGTGATACTCTTAGAAGCAATCAATATGTCACCAATATATAAGAGGAGATATCGACGACACATCCTTCAACCTCCTTGAGTAGACGTAGTTGTCATACTCACATTAATAAAAAATGGTCTTCAACATAAAATGATCGAAATGCTTGTACCATTGTCAGGGGATTGCTTCAACCCATATAGAGACCGCTTTGGCTCACATACGTGATCCTCCTTGCCTCATGAAAATCTTTTCTTCCAACTCTCTGCAGAAATGTCGTTTTTACATCCATTTGCTCCAACTCCATATCCTCAAAGCGATACCAATGCCAATAACACCCAATAGAAGTATGATTGACCACATGCGAGAATATTTGGTTGTAATCCTTCATACCTTCTTCCTGAATACATGTTTACAACCGATAGCTCTTTTGTCCTTCGGTAGCCCGACCAGGCAATGTTCTAAAAATCGCTAGGCGGATTCGATGCGTCGGAGGTCCGCCTGGCGCCTAGGCGGCCGATATATATATATATATATATATATATATATATATATATATATATATATATATAATTCAAAAAAAAAACTGTTCGGTGCGGTGGGCTGGCGCTAAGCGCCTAGGCGGACGCCTAGCCCGATTTTTAGAACACTGCGACCAGGTACTATGTACCATTCTTTGAAGTGACTCTATCTTCTCCGTCATGACAACTATCCAGTGATTTATGTCCTCTTGTTCAATGGCCTTCTTATAACCACTTAGATCTCCCATTTCCCCGACTAAGGTGAATGCAATAATATCTTCAAAGCCATACCGCACATATGACTTGTGTGTATACCCTAATATCCTTAATGTTATTGTCTCTGAGTCCTGCTAGGTTGGTCATCATACTCTATCTCTATAAAGTGTCTAACCTTCTCATCAATGATAGGTTGTAATGGTGCTTCGAAGTCCGTACCCTCATGAGTGCCAGAAACCTCCACCTTCGTCGAGTAATCGTTGCCTAATATGTTTCTCGTCTCCTTTAACTTTTCTTCTACATCTTTCAACATAGAAGTTTCATAAAAGATCATTTCACGGCCCCGACAACTTGCAGTCGTGAAATGATCTTTTATGAGACTTCTATGTTGAAAGATGTGAAAAAAAAGGTTAAGGAGATAATAAACATATTAAGCAACGATTACTTGACGGAGGTGGAGGTTTCTGGCACTCATGAGGGTACGAACTTCGACAACTTGCAGCCTTTGACTCCAAGTTTGAATCCCAAAAATGTATTGTTAAGACTTTGACTCCAGCTTGGTTCCATCCTTCTAATTCACAAGTAAATAGACAAGGTACCCAAACACACGCAAAGAATCATAATTAATTAGCTCTCATCTCCATGGGACCATACCTCATGAATATGAAATTCGATGGTTGTAGATGGTGATTTGTTGACCAAATAGCACGCATGACTCATTGTCTCTGTCCAGAAGTTCTCTATAAGGCCAACCAACAATCGCACTCCTGACTCGCTCTAGTAGAGTCTTTTCCATATGTTATGTTATCACGTTCTTCTCTAGACATCCTAGAACTGTTCATTACTTTTGTATGTGCTACTCTTTGCAATAATCCTGAAACTTTGTCAAGGAATACTCGTCTCTACTATTTGTGTGCAAATACCTCATCGTTCGTCCCTTTTGCTTCTCCACAACTGTCTTCTACTCTCGAAATCTAATAAACACCTCTAACTTGTGTTTAAGGAAATAAACATATACTTTTGTAAGAAGTCATCTATGAAGGTGATGTAATATTTGTCACCTCCCTTTGATCGAAGCAATGATGACTCCCATAACTTCGAGTGAATGTAATCGAGAATTTCTTCGATTTTGTGCACCGTCTGCTTGAAGCTAACTTTATGTTATTTGTCGAGCGTGTAATACTTGCATAATTAGCTTGCACTCCTTCAAGCCATTTAGCAACTCCCTCTTGTGCAACTAACGAAGACCCCTCTCACTCATGTGGCCTAGATGCATATGTCATAGTCTTGCGGTATCCTCTGGCTCTCTTGTAACAATAGTCGTTCCACTCGCGACCGTACTTCCGTCCAATTAATATAAGTTTGACGACAATTCATGTCCTGCATGACAACTAATTTGTCCTTCAGTATCTTTAGCAACAGACTTATATTATGTTGCGTCCAACTTATATTATGTTGCGTCCAACATGTCAGAGAAATAAGGTTCTTCTTTGGATACGAAACATGTCTCACGTTCACAAATGTTCGCACCACACCATCAAACATAAGAAACTAGATAATTCCTACACCAATGGTTTTGCACGACACATTGTTCCCTATGAGAACACCATCACTAAACTCCTTATAGATGTTGGACCACTCCATGTTCATACACATATAATATGAACACCTAGAATCAAGAATCCAAGTTTCAGAGAATGTATCCATCCTGCTACGCACCGTAAGTACATCACACGAAAACTCCTCAATTTTTTGCACAATACTAAATTGACCCTGATCGCTTGAAATGACACATTTACCATTTTCTATAACCAATGCTTGTACTTCGGACATTATTTCTTCATGTCCTAATTGTATGCAAATATATATATATATATATATATATATATATATATATATATATATATATATATCGCTCTCTTGCCAGGATGATTTGGACTTCCTTCGACTATTTTGCCTCCATTCTTATTCTTCAACCTTTCATTAGCGATCAAACATGATGACTCCTCAATTGAATTTGGTCTCTTCATAATCTCATTATTAAGAAGAGTGGTTGTCACATCTTCCATCTCGGATTTCCTTTCCATAAAAGATCGTTGTCACTAAATGGTCATAAGACCCAGAAGCGAATAAATGAGTAAACGTACTTTGTCCTCCTCTAGCTTTACTTTGAGATACATCACTAACATTCTTGTTGAAGCTATTTAGATTGTTAAAATTTTAAGTCATTTTTTCATGCGTAAATCGAAGAGTTGCTTCTTGAGAGAATTTTTTTTATATAACTTTGCCATATACAAGCTCTCTAGTTTCAACCATAATCCTACCATATACAAGCTCTCTAATTTCAACCATAATCCTACCACATAAGACTCGAATATAACATTTTACATCATCTCATCCGTCAGACAAAGCTATATCGTGCTCTATTATCTCTCACCTATGCCATCCCATGCATTACTCGATATATCGGCATGCTTTTTGTTCTTGCCGACAATGATCTTAAATACTTCATCTTTCATGAGGATCCCTTGACCCTTTCTCTACCATAAATAGAAGTTTTATTTACCATTGAATTTCTCCACCTCAAAATTGGAGCTATTAACGTTGTTAATCATCATACTAAATTTATGAAATAGAGAAAACTCCCTCAGACCTTAACGAATCAACGATTTCAAGAATTCCGATCTAGTAAGATATAGAGTACACCAATTCATCACCTATCATTGACCCAGATCCAATAATTGAAAATCTCGATGGTTCCCTTAGATCTGATACTAATTTGTTGTCCTGAACGCGGCGAAAGCGAACAAATAAACTTAGAATGACAATAATAACAAGGCACAATAATCCGAACAATAACATCAAGAACAAACACGCAATATTTAACGTAGTTCGGTCAAACTCGACCTACTCCACAAGGTAAGAAAAGTTATTGAATCAAAAAGAGAACCTTACAAGGATTACACACACAATACCGTAATGTGAAACCCTCCGCAACGAGATCTCCAGCAAGCTCTCTCCTTCTTCCTCTTGACGACTCTCTTAATGGCCTCTAAGAACTCTCTTGCAAGCATTCTTTTCTTTCAAGTCTACAGAAATTAGGGCATAAGGAGAGCCTTATAAAGGATCTCCTACAAACCTCCAAAACTAAGAGCAATATGGACCATCAAAGTTAGCTCCTCAAATCTAAATCATTCCCATTTTCAGCATGAATCCGAGCCAACTGTATATTAGTGGTATGTCGACAGGATACTACTGGCAAGGTAGTCGAAGGCGCAAGGCGCACTCAAGATGCAAAGGGTCCAAATTGTCCGAGGCGCAAGGCGCACTTAAGGCGTGCGCTCGAGCGACGCGAGGCGCAAAAATTATATATATACATATATGATTTCTATATTGATAAACATGTGTGCTTCAAATTCTCCTATGTCTAGGTTGCAATCACTTTGAATTGAGTGAGTGAGAGAGAAAACAGTAAAAAAAAAGTACATCCGTTCAAAAAACAGTCTAAAAACAGTACAACAGTTAAAAAAATAATATAAACATGTTATTTTTTTCACAAGATTTCCAAGAAGCGCCTTAGCTATTCCAAGGCGCTCGGAAAAGGCGCACCTAGGCGCGCCTCAGGTGCGCCTTAAGAATTGCGTCCCGCCTGGAGTGCCCTGAGGCGCTGTCCCTGCGCCTACGAACAAGGTGCGCCTTTGACTACACTGACTACTGGTATGCTTAGCGAGCACAAAACCGATATGCTTAGTGAGCTCAAAACTGTGCACAAAACTAACTGGAATGAAAACATACTTCACTGATATGTCGCCGGTACCGACATTATGTGATCCATATACTCTTGGCCCTTTTGAGCCTTGTATCGATGCTTCAATTTCTCCTGGACTTCTCCGATCATTGGACGGCGTCCGTAGCACTAAGTAGTTGAACACCAGCCATATACAACACATGTCACATATTATGACGCTTCTAGTGTATTTTGGAGTGTTATTCTGGCGTTAAATAAGTGTCCAACATGACCCAACACTCAACCAATTTTCTAGAGTATCTATGCTACCCAGGAGGAAATGGAAAGTAATCATCTACAGGCTTGTAGCCTCAATCAAATATCAATAATTACTTATCATCTGACCAAATCCATGCAGTAAGCGATCCCATTTCCACCTGACATGAATACAAATAATCAAGATCTCTTGGATTGCTCTGACACAATGTTAAAGTCCCGATCTTTACCAAAACTTCTACTTTATACAAATATCAGGACATCTCAGAAACCAAACCACTACAGCAAAAACCACAAAACACGACCCATTACTCAAAATCGGCAGGAGATCGATACGGAGCAAGGAAACCGTCACCTTTGCCGCGATGGCGCGAAGATACTTGGCACGGACGGCGCCGGAGGCACGGGCCCAGTCCCTGCCGCCGTTCCTGTAGAGGGCCTTCCTGGCGGCGTCGACCGCAAGATCGACGTCCTCCGCCGTCGCCGCCGGGATGTGGCCTACAGAAGAAAGAAACCCTATGTTAGGAAGTGAGGAAAGGGGGAAGAGGGGGGGGGGGGGGGGGGGGGGGGTGTTGGGAATGGTGTTACCGATGGTTTCTTCGGTGGTGGGGTTGATGATGGGGATCCGCTTGCGGTGGAGCGGCTCCATCCATTCGCCGCCGATGAAGAGCTGACGGTGAGGGATTGCTGAGGACATTGATTGGAGTGGTGGTTGGTCAACGAGGGGAAAAAGGAGTGGAGTGGAGTAAATAATAGGAAGAAGAGTCGAGATGGTAGACCAGTGCTGTTGCTAAATAAGGTTTGTGATAGACAATGATAATGTCACTACAAACTTTACTAAGGGCTAGCCCAGGATTGGGGGTAGCCCATTAATGAACAAAGTTTACTCATAGTAGCCCAATAGTTTACTCATACTAGCCCAAACTCCCCTAATCTCCACCGGAGTTCTCCTCCCTCCTCCCTTTCTTGTCGGAGCCCTCCTCCTCCGCCTCCTCCTCCGTCCTCCACCGCAGCCTCCCGTCGCCGTCGCCGCCTCTGCCTCCTCCCCCGCCTCCCGCCGCCTCCTTCCTCTCCCGTTCATCCGTCTCGTACCCCCTTTCGGTGCTCGACTACCTCGGCACCCTCGGCGTCCGCCGCTCCTCCCTCCCCTCCTTCCTCCGTCGCTACCACCAGGTCCTCCACTCCGCCGCCGGAAGACATGAATAATAACACAATGACAAAGAAAAATAACAGCACACAGGAAACCAAAAAAGAAAAAGAAAAAAATAGAAGAACTGTCAAAATTTGACATATATGTTAATTTTTAGGACTGTCAAAATTTTGACAGTCCTAAAATTTATTTTGTTAATTGGTGGGGGACCAATTGATTTTGTTAATTTTCTGTTTTATTTAAGAAAATATATTTTAACGAAATAAAATTAAAATAAATTAACATTAAATTTACTGTATCGAAATTTCAAAATTAACAAAAAATTAAAATAAATTAACCCAGTTGTCGATATGTATCAAAATTTCAAAATATCACAAATTTCTATCCTTAAAATTTGTTAAAGTATTATGTTATTTAAAATAGTAAATTTATAATTGGTACACTAAATATTTTGTAAAAAAAAAAATTACCAAAAGTAAAATTTAGAGGTCGAAACATCGTTTTTTTTGCGATTCTAAAAATTTGGGAAGTCCATCAAACGGTGAAATGGTTTATCCCGAAGTACTTTTTCACACGGTCATTTTGGCACAAACTGGACCTTGTTTCGATCTCCCAGTCAAAAGTTATGATACTTTAAAGTTTTATATTTTATATTTTTGCCTGTAATATGTACGTCTTACTTCGGATGAAAATTCTCTCTACACGAATTGTGTTACTCTCGTCGAAAACATACAAATCGACCTATTGTGTGACGAAAAACGATTTGAAAACAATGGCCGTTCGAAGTCTGATTGACGGCAGACGTAATATTCGTAGGGTACATTTATTTTTTATTTTTTTGGTTCAATGATAACATATTTTATTTTGGATGTTAAACTAAATAAAAAAAAATCAAAATCCAAAACTAACTGAATAGAAAAAAACAAAAACAAAATCCTGACAATTAAAATGAGGACTGTCAAAATTTTGACAGTCCTCATTGTTTGTGGGACTGTCAAAATCCTGACAGTCCTAGTTTTATATAAAAATTTCAGTGGGTTAAAATTAGGACTGTCAAAATTTTGACAGTCCACATAGCTTGTGGGACTGTCAAAATTATGACAGTCCTAACAATTTGTAGGACTGTCAAAATTTTGACAGTCCTGATTATAACAGTCCCGAGTGAATTTTTGGAGTGGCAAACTTGTAATTATCAATGATAAAAATTTGGGCTAGCCCCAAGTAACTTTTAGGATGGCAAACTTGTAATTTTTGGTAAATTTTTATTGGGCTAGCCCCAAGTAAAATGTGTAGTGCCATTATCAAAAGCCTTTGTGATAAAGGCACTACAAAGTAGACTCATGACTAGTCCATCATTGGTGGTAGTCCATTAATAAAAATATTTTACTCATATTAGTCCAAATCTTACTCAGGACTGTCCACCCTCTCCTCCTCCCGCTCCTCCCCCACCCCCTCCTCCTGCGTCGTGATCTCCGGCAAGGAAAATGTGCTCAAGGAGGAGGAGGAGGAGGAAGACGAGGAGGAGACGGAAGACGACGATAATGGGATGAGGAGGCGGAGCTGTTCGAGGAGGAGGAAGACGGCGAGGTGGAGGAGGAAGACGGCATGATGAGGAGGAGGAGGAAGACGACATGAGGAGGAGGAGGAGGAGGAAGACGACGAGGAGGGAGAAGGTGCTCGAGGAGGAGGAGGAAGACGACGAGGAGAAGGAGGCGGAGCCACTCGAGGAGGAGGAGGAGGAGGAGGAAGAAGACGAGGTGGAGGAGGGAGACGGTCGCCGCCACTGCTCTTGTCTCCTCCTCTTCCTCCTCCGCCTCCCCCCTTATTATTTGTCTCACCTCGCGCAGACACCATTTTCCTCCGAACTGTCAAAATTTTGACAGTCCTACCAATTTGAAGGACTGTCATAATTTTGACAGTCCTAAAGAATCAACATATTTTATTTAGAACTGTCAAAATTTTGAGAGTCATTACAATTGGTAGGACTGTTAAAATTTTGAGAGTCCTTTCTATTGTTAGGACTGTTAGGCTGCCGTGATCAAGTTTGGAGAATGGTAAACTTGTAATTATCTTAAAAAAAAATTGGTTGTCCTGAGTGTATTTTGTAGTGCCTTTATCAGCATCCCTAAATAAATAGGCTAATTCTCAAGGCACTACAAAAATTACTTAGCATAGTCCAATTTTTTTTTTTAGTTATTTATTAGTTTGTCTCGAAAAAATTACTTCAGACAAGTCTAAATTATTGGACGGACTGTCAAATTTTTGCCAGTCCTAAATATTTAGAACCGTAAAAATATTGACAGTCCTCCCAATTGGAAGGACTGTCAAATTTTTTGACAATCCAGTATATTTAGGACTCCTTCCAATTGGGAGGGCTGTCAATATTTTTGACAGTCCTAAAATTTTGACAGCCCCCCGCCCACCTCCTCCTCCTACTACTACCACCTCCACCTCCTCCTCCTCCTCCCTCCGCCTCATCCTCCTCCCCCAACTCCAGCCTCCTCCTCCCCAACCTCCGTCTTCTCCTCCTCCAGCCTCCTCCTCCTCCTTGTAACGCCCCGCTCCGAACGGTTACTTAAGAAACACTACGCTGCTTCGACTCGGTTGAGAATCGAGTCTCGGGGAAACCTTACCGAATCAACACGGACGAAGTGCAATGAACCCTTCGAATTAATCGAGCGGCTTCTATTGAAATAAGTCCAAGAGTTTTCGTTGGTTGCTTTGCTTTTTGGTTTTGTGTTGCTTTGTGTTTTGAGTTGCTTTCGATGACTTGGTTTTCATGATTTCGCCTTCTCGCTTGCGCTTTCTTTACGAATCGTAAGGGAAAGAGATCGAAGTATGCTAACCAAGTATTGTTGCATTTTCAGGACGCATAACCAAAGAGTGAACGTCGCTTAGGCTTCCCCATCTCCTCGTCCGATTCATTTGGTGAGTGGCTTAGGCCCTTCGATGAATCCTTTAAGTCTGCATGCCTAATAAAGAATCTCTAGTTCACTTGAAATATGTTGCCTCACTAAAAAGATAAGCTAAAAAGAGAAAGAAAGTATTGCATGCTTCAAGTATAGAACTGTTAACTTACTAGTTGCTTATGGAATACTTAACTGTCCCTCGGGTATCTGCGCATCGAGTATTGTGGCGAGAAAACTCTGGACTTGAGCTTATTAATGAGAAAGAGAAAAGAGATAGACTTGTGTGCTTGGTTCATCAGTTGCATGATAGCATATTTTTCTGATAGGGCTTGCATTCATGCATTTGGTCAGGACAACTTGTGCACAAGGTTTATCTCTCGGGCGGTCCCTGGGGCACTGGGGATCGTTCGGCCGGAAGAGATCTAGATACCTAAGGCTTGTACGTCCTTGGGTAGACCGGAGACTCGTCTATTAGTGAGATTGGGCTTGTACGTCCCAACTGCTAATCCCGTGGAGGGGACCATCATATAGTTAGGGCGCATGCTAGGTTTACCTTCTTGCATACCTAACACTTGATGCCTTATTGATTCATAAGTTATTCATATGCAAATTGTGGCTAACTTGTGTGTCTGCTGCAGGGATAACCGCTCGGCCGTGGGTAAGAAATATCATATGCATATGCTAATTATTGTCTATGTTTCCTAGCATGAATTGTTAAAAAGAAACTAGACAACGAGAAAGACCACTTAATAATGCTAGCTTCATATGCTTACTTAGTGTGGATTTCTAAGGTGAGTTTGGCCACGGTCGCTCACCAGTACATGTGGTAGTACTGACCCATGTTTGTGGGCAAATATCCAGGTGCTGGGAGCGAGAGTCTGGCAAGCATCCTCAACCTGAATCAGCGTGTGCGCACTCTTCCTTAGGATTGTGTTCGTGCTGCTTCTTCCGCTGCTTACCTCTCCAGTGGGCTACTCTCCTTCTGCTAGATGTTTTGGTTATTTTGGTCCTACTACAAGGGCATAATGTAATGGGCGTTGTGGCTAGTTTTGGGAATGTGAAAAGAGTTGTAAGCCTTCTAAGGCATATTTTGTAACTCAGCCAAGCAAACACTTTGTAATCCAAGTCTTCAAGTATTCAATAAAAAGCAAGTATTTTGTGTGCTATCAAATGTGTTCTACTTTGGTTCTCTGCGTTTTACTCTGTGCCTATATATGTATATTTTGCCTAACTTGTCTTGTGCAGGTACGTTGCCTGGTGCAAGCGCAACTTAGGCTTGCACGGCATCGCGCCCAAGCGAGGACGAACGGTTCCGTAGGGACCAAGCGAGGACGAATGGTTCCGTAGGGACCAAGCGAGGACGATAGGCCCTACGGGATCGGGCCCTGCGGGATCGGGGTGCGACAGGTGGTATCAGAGCATGGCTTTACGTCCTTGGCCTCTTCAAACATCGTCTTCGAAAAGGATATAAGTTTTCAAGCGATTTCAAAAGTCCCGAATTTCGAAAATAGATTTCAAATCTATAAGAAGTAAATCGAGAGTATGAAAGGTCCCTAAGAGTATGAAAACCCAACGTCCCATGCAATAAGTCTATAATACGTTATGAGACTAATGCAAGCTACTCTCTTTTGCAGCAAAGATGACAAAAACAGGTGCTGGTAACCCTGAGTCATCGCGCGCAGCTAGCGTGAGCGATGATCAATTAGATAGACTGATTGCAATGTTACAGAATCAGAATGACCGTCATGCTGCACAACAAGAACGATTCGAGGCTCAGCAGCAACGAGCAGATGCTAGAGCCGCGGCACAACAAAAGCAGCTTGACTCCTTGACTCAAATTGTAACAACACTAGCAGCGAACAGTGGTGCATCTGGCACCGCCGCAACACCAGTGACTGCCCCGACCATGCCTCAAGGCACAGGATTAGCAGAAACAAACGAGCCTCCTCGCGCGGCCGGAAAGTCTACCTTTAAAGGCGCTGAGTTCCTGAAGTTGAACCTCCGGAGTTTGAAGGCAGGACCACGCCGGATAAGGTGATGGACTGGATCGCGAAGATGGAAAGCTTGTTTAGCTTTGCCTCAATACCTGCGAACAAGAGGGTGGCGTGCGCAGATATGCAGTTGCGGTTACGAGCACACGACTGGTGGGAAGTGAAGAAAACAGACCTTGCCACCAAGCATCAGGATGGCAGGATCACTTGGGG